>OY987317.1:8494234-8718820 GCA_963920655.1 Geranium rotundifolium | reverse complement strand
ATCATACAGAACAAGACACCATTTGAAGTATTGTTCGGAAAGCAACCCATTTATGACAACTTGAGAAGTTTCAGGTGACTATGTTATACACATGACCAAAATCGAGATAAGTTCGACGCTCGATCATCTCCGGAAAATTTTGTGGGCTATCCAAAAGGGAAAAAGGGGTATCGCGTCTACGATTTGGAATCATCCACCATCGTGACATCACGTGATGTCCAATTCTGGGAAAACGTGTATCCTGGAGATCGATGCATGGCCCCTAACACCGAATCACCATGTTGGGCTATTGACACATTCGTTCACAATAATGACAATAATAATATATACCCTGCTCCTAATACATCCACCCCGGATCAAAACCTTGAAGATCATGAGCCAGACAACTCCAATATCACACTACAAGCCAAGGAGCCGTCAGAGCCAGTTCTTGGGAAGCGGATTCGCACTATGCCAAAGCGACTAAGTGGCTATGAATATACTTTAACACCTTCGATTTCAGCATCTGAGTCCGTTTCACTCCCTATATCGCCTTCAACAAACTCGACGGTATATCCTCTCACTCAAACTATTACGTATAACAGATTTTCACCAGCTCACCGTGCATTTTTAGCGGCCATTTCCTCCATGAATGAGCCTAGAACTTTTCTCTAGGAAATGAAACATGACCATTGAAGGGACGCCATGAAGCAAGAGATTGTTGTTTTAGAGGCTAATCAGACATGGTAATTAGTCACCTTACCACCTGGAAAAAGAGCCATTGACTCTAAATGGGTTTACAAGATCAAGTATCTCCCGGATGGCTCCGTTGAATGTTTTAAGGCACGCCTTGTTGCTAAAGGCTACACACAAATTGAATGGATAGACTTCACAGACACATTTGCTCCAATTGCTAAAATGGTTGCTGTCCGTTGCCTTTTAGCTATTGGTGATGTCAAAAATTGGCCATTGCACCAACTAGATGTAAACAACGCATTTTTACATGGAGACCTGAATGAGGAGGTTTACATGAAGATACCAAAGGGGTTCGCTAAACAGGGGGAGTCTCGAGTATGTCGATTGCAAAAGTCGTTGTATGGCCTGCGACAGGCATCTCACAATTGGTACCACAAATTCACTGAATCCATCAAGTCTCTTAGGTACAAGCCTTCAACAACAGATCATTCCTTATTCACCCTCACAAAAGGTACATCATTCGTTGCATTCCTTATTTATGCGGATGACGTGATCGTCACAGGATCGGACCCCATACGCATACAAGAAATTAAGGAGCACTTGGATGCGCGATTCAAAATAAAAGACTTAGGAACATTGAAGTACTTCTTGGGACTGGAAGTTGCACGATCATCAACGGGGATTGTTCTCACCCAAAGAAAGTACACCCTTGACATCTTGGCTGACAGTGGTTTTACAGGATGTAAGCCAGCATCCTTTCCTCTTCCGCAGCAACACAGACTCTCGGCCAACACAGGGGATGACTGCCCTGATCCAGGTCAATATCGCAGGCTCGTGGGGAGGCTATTATATCTAACCATCACACGCCCCGACATTAGCTATGTCGTCCACATACTTAGCCAGTTTATGCAACACCCCAAACAACCGCATCTAGATGCCGCTCATCATGTACTCCGCTATCTCAAGAGTAGTCACCTCCAACTCACTTTCTATAGTTGCATATTGTGACGCCGACTGGGCTGGTTGCCCAGACACTCGACGATCCACTACTGGGTTCATTATCTACCTAGGTTCCTCTCCGGTTTCATGGCGGTTAAAGAAAAAAAGTGTGGTCTCATGCTCCTCCGCTGAAGCAGAATATAGAGCAATGGCTGCCACTAGCAGAGAAATCGTTTGGCTTCGACAACTCCTGCAAGATCTTCATGTCCCGCAAAAGCAACAAGTTCCCCTCTTTTGTGACAATCGCTCAGCCATCCACATTGCTTCGAATCCGGTCTTCCACGAGCGCACCAAACATATAGAAATCGATTGTCACTTTGTTCGCCAACAATTACAAGCCAAAGTATTAGAACCTCGAGCGGTCACCAGCAAACACCAACTTGCAGACATCTTCACCAAGGGACTCGGACGAGACCGCTCCCATGAACTTCTTGTCAAGTTACGCATTGCAGACATACATTCTCCAACTTGAGGGGGAGTATTGTGATTGATGCAAATTAGGAAAGAAATCATACCTGATTTCTCAATTAATTGCATTGACCATCATGATTTATTTGTTACCTTATTTGTGCATATCTTTAATTTTGTCTTTATGGCGTAATAAGGCTTCCTAAATTAGTCTCTTGTAATCTTGTATAAATAGGCACATTCTTATGAAATAAAATCAACACAAACAATTCTGTTTTTCTACACGTTTCCCCTAATATAAAATCAACTCAGTCCATTCATTGTTTATTAAGTGATGACAATATTCATGTTTTGCCGCAAAGTAGCAAATTAAAGGTTACCTTTATAATCTGAACAACAAGAAAAGCCACCCAAACATAGACCAGCAATGACGTTTGTTTCCAATGGATGTTCTTTATTAGGGAAACCTGCAACCATATACAACAATAGTTTTGATCAATGTCCTCCAATAAGGATGGCTGAAACCAAACTTACAAGACCACTCACCTCTTCAAGTAACCGCAACTATCAGGACTACCCGCTAGAAGCTTGTAATCTTGTGCATCGTCATCTGCAGTTCAAGTTTACATTATTGTCAATTGTCCTTAAACATTGTAAGTTGAGCATAATTTGTCTGTTTTTCTTCACCTAGTTTGAATTCTCTCCAACCGCTTTGCTGCTTCCTGAAGATGATTATATTAATAAATTAAGTTTGCAGGAAATTAAGTTTGGCCTAGTGGTTAAGGGCATGTTAAAATATTTGCTCCCTTAATTACGAAATTTGTTTGGCTCAGCGGTTGGGTTTGCTGCTTTATAACGAACGGGTCTGTGTTTTTCCCTGTATAATTACTGATGGAAAACTTTGTTCATGATCATGAATCATGATAGCTTCTTTCATACGTGTATGTATAAAGCTACCTCAAGTTATAGTACACCGTCAATGATCTTGCAGCTCCCATTATCATGTTTGTCAATGTCATCATCAATGGAATCAAACCTAAAATGAATGTGGTAGTTAAGTTACAGTTGGAAATGGCGGTGGAAAATTTGGGATCAAAGCCAATGATCAAGGAAAGCATAGGGACAAAAATACACCCTCCACCAAAGACTACTATATAGGGTTAATTACAGTTTGCCCATACTACACTGGCGCGTTTTACAGTTTGCCCCAGCTACAATAAAAAGTTCAAATTAAGACACGCTAATTGTATTTGTTTTACAATTCCGTTAGAAATTGGATGGAAACCTAAAAATTTGGACGGAAACCTAATTTTTTTCAAAAAAGACGAAAATACCCCTTCAGCTGGTTTGACTTGGACCATAAATAAACCAAAATTAATCGGAAGATCAACAATTATTTTAATTATTAATATTATTTTTTATTTCGAATGTATAGTTATTAATGTCATTTGGGTCTAATTATTAGAAAAATTATATGATTAGAGAAATTTTTTTAAAAAGTTGTTGATCTTCCGATTCTCTTCGATTTGATATACGACGAGCCCGAAACAGAGCTCGTATGAGAGAGTTATGACATTCGAAAGTTTCAATATATTATTAATTACATAATAATAATAATAAGAATAAGAATAAGAATTATTATTATTATTATTATTATTATTATTATTATTATATAATTTAATACAAAACTGGTCCAAGTCAAACCAGCTAAAGGGGTATTTTCATCTTTTTTGAAAAAAAATTAAGTTTCCGTCCAAATTTTTAGGTTTCCATCCAATTTTTAACAGAATTGTAAAAAAAATACAATTAGCGTGTCTTAATTTGAACTTTTTATTGTAACTGGAGTAAACTGTAAACCACGCTAGTGTAGTATGGGCAAACTGTAATTAACTCCATTATTGTAAATGAATCATGATAGCTTCTTTCATACGTGTATGTATAAAGCTACCTCAAGTTATAGTACACCGTCAATGATCCTGCAGCTCCCATTATCATGTTTGTCAATGTCATCATCAATGGAATCAAACCTAAAATGAATGTAGTAGTTAAGTTACAGTTGGAAATGGCGGTGAAAAATTTGTGATCAAAGCCAATGATCAAGGAAAGCATAGGGACAAAAATACACCCTCCACCAAAGACTATTATATATTATTCTCCAGCCACGCAAATCTCCTGCAAAATCACATAAATACATATATATGTTGAAAAGTATACGAACCTTCTTCACTTTTGGTTTCTTCTTGTTTTGTCACTTTGCTTGCAAACAAAAACGTTTTTCAATTATATTTTGGTGGTCACTTTGTTATCAGGGAGTCTTTTTGACTGACGAATCCGAACAGGAAAATGTGTAAGAAAACAAATTATGGTGGAGATGCAGGGGATCGAACCCTGTACCTTTCGCATGCAAAATGAGCGCTCTACCACTTGAGCTACATCCCCAATATGGTATTAAAATCCCTATTGTATAATATATATTCGTTTTTATTCGATTTCTTATTTCACAAATTTACCTAACAGTTGAAGTGTACCACCCTTTGAGACGCAAAATTATGAAAATGCACTCGTATCATCTTCTTAAGGAAGAGTCATTTATTTTTAAAGATTCAGACTAAAGAATATTAATCATGAGGCCAAACATGCCTATGTAATATAACGGTAAGGTAGTGTGATAAACAATACTATCATCCCAAAATAGTTTGTGCCACTGTTCAGGCGTAATCGTGTTCAGAAAGATGCTTTATTTGGTAAGAGCCTATTCAATTTCAATCCTAATCCAATTGGAACTTGAAAGATTCGTTCGTAACTGAAGCAGTAAATACCAACAAAGCAATATTTTTCTGAAGCAGTCGAGAGATACAACATAAACACAACAAAAACAAACCAACATTCAGATTAAAACAGAAACTAAAAACCATTATGTCTGGAAAAGCAAAATGCAGAGACGAGCTACCAACTTCAAAACCAACCAATATAGAGATAATAGTTCCAGTCCAATCTGCAGACGACAGCAAAACTTTAATACTCAGTGCAAATGATCACGAGAAACCGACCTTTCTGAACGCCTCTCCTTTTCCCGAGTCTCGGAGGTCCCCCGATCATACTGGTAAGTGTCTTCTTCCATATTGGTATCATACCGATCACGATCACGGTCAGCATATTGATCATATCGGTCAACTTCACCCTGGGCATCCATATGATCGTACTGTCCCCTACCGCGATGATGCTCGTATTCCTCATAATGGTCAGTGTCATGGGCTTCTGTCCGTCTATGTCCACGCTCAGGTTGTTCATACCACCCCTGATCGTCCTCCGGATCAGCTTGATCATAATCTCGTACCCTTTCTCCGCGTCGGTCCCGATCATGTTTTGATTCAACACGTTCATGCTCTGATTCCCTGTCACGTGAACGTCCGCCATCACCATCCCCCAATTCATAATCTTTCTCCCTATCCTTCTCCCGTGGACGTTCACGGTCTCTCTCCCGATCATGCTCATAGTCCCGACCACGGTCTCGACCACGCTCACGATCCCGTGTTCGGTCACGGTCACGACCTCTATCTCTCTCCTTCTCCCGGTCTCTATTTCTGTCCCGATCTCTGTGGTGCCTATCTTCTCTATGCTCACGATCTCTTGGTCTATCATGGGAGCGTTCACGCGATTTCTCGCGTTCCCTCTCTCTATCCCTACCCCTTTCACGAGACTTTTCTCTCTCCCTGAAACATTGTCAATTTCAACATGTTCAGTTGCTTCAGTATTGACCATTAAAACAAATTTACTTCTGAGACATGATTAATGAGGGCCCATGGCCAAGAGCACACTGTTTTTTTCAGTTCATCTAAGATGAAACCAGAGAATGTTGAAACTAAACAAGTAAATCCTACCTGTCTGGACGATCTTCTCGTGCCCTGGGTTCTTCTGATCGAGGTGGTGCTGACTGCTGTTGCTCTCTGAGAGATTAAACAAAATAAATACACACCATATTATATTTTTGAACGCCAAGAAAAAGATTTCACACATATACATATATGCATCAATAGAACACTCAGTAAAAGCACATAACAGATTTGACATAGAAAACTGCTCATCTGTTAGGTAAACTCTAAGGTAGATAAAGGAGACTAATGTATCAAGTTTAGCAGAGTTGTAGGGTATACAATTCAAAACTGGGTATAAGTTAGGATTATGCAAAGTTTACACTGGAATCCTTGTTCAACTTTTGGGAGTCAAGTGGCATTATCCAATCCACATGGGCCATACTGCAACTTGTGAATAATTACAGCAATGCGCAAAAAACCCTAGGATAATGATGCTTTAAATCCCACTATATACTTGACAAGCAATTCCGGTTGACAGGAAGAGACCAGTGGATAGAATTCAATGACTGGTATAACAAAAATGAAGGCAAAATCAAGAAATAGTACGGCAGAAAAAATGAGACTCCCTCTGTTTCTTGACAGACAACATTTTTGGTTTTCTTCCATAACATATTGCTGACGTATCTCCCATTACATCAAGATATGTAGCATTGTCAAATGCAATAAAACTAAGTCAAGTATGAGAAACAAGATGCAGCGTCAGCAAATGGTCGACCCTTCTCATTGTTATAGAAATTCATCGGAATCAGATAAACCTTGAGAATTATTTCAAACCAAAAAAATGGATACTCTTTAGTTGAAACTATGTGATTACCTTCCCGAATTCTTCTGGTTAACATCTTCACCTCCAACCCTGGTAGTTCCAAGTCCACCACCTAGTCTGCGGGGTCGCCAGTTGGGAACAGTTCTCCCACGTTCAACATCCACAAGTACCCTTCTACCATCAAGCTTCCTCCCATCAGCTTGTTTATATGCAGCTGCACAGTGTATTCTCGTTCAGGTACTTACTGAGAAATATATAAACGGAAATTTGAAAAAAAAAAGTTCAATCTACTGGATCAACCTTTCATATCACGAGTATGCATGTACTCAATGAAAGCATAGCCTCTGGGTTTATTTGTTGAGTTATCAGTAACCAGTCGAACCTGAGAAGTTTGAAGTGAAGCAAAAATTAATTTATGCGGAAGAAAACCCACATCCAATGTGACGAGTTAGAAACTTTGAATAGATTCTAAATAATTCCTATGAACTAAATGACATTTCTAAATGGCACGGCAGACAGGCACTATGCCTCACTAGCCGTGCTCACCTTTAAATCAAAGAGCTCTCCACCCCAAGATGCATCATCACCAGTGCTAGAGTTGCAGAAAAACTGATGTATCGTGGCAAATTTACCAGTTGTTGACAAACTAACCTCCCCTTACCAGGGAATAATTATTTTTAAAATATAACTGTAGACAAATATTATATGAAATACCAGGACCTTCTCAACTTCCATGCATTTTTGGTAGCCTTTAAAGCCAAAGTAAACCTTTAGTAAAAGGAAATGCATCACAAATCCAAAATAAAAGAGAGAAATACTAATACTCCTTAAAGTTTTACCAAGTCTGGAAATATAACAGTTCTCCACCTCTTGTTGCTTTGAAAATAATGATAAGAGGCACATTGTAACCCTTCCCATGCTCAACTTAAAATTTCAGCTCTATTGTTCAGATGGAGCACCTTGGAATGGGAATGGTGATGTTGGAAACCATATTTTTATTTGCAAAACCAAATAAATACCCCCCTTACCAGGGTCTATACATGAGTCATCTTAATGATAAAACATACCTAGAAATCAGAATAGTACCCATGTCCAAAGCAGATTTCTTAACTGGTTAGCATTAATGGAAGTTTGATAGGATAAGAAGAAAAGACCCACGAGGAAATACTGGCAATTAGAAGGTACTACCTGTGCTATATAAACAACTTGGGATTGATACTTCAATGTTAAAAAGGGATATGGAAATGCCGGACAGTCTCAATAAATTTGATTATAAAAGAAGATGAAAAGAACATGCCCCGCCAATTGCAGTTCCATTGCCGTCACATCAAAAATAAAATACTATCTTTCTTATAAAAGTATATTTGCATAACTATCAACAAGGGAAACAAATTTACTGCAGTTCCTATTCGTATTCACATGCAACTAAATATGGAAGAAGCTTCACACCCCAAAATATTCATTTTACTTTTAGACCACAAATATGTTCACATGAGTTTTAAAAATCTCAGTTTTTTCCTTGTTTTTAAAGAGGGGAACCAAAACTGCTGTAACAAATGATCATCTTACCGATCCCGGTTGGGGATGCTTGAAAATACCTACCCGTTTAATTGGCCCATAGGACTCAAACTCCCTTTTAATCTTACTCTCAGATGTCTCATAGCTCTGCAAGCAGACAACAGAAATATTAAAGCGTGTGTCAGAAATTGAAACATGAAAATCTATGGGAATTATGCATTAATTCGTACCAGCCTGGCTACAAACAATGTTTTGTATGGATCTCCAGATATGTTTGGGTCACTAACTGGATCATCTGTAACAGAAGACAAATATTGAAAGATAAGCACCAAAAGTGTAAAATTCCACATATGCCAAATATACTGATGTAGGCAACATTACATTTCTGAAGCTCCTCGGCTGCCTTCTCTGCACCCTTTTCAAGACGTAATTTGTGGATTCTAGCTTTTTTTTCTGCCTGAATCCAGAAATACATACAAGACATGTCAAATCACACAGTAAGTTAATTTCTGATATACACAGGTAGCTCCCATCGGGCCAAATAATACTTTTTTCCAAAAATATAAAGACCTGTAATCTCATACCTAATACTTCATAAAACAAGTTAAATGTAAATTATAGAAGAGCCAGTAATAAGGTAAGTGCAATATATACAGGTTCAAATCAGCACAGGTTCTTAAAATACAAAAATGAGTATTAATCTAGGGAACTGACTTGTGCTCAAATGCTAAAATGAAATAAAATGGGAAAAAAATGGGAAGTAGTGCCATGCTTGCAAATATGTAAAAATTTAAGTAAATTTTGGGTTTACACAGTCTGTGCAGAGTTCATTTCCAATATAAACACGGTGCATTTTGAGTATTTGTAACTTAGGTAGAGTATCGTAGACGTGGTGCGTGGTGTTTACTTGCTTTGAACTAAATATGTATTTCCCACAAACTGAAAATGTACTTGATTTCACTGTACGTACTCATAATCTGTTGCATAGGAACCAGACCCTGTGTATAACCATTTTTATTTGTGCAAACATTGCACACCCCAAAGTGGCTATCATTTCATATGTTCAGCAAGACCAAAAATTTCAATAAGAAAATAAGTAAAAGAAGAGATATCCTCTTACAGGAGTTTCGCCCTTCTGGACAGGAGGGGCGTATTCTGGATCTCCGGGTTCAGCAAAATGACTCACAAATTGTGCCATTCCTTACAGAGGAAATACAATAAAACTCAGCTAAGTTTATGAATGTCAAGCATGAAATTGGGAGGAAATAAGAGGAAAATATATATAACACCTGCATATGGTGGGCATTTTCTTTTCTCGGGAGGTGGTTTGAATTCCAATGGAGGTCGAGGCTCAAATAGTTTTAAGAGATTGGCAGTCAGTCCAGTAGGATGGCTTTGCCCAATCTGCACAGACAACATCAGTTGCAATATGAGATCATAAAACATCAAAACTAAAATGGATGGAAAGCATAAACTACGTTTAATATGCTAAACAAAGATCGGAGAGATCACAGCGATTCGAAACTGAGCAGTTAAAAATCCCAAATATGAAACCCTAAAACGAAGAAAGAAAGCAAGAGAACTAACCAGCTTGAGCTGGAGAACATTTTGGCGGTTCTGTACTTTACCGCGGCCCTGGACGGCGGCGTTAGGGCCGCGCATGAAGGCATCGTTGGCGTCTCCCATGAATTAAGGTTTTCTGAGACCACAAATCGACCACTTCAGGGTCGGAGATTGAAATCAGAAGGCGAGCTTCATCGACCGATAATCTGGATCCCGATAGCAACAACTGGGTCTGGGTCAGGCGGCCGCTGTAAAAGCTCAGATTGTATTCGATAGGGCATTTATAGATGACGACGATGAAGGTAGTAAGTAGTGAACATGTCATTACTGGAAACACTTGCCAAACGATGTCGTAACTGAACCGGGAAACGGCTAAACTGACTGAACCGAGACTGGTTGATCATAAACCGATGATTGCGGTTCATATCGGTTTGGTTCCAAGAAAACAGACGGGTTGGGTCTAGGCCCGCCCAAGCGTCTTGTGATGGAGAAATTCGTGTGAGGTCACACTTGAATTTATGCACAAAGAGAGCTCAGCGTGGCTACTGCGAATATCGGTCCAAGACATCAAGAATAGATTTTGTTTCTATATGGGTAGGGTTACTTACGGTATATGGCATAACTAGTTTGGCTTTATGCTTGTTAATTCCCTTGAACCCGAGAGCCATGGAGTTTATGTCCAATTGAAACACCATCCCTTATTCTGTCGGTGTGGGAGATGTATGTATCCAGAGGAGGTTACCATGGGAGGAGAATATTGCTTGTAGATGTCTAGTCAAGATCCTCCAAGGGAATTTACATGTATAAATAGATGTTGCAAAGCAAGCGTCCCAAGTATGACAGGATGTTGGGCCGATGCCTCTGTGCGTCGCCATTACGACCTCAGTCGCACCATTTTCATAGGCCAACAATGCGAACGGGTTCACAAACAAAGCCTAGAATCTCTGAGTCGCACCGTCAGATCCTCGAACATCTAACATCATTTATAGATGTCAAGTGTTTCTCTTGGTCGATAATGTCTCTCTGGTTTTGAGCCTTGATTGCGGCTCCTGTGTAATTGCGATCTAGGAGAAGGTCTCACTGTCTTCATTCTACCTGAATAGGTTTAGGCTGAGCGCAACATAAGCTATTAATGTCGGCATCGAGGCAAGGTGGTCCCGATTTGCTGAGATGAATAGATGTCAACCTTCACGCGTCGATCAGCTCTTTCTCTCTCCCTGATGAGGATGTGAAATATCTCTTGCATATTCTTTAATGATTTAGTGACGTTGTCATGCTCGTTGTCATCGTCTTCTGCATCTCAAATTTGTTGGAGATGAAAGAAAAACCCTAGATCAGATCGAAACCGGCTAAAATAAAATAAAAATCAAATCGAAAATCACAACACACACTCGACTGCAGATCTATCATGAAATCGCGCTACTTACCAATAATTCTCAACCAGATCGACAACAATTAATCACTCTTCTCACCGTTTCGGAGACGAAGTCAAAATCACTCTGATCGCGTTGCTCTGAGAATCCAAACCAGATGCGCGACGATCTGGGGAAAAAACCCCGTCGAAAACGCAAATATAACTGCTACACGAGAAGACAAAAATACCCCCCAAATTATGTGTGACACTGTTAACTCAACCCACATCCCCTATGTGTCATGTGTCGCAATCAAGAAGCGCGCGCAAAAATCAGACGGCTGCGACAATGTTTGGACGTTTGGACATTTTCCTCTAGTTTGTATTTGATATATATATATATATATATATATAAATTAAAAAATTATTAATAAAATATATATAAAGTTATCACTTTACATTTTATTTTATTTCACTTTAAATTTGTTATTATAAAGATTATTTATATTAAGTAAGTAGAATATTTTCTGATTTAAATTAAATAAAATTTAGGGGAAATTGCAAAAAGTTACGGTAAACTTTACATTTTTTGTATAAAACTACGGTTAACTATTTTTTTTTTGCATTATGCCACGGTTAACTTTGCATTTTATAGCACCAGTTGCACAACCGTTAATGTAATTGTTAAAAAACCAAAATAATCTCAAATTAATTGTTTAATCACCAAACTATCCCTTTTAATTTTACAAGTGAACAAAACACATTTATAATTCTACATATGTATTTGCAAGAATTCACAACTTTTTTATCAGTTGAAATTGCAATTCACTGATTATTCAAATTTATATCATTCATTGAAGAACTTACATTTACTCCAAACAAAGTTGGTTCTTTCTAGCATTAATACTACCCGCAAAAAACAGTTAAATTAAAAATATATTAAAAAACAACTTTACAATTGGATTTTAAAAAATACATTCATCAGATTGAGTAGACAACTCTGATATTTCTTCTTAACAAAACCCATTATCCACAACCCAATTATCAACTCGTCAAGAACACAATAAGCAAACAATAACAATTTTCGCCCTCCGAATTTCACTTACCCTTTGGTCTCTGCAAAACAAAATCACGAACAAATAAGATCACATCTTAAAGAAAATTATTTAAATCTCATATAAGGGTAATTTAGGCTATACTAATTATTTCATAACCACAATGTGAGGAGCACGTGACATTATTTTACAAAATTTCGTTTCTCTTAACACCAGTGCAATAAAAACCAAAGTTAACCGTGACATGATGCAAAAAAAGTAGTTAACCGTAGTTTTATGCAAAAGGTGTAAAGTTTACCGTAACTTTTCGCAATTTTCCCTACAATTTAATATAAAACTAAAAGAGTGATTTCTTTTGCAATGTATAATATATATTTATAATAATTATGTTGGCTAAAAACGAAAGAATTTTATAATGGTGACGGGTGAGCGGCTGCTAATTCATGCCTTATTTTACGAATCCATAAAGAATAATAAATCGAAATATATGAGAATTAATAGGCAATTTAATATATGAGAACTAAATCAGCAATTAAGAGGGTTAGGAATGAAATGAGCAGTATTAAAGGCTGGCACTCGAAGCAACTAGGCTGAAAACAGTACGGCCAGACTATTTCCAGCGCCGAGGCGGCGTTTTTACAACATTGTCTGGGTCAATATGCTGATAGCACACGAGGAACAGTAGTACTAAGATGAAAAAAAGTGCAAAATAGTACAAGAATTTAATGTTTACTACCATTTCAGTTGCAAGATTTAGAACACAATCTGTTATGACTAGTGACTGCAATTCCTTAAAGTTTGCAACTGACACTACATATCATACCCATTCCAAAGAAGAATGGTGCATACTTTTCCACTGGCACTACATATCACTAAGTCCAATCATGCAATGCACTTCATTGCAATTTAACTCTCAAATCCTAATATAAGCATGCGAAGTAAATGAGAAGTTCCACCAAACATACTACTACTACTACTAGTGTTGCTGCAAACATGTAAACTCTAAACATGGTAGGCTTTCATTCTAAGCTCTGATTGATGATGATTCTTCAAATAACTGCATTAGGTCAATTTGCTGGGCAACCTGCAGAGCAAATGGAGGGAGCAGCTGTCTAGAGTTCAATGAGGCTATTTACATATCCAACAAGTCGGGTATCATTCCCATAAACAGTACTCAGTGAATTGAATTCGTTGGTCTTCATGTCATATGAATAGAGTGATTTGTCCTGCCGAATCACCATGTAATCATCACCGACAAAGAGTGGAGATGGCATGTCATATGAACCCTGGCTGAAAGTAAAGATAGGAGAGTGTTTTTTTGCTTTCCATGTCTCCGCACAACTGCCCATCTGCATTGTGTTTGCGTGTGCATTGTTTAGCACACTGATTCTTGCCTGATGTCCACACATTGTTGCAGAACATAGTTGCCCACCCATCACACCCAAAATACCTTGCTCGCTGTCAATGAGCTGTGCTCGCTCCATTGTCATATCAAAGGAGAGAACATTATATGATCCCTGCCAATAAACAACCCCATCTACATACACACCTGACCTTGGCAAGATCCCCCTTTGGCCATAGCAAATCTCACCAGAAATTCTCCAAGACCCTTGTGCTGAAGAGTAGATCTCAAATTCATTTCCAAAATCAGCTTCGTCTGAAGAGAAAACACACACCAGTTTGAATTCAGCCTCAAAGTTCAGCCTTGATGGTTCAAAAACGAGTACAATAGCAGGATTTTGCCCATGATCAGCATTTGGTTTAGGGAGTTTCTTCCACTGTTTTGTGACAGGATTGCAGATGTAATAGGCCTTGTCCCCAGTGAGGCCCTGACAACAAAGTAGCCCATTGGTAGATGACATGATGTCAACCGGTTCAGGCAGAAACTTCAAAGATGGATCAGGAACACCACACGACATGGGGTCAAGAGAAATGAACATCGGTGGACATTCTTTGGTTTGAACAAATAGGCCACTGATCGAGCGGAAAGTATTTGATTGGTTGTGGGAAAAGAAAGGAGATGAAATCATGAGCTTCCAGTCTCTACAGACCCCAGTGAACCTGCGAAGTGATTTGGCAGGAAGAAAATGAAGGGCGTGTTCCCGTATAATATCTTTCAGGTTCATGTATATCTTGTTTCTTGTTCCAAGGTAATTAACTGGCCTCTTTCCTCCATCCATCTTGGTACGCCTTCTTTATCAAAATGATTACACCTAGAAAAAGGGAATGGAGTGAAGTTTACAAGGGCAGTACTAAAAGTTGGAATGAGGTGCAGTATAATATTCAGGATCAATATCCAAATTTTGCCCTTCCTTTTTCATTGGTTTCAGAAATGTCTCACTTCATGTTATACTAAATGAGTACAACAATTTCATGTTGTGTTCTTAGAAAATGACGTTGAAACATATTAGGATTGATTACAGCTACATAGAACTTGATACAAGCCTCTAAATTCCATTATCCAGAACTTAGTTGAATCTGTATTAGTATTGATGTAGTAGAAAACATATGAAATGTTTTTAGTGACATGTTAGAAGCATTTTTGGATTTCACCCAGCTCGTTATGGAATATAACCACTGATAAAATCCTTATAGAGAATCTACAACTTCCAAGGAAAAACTTGTAAAGACCTCTCTTAAGGATATCATGTCACCGGAGTTACCGTTACTCTTCTACTTGTGTGTGTAAACTACCAATCAAACTCAAGTAATGAATTCGTTAAGTACTTCTTACTAAAACCACACTCACATGCTACTTGTTGAATCTTATATCTAATGCGACATCTGAAATACACCAAGAATTTGGACCGAGAACAGTTTTAGATAAAACTTTAACCCACAAAACAAAATGGTATTTTCTTTAATAAGAATAGTAACTCAAGGAACAATTGATTATGTTGAACCACAAACCGAAACACATGCACTACATAACAGTGATCACACCGGGTGACACATAATCCTCAATTTCAGAAAAAAAAAATTTATTCTCCAAATGAGGAGATAAAACAAACTGTATTATGATAAAAGTCTGAAGAATACAAATTTCAAGCACCCCTTGATTGTTGACATTAACCTGAAATCTTTTTTTGCCCGCAACCTATCATTAATTCAGAGGCAACTGTACTAACCAAAATGAGTCGTCTGCCAAAAAAATTGACATGAACACACAATACTAGGTTGATCTAGTTTAGCATCCAGATAAGAAAAGGCAAAGAACAAGTGAAATGTTCTTTCCATCTCAGCAACAAAACAGAACCCCAAAGCAATCAAACTGAAAGAATCAAAATCTGTTGATCACTACTTGAATTGGCTTAAATTGATACAGCATTGTAAGAGGATGATATTTTTGCAATCTAACTACATGGTTCTCTTTCATTCCTCTCCAATTTCTCAGCAACCAAACATCCATTCCTCTCACCCAAATGTCACCTAACTACGGCTTAAATATGCTTCTCTCATCGGGATTATTTTCCTCGGCAGTTTCTGATCGACCCAACAGAACCTCAAACTGATCAACGAATATGTAAGCGATTGTGGCTTTAGCAGTAAGAATCACAGTGAACACACAGAAAAGTACCCGACACACTCTTACAAAATCGATGCAATAATGAAACAATTATGAACTAATAGCTAAAAACGAGCAGTAAAAGGCAAGAGTGAGAAATTCAGTGGAATCAAACACCTGAGTTCTGTGGATTGCAATTTTGTGACGGATTATGAAGCTTTTGATCGAGGCGAGAGAGAGAGAGGGAGTGGATGCGTGGACCTCTCAGTCTCATGTATACGATTGACCTAGAAATGAACTCTGTGGAGTGGAGTGGAGTGGAGTGGAGGCTACTTCTCGACGCAGACTGGTCAGTTTGGATTCGGGATTAACTTGATATGCTGGAGATCTTCTTTATATGGGATAGGGAAAACACGTGTCCAAACTTGCTGTACAATTGTAACCGAGTTACCTTCTAACGATTGGTTCGAACTCGATTCGTTAAATATTTGGTTTGGGCTTGCATATGACCTACAAACTTGCATTCGAGGGAGCCCTCTCCTCTTCTCAATTTAAGAGCGTATCTCCGACTATACATCCTCCCAACATCAAACAATCACAGTTCCCTCTACATAACCCAATTGCCCCCGGTCATTACGACCTTGTCCGACGTCTGAGTAAATCAAATACGACTATCCGACGAACATCGAACTGAGACCCTAGAAAAAGTCTCAGACAAATCGGCGCCGAATGAAGCCCGACAACCCGATCACTATCAAATCGGTCGGACAGTGCCAAAGCCGTCGCCGCCAGACTGTCGCGCCACCATTTGCCTCTTCGACGAGCTGATCCCCTTGAAGACCAGCTTCGTCGACGACCGGGCCTGCCCTGCAACGCCGACCTGCTCGATCGGACCGATCCACCACTCCCCAAGCCGCCCGCCCAATTCGGTCAGCCTGTTCCACTAGAGCCCATATGCGTGCAAGTCGCCCCTCTTGTTGGTGGCCAAGTAATGCCACCTCGCCAAGATTTCTTTTCGCGGCATAGGACAATTCAAGACAGGAAATTAGTCCAAATTCGTCCGACCTAGCCTCCAAGCATCCCTCCTAAATTAAAGGATCTTGTAGATAATTAATTTTCTTTTCATGCTAGTATATGATTAGGATAAATAAGGGTCCTCTACACTTTTTTAAGGCATCGAAAGTAAGTCAAGTGACATGTTCGATCACCCCGTCGCTTTGTCGACTCTACTGGAAGCACAATTCCCGGTCAAAGGAGTTATCAACTCCAAACCAACCTCAATCATGGTCGATACTAGAGTTAGTCACTGCTTCATATGTAAGTAGGAAGCCCGCCGAACTCGGGCTACACATTGAGTAGTCAAGATCCTCCCTTAAACCAGTAAACTCCAAGCCGATGCATGTTGATGGGATCGCCAGGGGAGTCACCCTCTACCTCGGGTCGTGGAAATGACAAGTTCACCTAACCATGGCCCCGATGGACGACTATGCCATCATCCTCTGTATGAAGTTCATGAGCACCAGCAAGACGTACCCGATACAACATGTCAACACCCTAATGTTTGTCGGCAACCAACTAATCGTGCTAAAAGGGATCTCCTACTCACCAAACATAGGCAGTCATCGATCCTCAATACCAGCAACCCCTGGAGGCCCCAAGAAAGCCTCCGCTTATCTTGAAGCACTCAAGACCCCTGCACCTCGGGTACCCCTAGAACAACGCTAACATGGGTCGCCTTGGAGCGTCCGACCAAGAGAGCCAACAGAGTTCAAAAGAAAACCCCACAACCATTCACGTCGTCGTATCGACTGCAGCCACCATAGACTGTAACACCGTCCGCCGCATTATGACCCTTGAACGGGCGTGGTTGACATTATCCCGGGAAGGCGAGATCGAAGAGCTCCTCGCTGAAAACACCACGCGCGAAGAACGTTTCAATCCTCACCAAAAATACTTGGTAAAATGGAAAGACCTTCCAGATTACCAAGCGGCATGGGAACGCGTTGTTGCGATCTCGCCATCGTTCATCCAACGATATCAAGATACACCTTGAGGAGGTCGTCAAGGACTCCACCGGGGGAAAATGTCACACCAAGAAGATTTTTCGAAAAAAATCTACCCGCATGTGACCCACGTACTCTCATTCGAGTTCATGGAGCCCTCTTCCCCTCCTAGTTCAAGGGTGTATATCCAACTATACGTCATCTCAATCTCAGGCAATCACAGTACCCTCTACAAACCCTGATTGTTTTTCTGGTCATTACGACCTCGCCCGAATAAATAAACTCTGACTATCTGACGAATCTTGAACCGAGACCCTCGACCCCGGACTAATCGACGCCGAATTGTGCCCGACAACCCAATCAAAACCAAAGCCGCTACCGCTACCCACCGTCGCCGACCGCCACGTCGACTTCTGCCTCTTCGACGAGCCGATCTGCCTGAAGACCAATTCCGTCGACAGCTGGGCCAGCCCCGCAACAGCCATTTCTTTGTTTATTTGAAAAGACAATTTTTCCCTTGAACTGTAAGTTAAAATTGTTATTTAGTACAGAATAAAATGGTCATTTCATATTTATCAAATATTTAGAAATTATACATCAATGTTATTTTGGTCTTTTTAAACCAATTATGTTAGATTTACCGAAGTTATTTTAAGTGCAACTAAAAAATACTTAATTTACGTCAATTTTTTTAAAAAGAATTCAGTATAATAAAGTTAGAAATAATCAAACTTCGGTACAGTGAATTGTAAATAACCCATAATAATACAATTAAGAAGACAAACCATATATACAGCGCCATTGGAGCTGATAATATATTGTAGTCCTCGTGACAGTGAAATGAATTTATATCATGTAATGCAGTGCAATCAAACTTCCCTTAAAACTGCTATAGAAACAGAATAGAAGTATATAATATAGTACACCAAAAGGAAGAATTCACATTCCCTGATATTTATTCCGGAAGTGCTCGGGATTTTTACTTCCATTCTGTCCTCCAGCTTCTTTTTGCTCTGAGTAAACTCTAGGTGGCTGCACAAATCGAACGTTTGTAGATGGCCCTGATGAAGATTGTGGATGAAATGGCCACGTGGCTGAACTTGCACTGGAAGCAGGAGGGTTTGAGAACTGGTTTGGCCTTTGGGAACTCCCAGCAGCCTTTGTGTCCTTGTCTGCCTTCTGTTCTAACTCTACACCACAAGACTGCCCCTCACTGATGTCCACTACTCCAGCAACGGCATTACGATTCTTCTCTCCTGTACTCCTAAAACTAGGCGTGCTACTTTGACTTTGGGGCTGCCAGAAACTTGGTGGCTGAATCGTTCCTCGGGGATTGCCTTTACTTTCAGCATCTTCTTTGCACCTGGCTTGGGTGCCTGTTTCTGAGGGCAAGACCTCATTCTGTTTACTGGGCTTACTTTCAGAGTTCTTGTCTTTGCCAGTAGGGCTTGGTTCAGCCACGTCAGCTCTAGGTGTTGAAGAACGACCTGATGTAATTGAAGTCGTGGGAAATGCTTTTTCCGGAGGGACAGCTGGTGTATAATTAGATGGTAGCAGGTCATCCCAATTCTCCAGCAGCTCCTTGTAGACTTTCCGAAGAGTGACCTCAGTTAGACCTGTGACCTTACAGATCTCTGCCTGGGTCTTGCGTTTGTCTTCCAGTTGGCAGGCCAAATATATAGCAGCTGCAGATATACTGATGGGATTCCTGCGAGTGCAGAAGCATTTATTTATAACAACTTCTCCAATATGAGTAGCCAGTTCCTGAAATAATTTTGAGCCAATAATCAGATACAATTTAAAGAAGCATAAACAAGGGGAATTAATAACTCCCTACCAGTGCAAATTCTTAAATGAAATTGCAGATAATCTTCTCCTTACCTTTTTTTCCGACGCCAAATACCAAGTGTGACTTAACATGTCAGCATAATCTTATCTAGGCCATTAAATGTGGGTGAAAACCAATTTGATGGAGTATCATAAATTCATTTCCAACCAAGATGAAGCAACAAAACATTATTCTCTCATAGCTATTAGTAGTGCAAGGCACAAACTCCTGGAGTCATGGCGTAAGACATGTGACTTTCGAAAGCAAGGCCCAAAATGTATTCATAGTAATAGTTCTAATAGTAATATTGTCATGCTAAAAATAGAAATAAAATAATCTAAAATCATATTCTTCATATGGCACCAACTCTCAGATTTTGAATATCAGGTCTTGTGGAAGCTCTTTTGTTTGCTTACATGTAACAAGATATCCAACATGCATATTTACGTGTAACTGTCCTGTCCTTTATCAAAAAATTAAAAGGACCAACTTGTAAGATAGGTTGTGTATGAAATTAAAAGACCTCATATATATATATAATTATGCTGATAGTGCGCCTTATGAGCGCCCCACCAGGCCTCGGGTAATGGCCCAGAAAAGGCACGCCATTTGAAAGCATCTCAACGTACAGTGGTGCAAACAATTAATAACTATGATGTCACTGTATATATATCAAGATCCGATGAAAGCGAAAATGACATAAATAACATAGATCTTGTTCTCTAAAAATATTGCTTTCTCCGGGTGTAGGCAACAACAGTAAGAAAAGTACCAAAATCTGACAAAGGAAAATTGTATAGACAGTAGTTTTATTTAGTATGAACTAATGTGAGACTTCCATCTCCTCAATGACAGTCTAACAAGAGCGTACTTCCTAATCAGGTGGGAGCGGGAAGTCAGCACTTCCTTAAGACAAGGTAAAAAAAGGTACAGCTCCATAGTGAAAACTTATCCCACAAACATAAAGATGAAGATGCTGAAGTGTCTTTTGAATTATCATTCATCTACATCCAGTCCCCAATTAATATAACTAATAAATAATCAATCAATAGCCAGACTTCAAATAACAAAAGACATGAAATGATAGTCAACATTAAAAAGAAAGTACCTGAGCCGATTTGTTCAGCTGGAGAAGTGTGCAGAATCGAGGCATATGAACTGAAATTGAATTGCTATTGATGGGCTGACTCAGTTGGAGGGCTTCTCCAAGTATTTTGATATACTTCCCTATCTCCTTTTGTGGTACATTGGCTGCAATTGAGATTTCCTGTTGCATCAATGCAAAATTCAAGTTAAAGGAGCTCAAAACACATAAGTGTACGATAATAAAATACCCACAAGTGCAACTGTAAAATTCATTATTAAGATATGGACTGCCCTGTAAACAGGACATATTTAATTACCGCAGGAAAACTATCCTTGAAAGACTAGCAAAATTATGTAACCAATGGCAGTTGCGCTTCTGTCCCTTAATGAATCAAGGAAATGCCATTTGCTAAAGGAATTAAATTCTTTGTCTGTATTTGCGAAGGAGTCTATCCTCTATCCTGGCTTTATTCGTTGCAATAAAAATGTTTCATATGATAGATCTAACACAAAAGTTGTGATAATTGATGACATATACTTCATATTACTCAAATTGTTTTTTTTATCTTGATTGACATACAACATCACCTAATGTGAAGAGATGATTATCGGGAAATGAGCTGTTCACGCTATCATGGAGACTTAAGTAGCTACTGAGAAATATATGGACTCAAGTGGTTGATTCTTGTTAAGAAATGACTTCCATTAAGGTCATAATGGAATAAGCAATATGCATATAAGAAAGCAAGCAATATCATCAATAATAGCAGTGCCACAGAGCCAGCATTTCCCCCATGCCTGCCAATAAACTTCCCCAATTACGGAATTCTTGCTCCAACAAAAGAGTATCCCCTCGTCAACAATCACAGTACCGAAACTATTAATTAACAATTACTGCCCTTCGGAAGAGAACCCAGCAAATAATCAACCTGCCCGACATCATTTCCTTTTAAAGCAGTAAATTGCAGTTTATACTTCAAACATATTATGTGCTACAAATCAATCAAATACAAGACAATCCACCTATTAACTACAATATGTTGTAAGGTCAATACATGAGCCATTTACAAATATCATGGACCCAAAGTTTAAAAAAATTGCCATTGCAATCATTCATAGATACATCAATAGATATTTCACTCGTCACTTTTTATAAGACGCACTGATTGATTTGATCCACTCATATCTAAGCTGTTTGATTCGTAAAAAAAAAGATGCCCTGGAATTAACTTTTGACTTCTGAAACATTCACTATCAGCCTTGGGGGAGGAAGGCAGGCCAGTTCTACATCTACCAATAAATTTTATCCAATTCAACTTGTACTGGGGAAACCAAAAGAAAATAAAACTTAATTAAAGGACCTGAAAGATGTAAAAAATAGCAAAAAGAAAAGGAAAAGTAAGAGGTGGGGATTGTCAAGAGCAAATCAATCTCTAGCCTATTTATATTGATAGCATGCTCGAATCAGAACAATACTATTTAACACTTAATAGCACAGAAATGCTGCTTCTACATAAGTATTTTGGTCATTTGGCATCCTTTTTTTGTCAGAGTGATTGTTGCAGGTATATACAAACTACTTTTGCGATACACAGGTCAAGCGGGTCATAGAAAATATAGACACTAGATCATCGCTATTTTGCTAAAAATACGTTGATAAATGTGTATTTACTTGGAATGAAACCTAATGGATTTTAAAGTATCAGCAAGGGAACTGTACACCTTTCCAATAACTTTCATGCATAGAGGAGTGAAGCTGCCAATGTTTAACTCTCTCTCAAAACATAGAAGTCAATACATAGAACTGAATATTGGATCTCTAATCTCAATTCATTCTAACAATCTAAGTAACTAACATTAGCAGATTCCACTGTTCGCATATAAGCAATTCACACATAACAACACATTTTGAAATCAATCTAAGAGTAACAACTACACCTTGCAGTTACAAGCAAGACGAAAATGAGAAGTTTAAAATGTCCTCAAATCTAATTACAACATAATTTAGGATTTCTGATGAAATGTTAAGGAAATGGATACAGATTCTGGTGGTGTGCAATTAATTACCTGGAGGGTTCTAGGCTCTTGTGCCTCCCTGATGGCCTGGACAAGACAGGCGGTGGCAAGAGCCTCCACACTCCGATTCCTGAGGCAAGTAGCGGAGCAACAGTCCCTGAAGAGCTGAAAGGCATGATCCGATATGTCGTACTCCAAGCCCAGAATGGAGGCCACATCGATAATCTGCATATAGGCCCTCAGATTGTCGACGACGACGGTGGAGGAGGAGGAAGGAGAAGCAGAGGAAGCGGCGTCGAGGGTGCGCTCGAGCTCGGCGAGGTGGCCGGAGAAGGAGAAGGAGGAGCGGAGGAAGAGAGGGTGGGGCTCGAGGGACCAGGCGGAGAAGGCGGTGATGAAGCCGGAGGGGTCGAAGGGGTCATCGTCGACGACCTGGTCCTTGAGCTGAGGAGGGAGGGAGGGGAGGTCGGAGGTGACCAGGCAGAGAGGAGAGTCCTGGGCGCGGAGGTGGAAGAGGTGGTTGGACTGGGACTGGCGCTCCTCCACCACGCGCCCGCAGGAGGTGCACTCGGTTATGGACCGCCCGGAGGTCGTCACGGCGCAACGCCCCTGCGCCGCCGAGCAGTAAGGGCATTTCATGGCTGCCAAACCTACCCACCTGTTGACTAAAATTGGGGAGATGACTGCTTTTCGTGAAAAATGCGTTTCAACTTCACTAGCTCAAAACCGCGCTTCTTTCAACGTTTCCCAACTAAATATTAGGAAGGGATAATTTCAGATACCACCCCTAAAGTATACTAAATCTCACACAATACCCTCTAAAATTATTATTCTCACTAGCACATCCTGAAAATCGTAAAAATCTCAGTTGTCAAAAAATTATTGAAAAAGACAAAAATACCCCTCTCCCTCACCACTCCTTCACCTCTCCCTCACCATACCATCTGTCTCTCCTCCCTCCCTCCACCGTTGCCGGCGAGCCTCTCTCTGGGAATTTCGAGACGAGCCTCCTCGACTTCCGGCGAGAACCACGGCGGAAAATCGAACTCGGCCTTGAAGATCTTCCCGTACTCTTGTGTTGGAAGGTCTAAACAGTGGACACGCAGCAGGAGAGGATTGACCGGAGGGAGGCTCGCCGGCGACGGTGGAGGGAGGATCCGTTGGGGCAATTTCGTTTCTGTAGAGGGAGGGAGGAGAGACAGAGGGTATGTTGAGGGAGAGGTGAGGGAGTGGTGAGGGAGAGGGGTATTTTTGTCTTTTTATAATAAATTTTTGACAACTTAAATTTTTGTCCATTTTAAAGGGGTGCTAGTGAAAATAATGGTTTTAGGGGGTGTTATGTGAGATTTGGTATATTTTAGGAGGTAGTATCTGAAATTATCCCTATTAGGAATAATTTCAGCTACTACTAAACACGTTTTGCAATATCAATATACCGACATTAGACTCTCAAATTTTCAAAAATTTGTCTATTTTACATCGATCTGTTGTCGGATAAATTGGTAAAGAACGAAGCCGAGAACGAAGCCGTCAACTTGTTTATGAACAATATAAAAATATAAAAAATGTACGAGTTAGAAAAGATGAAAAAAGAAGTTATATATACATATGTACAAAATGTATTTGGTTACGTGTACCCAACTACACTTATATTTAAGGGATAATTCATGTTCATTATAGTGTTGCAGTACACATTTTCTCGTCAGTATGATATACTATTTTAAGAGTTAGTTCAGTACGATAACTTTCAATAAGGGTCACTGTTACCCTAACACTGTTAAAACTAATGGAAATGTTATTGTTTAAGATCATTTTTTAAAAAATTTCATATCTCTCCTTATATTAAAATTTTAAAAAAATGGAGAAACACATATGCAATGTTCTTCTTCGTTGAGAAACAAGACGCTCTGATTCTGACTCCACGCTCTATGCTTCGATTTCGGTTCCACGCTTCGAAATTGACCTCCAATTCCGAGTCCACGCTCTCACTGGCGGCGAGAACCGTCAACACGGAGAGACGCGGACCGAAAAACGAAATAGGCTGGCATCGTTTCGTCAAAGACTCCGATTTTACCACCAGAGCTCTCTCTCTCTCTTCCAGATCTAGCTTCAAATGCCCTCCGTCAATTTTCGCCACCTCCACCTACATGCCACCAGACTTGCTCCCACGAGAATAATGTGAATTTTTCTAGTGGTCAACCACCAATCCTAACCCCAATTCGCTAACCTAAGCCGATGAGAAGAGAACTTCGGCGATTTCAGCATTTTCAATGAGTCGTTAGACGTCCGGTCAGAGTTTTTCGAGTTGAAGCTAGTCGTTGAAGACACTCTGTTTCCATAGTTGGTGGAGACAGTCATCAAGACATTCTATAATGTAATCGTAGTACTCCTCCGATGGAAAATTAGTAAGATTGAACACAAAATTTAGGAACTTTAGGAGCAAAAATTGAACCCAATTTGGGTCTGTGCGAAAGTTGAAATCAAATTAAGGATTCACGGAACAAATATTTCACTCAAATTGTTAGATTAAAGCTGATAAATTGATGATGATTTTGAGGCCTCGAAATTTGAGGAGATAACTTTCTCTCCCTTGAATTGGGCTAAAACGCGAAGTTGTGTTTTGATGAAGGTCATCCCTTAAAAGCAAGCAATCAGCAATAAGAAAATGAATGGAGCATTTAGGATATGTTGATTTCTTGGAGGAATTGGTAAACCGAAGTAAGAAAAATATGATTTGTGGTTCTAGACTTTCATTTATTAGTTTCCTTTGCTATTTTTAAGAGAATTTGATTTTGTTGAGATAAAAAGCTGGAGTTGATAGTGTGCTCAGCTTGTTGATGGATTGAACTTGAATTGATAATGGCGATGAGAATGATTGGCGGCGCTCCGGCGGTGAAGATCCACACCTACTCCGGCAACTCTCGACAAGAAAGAGAGGAAGGAGAACGTTAAGTGTTGAAGTAATGAATTAATTAAAACAGAGTTAAAAGGGTAATATAGATATTTTATATCAAAATTAACTTTATAAGTAACAATGACACTTATTGAAAGGATCCCGTACTGAAGTGACCCTTAAAATAGTTTACTATAATAACATGAAAATGTGTAATACCACACCATAGTGAACATGAATTGCCCTTGTATTTAAAGATTTTTTCCTTTCTCCAATTAATTTAGAAGGGGGTATGAACTTTTATACGGTAAGATGTCTACCAATTGTTTAAGTCGAATTGAGAGGAAATAAAATTTTATAGGATCATTGAATAAAAGTTTGTTTGTGGTTTGGTACGTTATAATGTTAATCCACAAAGGGGATGCGTAATCCACAAAATTAAGTTGATATGACAAATTTGAAAAGAAATAAGAGTTTGAGGCAACTATAAATTCATATTATTAACTTGCACTGATGTCTATTGAGTAGTCAAACATACTAATGCACATCTCCCAAATTTACACTTTGTTCAATGTTATATGAAAATTCTCTCTCGCTCCTAAAAATTTCTCATCTGATTCAATTTCTGGGAATGAGAATATACTTGATTTGCACATTACTACCTCACACAAACTGCAGGTACAGAATAAAGAATGCAGTCACAGCCTTTGATCCTAAACATTCTTCACATCATCGATCTCTAGAACCCGCGGCCAGTTTGAGCTTCACTGCTTGCGTCAAGCTCTTGCTGAACTCTTGTGCTCTCTGACAAAACCGGTGGGAAATTAGGTCAGTAAGTAAGACTTACAATAACAAGCCACAAAATAGAAATATACATCACCATACACATCCACCTAAATCCTTATTGGGATATATTCAATGGTCCAAAATTGTTGAAGCAGTCAGTTTGCAGGTTGGTAAGAAGGGAGAAATCACTGGACTCATAATCACAGATCATAAATTGCACGAGACTTTAGCATAAGCATGAAACTTAAATATCATCGGGGATAATGACCATATTTACGATTTCCATTTTCTATGGTATCTGCAATGGCACAATGGATAACCAAGTGGCAGGCATGCTACAGGATCTACAACAACTGAACAACTATAGATCCTCAATAGGTTATCCATATATGCCTCTAGTCAGCTAAATCTGTTAATCTCAGTGATTTGTGGAAATAAGAAGTAAACAAATTTTTTTGCTACTTCCACCAATGGTAACAGCTGTGCTAAGATAAAGATTCTAAAAGGCTATGGAAACTATACAACAATAAATTTACAGATCTCAAGTCTCAACGAGCCATAACATGCAAATTTTATTCTTTTTTTTTGTTTGTGTAAGTCCGTGGATCAGTTCCTAGTCCTTATATTTGTCTCACGCAATTCTCGTGGATTTTGCAAAGACGAATCCTGACCAGTTGGTAAGATAATCTCACGTTAACTATCTGGACATTATCATGGAATACTTCAAGGAATGACCATTCTAGGTAACAAGAGTGTGTAGCACAAGTGCACAATCATATATTTAGTATGAGGTTACTGATTCTAATCCTCATACTTGCGGTTATTGCCTACAAAAAACAATATTGTATAGCACAAGTGAAGAAACAAATTATGCAAGTGATCTCGAACTCTCCCATTATGATGAATACACTTAAAGGAATTAGCACCCACAGACTAACTATTCATGTATCAAAATATCCTTCCTTCAATCCCCAAAAGAAATATATACCCTGCTATCACTTTCCCAAGTCCTCACCCCCAACCATATATACATAACATTGTGGAGAGATGCATAAGGGATCTCTTGCATAAAAACACACACCACACAATTCTCTTCGAAATGCCTGTTCAAGCAACAATTGCATCTGGATTGAGATATGGCGCACCGGAACTAGATAGAAACTTTTAAGGATATAATCATCACATATCTACAACACGGCCCATTTAATAAACATATCTAATCATTAAGCTGCAGCCTATTCCTGTCAGTTTGGCATTAAACCTTAAAAGTGTGTGGACCAGACATCAGAGCCGCAGAATAGCAGGATGCAACGATCCCATTCATTTACATATATAGTGAAGGAACTTGTATCCCACCTACAATCACCTGAGCTCCAGAACGGGTTAACTAGGATCATCACATTCATGAGAAAAGAACAAATGTGTGCAGAATGGGAGACTCAAACACCTAATTGAGTCAAGAGCACTCAAGACAGACAAGTACATTACAATGGCAGAAAATGTTACCGTTGAACGAAGAGGGGGAGGATCGAGATGAATGGAGCGCACCGACATCCTGGCGATCTCGGTGACGGCGGCTTCCCTGACGCCGGGGACATCACTGGTCAAGTTCTCATAAGCAGCCTCGAAAGCCTCCTGCCAAAACCTTGGCAACCTGATCCGGTGGCTGTTGGTGTACACGTCCCACATGTGCTCAACCACCTTCTCCCTCTCCTCCATTTCCTATATCCCCAAACCCCAACAGTCAAATTAACCCAAGCCCAGAAACAAAAACACAGGGAATCGAGAAAGAGACTAACGAGGACGTCGAGATCGTCGTGGATGGGAGGACCCATGTCGTCGGCGAGGCGGTTGAGGTTTCCGGCCGACCACCGGAGCGTGATGGTGCCGGTGAACATGGACCACAGCGCCAGAAGCAGAATCGCACCCAATGCCCAGAACTTGTATCGCCCTCTCCCGAACACACTCGAATCCAAGCTCTCCCTCCTGCTCACTGTTGCTGAACCTCCTCCTCCTCCTGTTGTTGATGGAACCGAATCATCGTCCTTCATTTCGATTTCGATTTCAATTTTCTGGAATCCGAACAATATTGTCCCCAAAAAAACACGATAAAATTAAATTAAAAAGTAGAAAAATTGTTGTGGTTGTGCCCCGTTCACTGTGAAAGGGACTAAGATTTGGAATCTCAGACTCAGAGTATCGATCTGAGAAGGGGACAAAAGAATAAATCAGAGATTGAACACAGAGGATCTTGTTGAAACCGGAATTCCTGGTTCCAGAAAAGGGGCAATTTTTCAAATATTATAATTATGTGGGGTCATAAAAATAAAAACATTATATTTGACATGCTGCGAGTTATGCAAAATTGAGGATCGATCCTAGCCGTTGTTTAGTTTTAATCTGCAGCAACGTCTCGATCCGAGCTACCGACATATACCGATAAATCATTAGAAGTGGCAAGATGAAGAAGACTGTCTCGTTTGAAAATCAAAGAATAGTACAGTGTTTAGTAAATAATTAAGTTAATGTTATCTGGGTTTATTTTTCTACCCAAATATATTTTACAGATATTTGAATTTCAAGTAGATCTCATGTACAATTCAGTAGAGTCTAGGGATAGGTAATTTTGTGATAGTATGCATGTATTTTTTTGTTGTTGTTGAAGGAAACAAATTTTAGTTAAGAAAAATTAGTTGAACAAACACTCACAATATACAACGCAATATTTTCTCAGCAAACATACATTTAGAACATGACAGTATAGCTCTTGCAAACGAATGAACTATCATATTTTTTGAACGTTTTACAAATCTTTCAGACCAACATGCATGTATTTGTATTCTTTATAAAGTGTTATTTTTTTTAATATAACGAATTAATTTTATACAAGTTGAATAATCATGTAAAATAACAATAGTTTTAAGTGAAAGCGTATTTGAGGCAGAGTCCAATAAAACTCTACCTAATTAATAACTTGGATTTCGAGTCGATTTGTTTTTTTTTGAAAAAAAACAAAATTTCAGTTTTAATAATAATTATTATATTAATAAGATTTCGAACTTCACATTATCTTACCAAATCTTTTAAAGCGGTGATTGTTTCTAGTTCATGCATCATTTCTGGAAAATAATAGTGTAGGGATATATGAGACAAATAGTATAACTGAAGAGTACTAGAATGTGCAATACGTTTGTTCTGAGTAGCAGAAATTGTACACCGACTTGGTTCATGGGCCTACACCTCCCATTGTGAACAATAATTAGAGACCCCATGTAATGGCGCGCGGGCCCAATTACATAAAGCCCTTCAAAGGCTAATTGTTTTTGGAGCATCTTAGGAAAATATGAGAGCACTCACTCTAACTTGACATCAAATTATCGTAATAGGCGGGTGACAAAGAAGTAAGGGATAATGATAATTTGATAGACCTAACTATGGCGAAATGACATTTTCATACCCTAACTGTTTTCCTCTCTTTTTTAGTACCTTAACAATTTTTTTGTGACAACCCACCTCTAAAATGTCTAAAATACCAAAACTACCCTTGGTGTAAGAAACTATAAATTGAGTTGGTTCAATTTTTTTTATCTCGAGTTCAATTTGATTTATACTTAAGATGCAAATACAATTATGCCCGAAAATAAAAAATTAAATTTGAACTATTTCAAATATGTTTTGATAAATCATATTGGACTAGTTTTATTTTGATTTCTTAAATTAGGGGTATTTTAGTCATTTTAGCATAAATTGTCACAAAAAGTTTGTTAGGGTACTAAGAAAGAGAAAAAAATAGTTAGGGTATGAAAGTGTCATTTCGCCATAGTTAAGTGTAACAAAATGTCATTATCTCAAGAAGTAATTGTAAATATACATGTGATAAATTGTCTTTTTCATTTTAAGAATGGAAAATGTCACTTACCTCCCTAGTGGTTTACACATTTTTCTCTTACCTCCCTCACTTGATAAATGCGTTATGACAGGTCCCCGAAATTTCACAATTTCTCACGGAGACCCAACACCTTTAGTTTTGGTCAAAAGTCAACTATTTTTGTAAAAATGACAAAATTACCCTTTGTAGAAACTCTCACTCTCACCCTCTCCTTCTCATTGCCTATTTCATTCACATTTTGGGATTGTTGCTTATGTTTCTGATCAATTCGTGGCGGGTCTTGTTGGAGTGGTGGTCTCGGCGACGCCGTCGGGCTGGAGCGTCTCGGGCCTCGAGTTCACAACGTCGTGGTTCGATGAGTCCGTCACTATGTAGTATTGTCCTCCCTTCCCTCCCAACGCGTACTGCCCGACTGCAAATCAACTTCTTTTACTGCAAGTCTAGTAATCTCTTCCAGAAAATTTACAAGGGTCAATTCATTATTTGCAATTTCTAGTAAAACACACATCACAAAGCAAGAAATCCAAATTTCAAACATCATTCTCCGTTCTTACCCATTCTCGTAAACACATAACTCAGAAAGTCAATGTATGAGCAAAACCAAGAGCAACCCAAATCACAAACAGGCACAAATCACAACTCTCCACCCACTAGACCCATTTTCAATCTCATCAGATCTAACCTATTTCCCACCCAAACCCACCTCAATTTCACTTCAACCTCACACACCCACAAACACAAACAATCACATTCATTGAGCAAACACAGATACATAGAGAAAGAGATCGAGACCAAGAACCTGATGAAGGAATTGGAGGAGGCGGAGACGGAGGCGACAATGCCCTCGTTCCCGCCAGAGAGGAGATAGGTGTTTCCCACATCTCTGAACTGTTCGTTGATGTAGAGGTGGATCAAGGCGTGGCTGGTACTCGCAATGGAGGCTATAAGTACAAACAAGAGAATGGGTCTAGCACAAGCTGAGCTGCGAAATCCATGGCGACGAAGACGGTGCTGCCACAAAGAGAACCAAAATCGAGAGTCTAGATCAACGAATCTGTATTAGAGATCGACACTAAATGTTTGTTTTTTTTTTCAATTTTTGTTACTTTTGATGATTATAGTAGATTAGATAGATCCACATTTTAAAAAGATTGAAAAATTCTTGTGCTCTGTTCCCTTGAAGAAGAGAAATGGACACAGAAGAGAGGGTGTAGAGAGAGAGAGAGAGAGAGAGAGAGAGAGAGAGAGAGAGAGAGAGGTAATGACAAATTTTTGAAAATTTGATAGTTAGTTGAGGGTATTTTGGACTTTTGACAAGCAAACTAACGGTGTTAGACTTCTGTGAGAATTTGTGAAAGTTCGAGGACCTGTCAGAACGCATTTTCAAGCGAGAGAGGTAAGTGAAAAACGCGTAAACCACGAGGGAGGTAAGTGACATTTTAGATACAGTGAATTGAAAGACAACATTACTTGTGTTTTTTTTACTACAATCATACTTATTTACCCAATAACACATCCTCATTCAGAAATAATGTGGGTGCTTTTGCAGCAGGTTTCTCTCAGAAATTTTCGATGTCTCTCTATCTATTAGTGCTAGAGGCTGTTGGTATCCGAAAAACTTTTTGGTGGTGCAAACGAAATGGTTGGTAGGAAGCGAACATCAAGTCAGATTGCCAAGATGGGATGAACACTATCAAATTTTCTTTTTAGTAACGGTGCACAATGTGCACCGTTAGAGAGCCATTTATGCGTCGTTACAGTTTGTAACGACACACAAATCGCTATTTCATGGTGCGTCGTTACAATAACATCGTTTCAAATTATAATGGCGCACATTGTGCGCTTTTAGAATTTGTGACGGTGCAAAAACAGTGTGCGTCATTACAACACTTACGGCGTACCCATAAAGTACGCCGTTAGCGTTGTAACGGCGCATAGTGTTCGTGCCCCGATACTAAGTCTAACGGTGTCGTCGTCCGTCTAGGAAGGTAACAACAACATTAGTAACGACGTATATCAAACATATGCCGTTAGAATCGTAACGACCGTTACAACAAAATATATTATTTTCAAAAAATAAAAATGAAAAAAACTAAAAATTAAAAATTAATTTTTAGTTTTTTCTTCCATTTTTATTTTTTTTTGTAATTAAACAATCTAAAATTAAAATTAAATATAAAATTAAAATTGTTTGAATACATCGGGAGGTATACTATGATGACGGACCATGACCTCTATATATATTCGAGTCAAATGGGGGCATGTTAGGATTTGCAAGCCTCAACTAGTCGTCGAAGTATGTGAACATCTGCAAGTGTTCGTCGATAGCCTTCTCAGCATTTTCGGGCCTCCGGCCAGCCTCCGCGATCTGCTCCGCTTGATTGGTGGCCAACTATGTCGCATTTTCGGCCCTTCGGTTAGCCTCTGCGATCTGCTCCGCTTGACTGGCTATCTGCTGCGTCGCTTCATTGAGTTGAGTCTGGAGCTATGTGAACTCCTGATCAGGAAATCCGTATGAGGTCGAACGTCTTTTCTATCTCGGCAGTGCTTGGTAATCACCCCGTAACCCCGGATGTGTCGTACTCGGGAGACTTCTATAATGTTTCCTTTGGCAGCCTCGACTTCAGCAACCTATTTGCCAGCTTGTCGCATGACCTCGTCCTCCTGAGCGTCGGTCATCTTGATCATATTCCCGAGCGGGTCGATGTTCGCTAGATTCTCCTCAGAGTCCTTAAGAGATTGCTCAATGTAAATCAATAAATAAAAATAAGAATAAGTTAATATAATGAATGAAAATATTAAAATAAAATAAAAAAGAATTAATCTGTAATTAACTTACGCGCTTCGGTATTTTGGCCGCCTCCTCCTAGTCATCCTCCCCCTCATGATCACCACCACCATCCGGGTGAGCCATAGGAGGCGATGGGTTAGCCTTGTGCCAGGCATCCAACTTCTTGGAGATCTTTAAAGCGATTGCAACCTCCATCCTCTCCCAAATAGTTCGGTATGATACAGAGCTGATACATGCCACCAATTGTAACTCGGCGCATTAGGCTCGTATGGAGAGAACCCGTCGAATGACAGGGCCAGCCGCTATTCCGGATTTCTCTTGAGAATACTAAGTATTTCTTGTCAAACTTAATCCAATATGCACTATCCGATGTATCTACTAATATGTCATTGTCCTTATTCTTTTGCTTCTCGTGCTATCACATCCACTCAACCGTCTCCGGGGAAAGATATAAACGTTAAAGTGGAGGAGTCAATGGGAAGTACCACAACGTCTTCTTTGGAACCAATTATTTTCCAACTTTAGCGTATCGTGCTTCTCCAGAAATGCCACATGTCTGTATTGCGATTGAGTTACGTAGTACAAAGTGCATCTGTACAGACATGCATCATATTTAACGTGTGACATTTCGATTGCCTTCATTCTCTGATTTGCCGATGTGTAGCTAGATGGATACGTATTAGGTTGGGGTAACGTACGACACTATTCTTTGGCGAACTTGGTAAAAGTCGCGTCAGACATCCCGATGCTCTTCTTCATGGACAACATCCTTAACAACGCTGCTAAAGAAGTGTCCTCACTAGTCACAGTGCACGTGGTTTCGTACAACGTGTTGAGATTCGGAGGATCTAATCAGATTGCGTAGCGGAAATAAAATAATTAAAATAACCCGAAATCCGTTAGTATCTTATTTACGCGATAGATCCACAATATTAAACCGGAAACAATGAGATCTCGATTTTTACCTGAATCGAGAAAACCGAATCAAACCACGAGGAGCAACTTTATGTTCCTCCCTCTATCTATATCTACACACACACTAAGATTAGAAAATTTTCATCTAAAACACCTACTAGAATGTAAGAGAAGAGAGTAGAGATTTCGACAACGTTTCGGTATGAACTGAGATGAAATTATAATTTTTAGCACAAGAGACTCTCTATCTATAAAAAAAACTAAGGTTTAGGGGAGCCCAAATCTAGCCTATAAAAAAGGCTAGGTGGGCGGCTCCACAAAACCCTAGCCGTCACTTACAGTGGCGGTTTGGGCTTTGTGGGCCTTGGGTTCGTCCAAGCCCGATGCCCCCTTTAAGTGGCAGCCCATGAGGGCTACCAATTCATGGCAACCCCTCATGGGTTCGGCCTCCCTAGCCTAGTCACGGCCAGCCCCAAAATCGGTCTGGTTTTGGGCCGGTTCGTGTACCCTTTTTTGTGCATATTGGGCCCGTGGCCTAAAATCGTAGGTTTTGGCAACGGCCAGTTCCAATTCACTTTACCATAATTGCCTACTTCTCTATATAGTGTGTTTTCGTGTGTGACTCTATAGGCTCATGATGATAAAACATATTACTATAGATTTATAGTTCTACTATTAGTGATGACACACTCAATGACATAGGTCGAATTATACTTAACATATTACTACAACACAATAGTAATATAATGTCGATTTTATTTCATTGCATATGATGATAAAACTATTACAGACTATTTCGTATTATACAAGGGCACAAATCCTACAGAACGGCTTTTGCGACTCCGTCACCAACTGTTTGTATGCCGTCTTGGTTGCCTTAACGACTCCCTCCTCGACTTCGGTTATTATATTTATGTTCTCTTCCTCGTCCTCGTCAATCCTTACATCTCTAGTTGTGTCCACATCATCCACGAACTGTTGCACAAGATCAACGTACACTAGATTGTTGTCCGACGTCGAACAAGGCTGATTCCCCGATGTTGGCCTCAAACTCATATCCCAATTGCAGCTCGAACTAGCTTCTTCGGTTTTGTCGTGATGGAACCACACATTATACGATATGAGGAAACCTTTCTTCAATATATGATCACAAATGGTGTCCATATCGTGCTAAGAAGAATTAAAACACCTCGTGCACGGACACTTGAAACGTCCTATGCCATCTCTTGGAGAATTTTTCCTCGCAAGTTTAACAAAACTGCTTAATTTGTTCATCAATTCCTCACTCATTTTTACGGACCGTATCCATCGCCGATCCATTCTATGTAATATATATAAATTCGGTTAACAATTGATATCAGATAATTATATACCTTATTATTTTATTCATTATTATTTCACCAAAATCACAGCAAAAATAATAGTATACCTGCACTATTTCACATAAATCACACTATAACTATAATAATTTACATAATGCATTATTTAAAAATGTACGTACCTTTCTAATTCACCGAAATATTATAAGCCGTTTCCCCGGAACTTCGACTCAACTGTAGATTTGTGAGTACTCATGAAATTTAAAAATTGCACTTGTCGGGAAATTTTGTAGAGAACCGAAATTATGAAAATACCCTTGTCGGGAGAAAATTTGTTATGAGAAGTTGTAGGGAGGGAGAAGGGAGAGGTTCTGCCAAGATTTATACATATTTTTTGTAACGGCGCACATCATAATGTGTGCCGTTACAAACTAGCAATAACAACAACGGCCTGATTTTTGACCGTTTACCCCTAACGGTAATGTTCTGGCAATAGTCAACAAATTAGTAACGACATACGTTTGAGTGTACGACGTTAGAAAATTTGTGAAGGCGCACGAGGAATGTGCGCCGATACAAAATTTTGTAACGATGCACTTTTGACGTGCGCCGTCACAATTTTTTTTTTAACGGCGTACATACCCTATGTACGCCGTCTGTAATGAAAAGTCGGATAGTGGAATAGGATCACTTGACCGGAAGATTTTATGGGACAAGTTTGGAAGCATAATTTTCTATTGCATTGTTCTTTGTAATAGGGTTGGTTCTAGTTTTAATATTAGCTTCGCTCGTAGAAGTGTAATGAAGCAGCTCATACGCTGACTCGATATGCGCTTGTTAATCTAGATTGAGATTCAGGTATGGGTTTTGTCACACCGGCCCTCAATGTAATTCTAAACCGTGAATCGCGAATTTGATTTATATTATATATCCGGTTATTTAAAAAACAATTTAATTTATACTTATTTGTTAGCTATAATAATTTAATTTACACTTATTTGCAATGTTGATATTTGATACTCGTGTAACCATGTGACTAAACAATTTATTTTCCCAGCGACCAATTTACATATATATGTATAATAGTTTAGCTATCCCTTTTTTTATAACCTAAGTTATTATATGGATCAGGTTTTAAGTTGATATTAAAATTTTCTCCATCTTCATATCGACCCCAAACTAAATGAATATATATATATATATATTGTTTTACTTGGAAAATTTCGCATAACTTAAATTACTTCAATCCAACATGTATTGTCACGGCCACTTTGATAATTGTTGTTGAGTACTAATTAATTAAGTGAATATGTATCAAATGATTGAGCTAGGTTAAATGACACCATCATCGACGAACATGTACGGGAGCTAATTAGTAGTTGTAAAGTGATCATGAACATGCAGGTCGAAATAAAGCATCATCCACATGGCGATCGAGGACAATTCAAAATTTGAATGCATGAAGGAAGAGAAGAGAGACAATGTGAGGATAAAACCTGACAAGATTGCAGGAAATGAAGGAGCAAATGTTGGGCACATTTTCAATCTATATACACATAAAGGAGCTTTAACCAAATAAACAAAGAAAAGGACAGTGTAAAGAGAGAGAGAGAGCAATACGCATGCAACACCATGAATATGCTTTCTCCTTTGGATCTTCACATTCTCATGGATCCACCACCCTAATTACCCATCCCTCTTTTACATTGACTTTTTGCCCTCGTGAGTCCACTGTTTCTTTCACCACTCTCTTTCACACAAAAGCTATGATAGTTTTTATTTAATCTTTTGAATGATTTTGCATGTTCATATATGCTTAGTTTTTCGTGTGGTTGCATATGCTAAGACGGTGAGCACTAAGAGTGGTTGCTTTTTCTTATATCTTTTTGACCAACCCAATCATGATCTTGGCTCATGTCGAATTCATACAGAAAAAAAACCCATCAAACATGTATGTTTCTGCTACATTCGCCCTGGGAACGAGACCTATTGTCTTCCACTGCTGAAGGAGAAAGCTGAATGATAGATATGTGTATCTTTTTTGTTGGTACCAACTTCAGTTCTAATTTGAATCTCTCTTTTTATTATTTTTGGTGGACAAGGATATGAACATGTGATTTACAGCTTAACTAATCGAACTGATTAAAAAATTCGTGATACTTACTAGTTTGGCAACAAGATCCATAATTTTTAAAAACCAGATGCTAACATATTCATCATTTAAGTAGGTTCCTATAAAATTTATTAATTAAGTTGAAAAGGTATTTACAATTTTTAATTGTGAAATATGATCAGCATCCCTCCTCATGGTGGATGTACTCAAACTACTATTTAATAGTGACCGACCTAGAAATTTTAGTTGTGGACTACAAACGGAATTAGGAACTATGTCACCAATGGAAACTGTCTCCAAGCTTGTTCTCGCCAGGCAAGAGAGTCGGTCTCGTCGGCTTGGCCAAGCTGACGAAATTTTCGCCCGAAATTCGTCGACTTGGTTCACGCCGGGCAAGTCTCGTCGAGAATGGTCATAGCCGGCGAGATATTGCATCAATAATTCGCCGAATTGGTTCTCGTCGAGCAAGTCTCGTCGAGAATGGTCATAGCCGGCGAGATATTGCATCAATAATTCGCCGGCTTGGAGGTAACCAATATCTCGCCGTCCTGGTGAAGTTTACCCGTCGAGATTTTAAAATTCTCGCTGGGAAACTAACTGGCTAGATATTGCCAAAATCTCGCCAGCTATTGTGTAAAACCTAGCCGGCGAGATATTGGTCAACATCTCGCCGGCTAGGTTGGTGGCGAGATTTTGAAAATTTCTCGCTGGCTAGGTTTGATAAAAAATTGGGTAGAATCTGCCCCAATTTGTCACTTACCAATTACACCCGTAAACTCTGGCAATTTAATTAAATCTTAAACTGCAATTGGCAGTGATCGAAAACAGATATTTCTCAATTGGAAACCAAATTAAAAGTAAAACCATAAATGTATGATTACAAACCACGTCAACAAAATTCGTAACTTAGGAACCTACAGGAGTTGTCCTAACCGTTTTGTCTTCAACGTCATCTTCGCCGTCTTCTTGAACCTCTTGCTCGGGTGCGGCTGTTCGTCGGCAGGTGCTGGAGACTGTTGTTGGTCCGAAGGCACTCTCGGCAAGATAGTCAGCTACGTCACCGTCTGAGTCGGAGTTAAGCCCAGGGTTGGAGTCAGAGTCGGAGTCAGGATCGGAAGCGGCATCCGCATATTAGCCGGCAAGCCGAACTGGACCAGTATATCCTGGATACTGGTGTGAACCTCAGCCTTAAGACGAGCATCGATCTCGGTCTTAAGCCGAGCCTCAACCTCGGCCTTAATCCGAGCGTCCGTCTTGAGCCTGCTGGTCGTCGAAACGACGTTTCAGCTCATCTATCTCCCCCTCCGCAGCAACAGCTTTGGCCGCCAGTTCTGCCTCTCTATCGCGGGCCCTCTCCTCCATTTTGGCCGTTCTAGCAGCGACTGCAACATCTATCTGCTCAGCTAATGCCGCAGATGTATGGGCACCATCTCTCGGTTTTGGCGGTCGAAGGAACTCGCCGCCCATGCCAGGAACAATGCACCCCCGCTGCTTCTCCGTGCCCGTCAACCGCTGAAGGATTTCAGCCTCCACATGCTTCGGGACCGAATCTTGTTGTCCGGCGGCAACCGCTTCTACAACAAGTGTTTTGTGCCGCTCGATCTCGTCCTTCACTTTTTGGACCTGCAAACGAAAGTGTTGAATTGTATGATATAATAAAAATTCCTGTAAATTTATAAAGAAATTATAATTTTACCGTCTCCGGGTCGCCGTCTTTTTCATAGACGTGCACGTATATTTCAAAACTCGGAAGGAGAATTCCAGCCTTCTATTGGAGTTGAGCATGTGTGTTGAAGGTCCGGGAACCGCCACTATACTTTTTCCGATTCTCGGCGTAGCCTTTCATTTTTGCAAAAGTGCTTATACACAAACAAATATCGAGCATTAAGAAATTATTATTAAGTATTTGAAAAACTTATAGAAAATATTACATATTTATACGTACCTTATAGTCTGGAGTCTCGAAGTACTCGCACATCATATCTTACCGTGAGAGCTCCCCATATCTTACACTGCTCTTCGAAGTCAAGTTTTCGAAACGTTGGAGTGCGCGGTACTCGTCCTGATGTGACCGCCGATGAACCGGATAATCTGGGACGAGTAAAATTCTTGGTCGTTGTTGATTTCGGATGTGATATAGTCGCTGATTGTGTACATCACGACTGCTCGCATCCGTAATTGCTTGCAACATTTACAATTAAATGTTGGGACACCCGTGCCCCACAATACTTTCAGATCGTCTATTAATGGCTGCATGAACACGTTCAAACACTTACTTGGTGATTTGGCCCGGAAACCAGTATCGATAGAATATTGTACTCTTTCCTCATACACATGGACGAGGGGAAGTTGAGGGGAATCATCACCATTGGAAAAATACTATGAGGCGTAGAAGCAGGCCCGAACGGGTTAAAACCGTCGCTTGCTAGAGCAAGACGCATGTTCCAGAAGTCTGCAGCGAATGTTGGGTACAATTGGTCAAACTCTTTCCAAGATACGCCGTCAGCTGTATGGCTAACGTTATTTCAGTCTCTGACCCTTTGCCCGTGCCAACATATTTGGTCGGCAGTCTTCGCTGACATGTACAAACGCTGGAGCCGCGAAATAATAGGGAAGTACCCGACAATTTTTTTTATTTTTTTTTTCTGTTTTTCTTCTACCCATCTAGAGATGTCTGACAAATAGGGCAGAAATTGGCAAATTTGTACTGTTTATAGTATAAGATGCACCCGAACTTGCAAGCAGCGTACTTGATAAAATCCATCCCTATATTCTTCAACATTTTCTTTGCTTCGACATATGATCTAGGGTCGAAATTTGGCGACGGGGTGCGAATTTATGTGAAACTCGCAATTCATGTCAAATGTTATGTTTGACGTTGCTGATTTTTCCTTAATCGTCATCAACTTCAAAAGCACCTTCTGACAGAACAAGTTAGACCCTGTAAACAATGAGGTGTTTGAAAGACGCGTTAGTTCGTCATACGCGTCCATTGCTGCTTTTATCGTAGATTTGGTGAAACAAACCCGACAATATATTGAATATATTGCATAATATCTCGACGGGAAAGAATATGACCGTTGTGGTCATAATCCGCCCGTTGACTGGTGAAACCAACCCATCGATATTTTGAATATCTCGTCGGTTTGGTAAACCAACCCGACGAGATATTGAATATATCGATGGGCATGGTTTTACCAAAACGGCGAGATATTCAATATCTCACCGAGAAAAGCAAATTTCCAATGATGTATGTATTATTTGTAACTATATGAACAAATATATAAATTGGAGACAATCCTAATTAGTTACATATTAATTATACGTTTTTACGCATGTTACCTATTTTTTCTTCTTCTTAAATTTAAGAGTCATTTAAAAAGAATTAATTCTCTTCGTTATTAACTCTGTTATCATTTTCTTATTTATAAAATTTCAGAAATGATCAAAACGCCCCAAAATATATATTTAGATATTAAATTATTACATCGGGATATATTTACATCGGGATTACAGCCGACCCAGCTCCCTCTTCTCATTCTTTTGTGTCATCCCTCTCCTTGCAAATCCTGTTCATGATTTGCGCCGACGATGAAATATCTGGCGACTTCCACTATAAAACTGGATTGTACAGTCCAGACTCCACAGCTAAAATCTCAAGTTATTAGTTGGGTTTGACTTTTTTCTCTATATACAACCTTTTGCTTTATATGTCAACACTCCCCCTCACATGTTTTCTACATGTGGGCCTTTATCAACTCACCCCTTCACGTGGGCCATAGTAGGACATGTTTTTGCACGCGGGCTTATTCCCCCCTCCTTACGTGGACCACAATATCGGGCTTACAGTGAAGCGGAGCCACAGGGAGGCGAGGCCCACCAGCGCAAGTCCAAACCAGCCCACTCAAATACCATGTAAAACTGGGTTGTACATATGAGGCCGGGCTTCACAACTAAAAACTCAAGCTATTAGTTGGGCTTGACATTTTCTTTTATATACAACCATTTGGTTTCATATTTTTTTTAATGTGAGACTTTATATCTCAACATCCACTTGAAGTCATCGTTCTCCAGAAGCCGATGCCCCAAAATCCATCCCTCAGCATTGGCTTTTGCTGGAAAGAGGAGGTAGATATGGCCGCGTCTTTATCTCCCCATCTCCCGAACCCCACCACGCCGGACTCCGCCACCGACCTAAACAACGACGACACCATCGTGACCCGACTCACGTCTACCGAACTCGTTAGCGACAGTTCGTTCACGAGGAAACCCTCCAACAATGAGTACAGATTCCTCGCGGCGTGAAACAACAAACTCTAATTCAGGGTTCATTGGAATCAAATATTTTAGAGTTTTAGCTTTGTGGTTTTTGTGGGATTCTAGGCTCATCAGATTGGAGATTTGGGCGTCAAACTTGTGAATTGAAAGTTTCATAGCTATCATTCTATGCTCCACAATGTCTACTATGGCCATTAGAGGTCAAAAAAGAACCGGAGGCTAGGCAATGTCCCAATACATAGCCGTGGAGCTTGGCCTGGGCAGCCTGTGCTGGGATTGGCCAAGATGGCCAGAAAACGGCCAAACTGGTGGCCGAAAAAAGCTCACCTGGAGAAAGAATTTCAGCTGGTTGATTGCAGACGTGGATGAAGTAAAAACCATACTAGTTTTGGTTCGCCCAAATCGACTAAGGCCAACCGATTGGACGACATCATTTTAAAATTTGAAAATAAATAGAGGGCAATGTAGTGTTTCCACAAAAAAAATTAAAGAAGTTAATATCGGAGAGAAAAAATTCGCATTAAGTTTCCTCCTAAATTAATAAAACAATTACGTGACATATACCAAAAACGCATACTTTCAAGTGTGCTTAACTGGAAATACCCTTTTAAACTATTAGTCACAAAACGTGCATAAAAACAAATAAAATATCATTAACAAATATAAATTAATTAAAAAATACTCAAAACATATATCAAAAAATAATTATGTTAAAATCTTAAAATATTCTACACGTTACCAATTTTATACAAAGTTATATACTTTTATATCAGATATAATGATCCAAATAATGAAAATGTCTATATCAAGTCACGAAAATACTGAAGGATCAATGGGTTTTTTTATAACATCAATATTGGGTTAATAATGTGTCAGATGATTTGAAATAATTATGACATGTTTGATAAACTCGTCACAGTTATTTTATTGGAAATCCTGCAGCCAAAGGAAGGAGTTTCGAGAGCACAGTTGAGGAAAGGAAATAGAATGTGAAAATAAATCAGAGCATTCAGATGATTGGCTACTTTTACTATTTAAATTAGAAGAAAAATATACGTGAAAAGCCGATCCATCGTCCAGCATCATCCAGTACTACACTTGCATTTTTGTGCATTCGAATCCAAATCCACTCCTCATCGTACAATACTTGGTAGCCACAACATATTATTTGTCATTAGAACCATTTGCAGAGGTGTGATCATATTTGTTCTTAAAACTTTTCCTTCGAGTGAAATCCTATTGAGAAACAAACTAACAATAGTGCCGAAGTTGCGTCCAAAAAATATAATAGTACCGACACCGATGAAAAGGAGACTATTGAAATGCCATACATAATTCTAATTTTTTTTGTGAACCACAACGTTGTGCGTGACATGCTAATTGCTTAAGCACGAGTGGAGTTGCCAAAAATGATATGGCAAGGCAAGCATGAGATTCCGTACGAGTACGACAATCTTAGCTAAGTAAGATTAAGCTTAATTAAGGTGGCACAACCAAGATGATGTGGTGTCCACCCTTAAACACGAGTTCACTGACTTTCGTGAAGATTAGATGACCAACCCAACCAATCTAGCTGGTGAAACTCACTCTCCCCATATGCTTTTCTATATAAGAAGCAGGAGGTGGCTTATATTATTCATATATTGACTGTATATCTATGAAGCATTTCATAAGAGGTGTTGTTATAATAGGCTTCTTCATTTCATGTAAAGTTAATAAATATCACATCGTAATTACTCGCTTCCACTTCAATATAAAACACTATTTTGGATGGTGGTCAAAAAATCCAAACCCAATACAGTACCCGAATTAAGCAATTGCCTCGATCGGAATGGGTGAAACCCAAAAATGGGTGTCCCGGTACCCAAATTTAGACTTACTTTTAGATCTATTTGGACGTTATATTTTCGAATTTAAGTATTGGATTTTCCACATACTTTAAGCGTAAGTTCTTGGGTAATTTTAGATGGTATCAAAATTGGTCAACCAATATTCTAGCAAATTAAGAAGAGCAACATGTCAGGAAGTGACACAACAAAGAACTTGAATGTGCCGAGTCTGCCAAGAAAGGTGCTGGCCAAGGTGGACGGGAAAATTCAGAGATCGAGCAACCACATAATAAAATGAATTTTCACTATTCACATTAAAGGTTGTTAAAAGCCCAATTCACCTAAAATCTCAAACAGACAAGAAAGTGTTTTGATAGAAGGTCTTGAGTGTTTTGGTATGAGATTTTGACTGTTTTAGTAACTATAAATTTAATCAGTATAGTTATGATTTTAATAATTTTAATTTTTATATTATTTAACTTATTATTAAATGTAATTATTAAATTTTTTTTTAAGAGAAATTATTAAATTGTTATTAATTAATTATGACAATAATTTTCTTATTAACATGTAATTATGGTAGTCTTTGAATTTTTTTAAAGAAAAAACGAATTTTATTAATTAAATAGAAATTAACCCGACATTAAGCCGGACACCTGAAGTTACAAATGGTGGGACAGACCCTCATCATAATCCCAGCTATTGTTAGTTAAAGCAAACATGACCAATTCGTGAGCCATTTGATTACGAGCAAAACAAAACACATAAGTTTCGATAATGGATAGTACGCAACCCCATTCGCTAATGATTCCTAAGTTGTTCAGCTCGACCCGTTTAACATCATGTAGAGCCACGACCCCCCAACTCATACAGATAGAGAAACCCCGTGATTTTGCTGCAGAATGTTTTACACATGCATCTCTGATAACCCCAGAGACCAATCGACTCGAACCAGTTAACATCATGCAGAGCCACAACCTCCAACTGATACGGATGGAGAAACCCCGTGATCTTGCTACAGACCGACTTAAACCAGCTTCCTCGATCAACCATGCGATTAATATGGCCATCGCGAAATTCAAATCCTCCCAGTTCATTGGGTTTACCCGGATCAACCCATCGACACCATGGACCCCACGTTTCCTTCCAGTACCGATCCCTATAAGACGCGTATTGAATCTTGAGCAAGCAGTCATCAATATTATTCACAAGAATCAACGAATTTTGATAAAGAGTTCTTCCTAGCCACGTACGCTGCATCAGTTGTTATCAGAGGTTAGTCGATCCTAAGGTATGCCGCCCTGTAGACAACAGCGAGCCGCTCCCCAAGGTGCTGATGATGATCAAGCTGAGTTACGACGTGAAAACGCTGAATTTCGACGTGAGAACGACGATTTGAGGCGGCAGGTTGAATTATTGACACGACGAATGGATGAATTGCGTCCTTTCGCCGGTTACCGGAATCGTTCACCCGAACGCCTTAACCAACGGTGGGAACAGGGTTTCAAGGTGGAAATTCCACAATTCAATAGCAATCTTAAACCAGAGGATTTTATAGATTGGCTATCACCCCCGATTTATGATGATTATGTTGAACCAGATGCAGAGGCAGAAACTGAAATTGTAGAAGCACAATTGAGTCAACATGAGCAGAATATTCGAGGAAGAGATGCTTTATTAGCAAGTGATGAAACTTTATGTTGCGTCAAATACTTGTTCTTACCTTATTCATACAACAATGGTTACGAACAGTTTTTGGAGGGCATCGAGATCTTGTACGATGAAGGCATGACTGAAAATTTTGCAAGAGTAGCCGAAAATTATTGGGAGCCTTACGTGTATATTGTTGCCTCAATCAACAACGAGAACCTAATACCAGCATCATGTATCAACAATAGAAGGATCGAATTCCAAGGTTGGGTAATCGATCAAGGGATGTGTACTTTGATAAGGAAAGTCAAGAAATTCAACATGGAACCCGAGATGAAGTGTTACACGTTTACGATCCAGGTTGCGAGCAAGGTGGGAGTACTTGATACAACTGAAAATTCGGTAGAAAGTACTACAAAGATATGGGATCCCGGGGTGCTTCTTTTTCTGAGAAGGACGTTGCAGGTCCAGATTCGAGGTCGAATCTTTTCCATCCAGGAGAGAATGATGCAGTGTGGTCGAAAAAGCCGGTATGCAGAATGTAGAACACCTGGAGTTATCGTAAAAGTGTCGGATTTCGACAAAGGACTAGTGTTTTCTGGGCGGAAACGGCATTCTGAGCAAAACTCATGGCTATGCCATGAAGTACGATGGATTTCGGCCATCCGAGGTCATCTTAGGGGTCAAAATCCGTTTTATAAGTTTCTGGCAGTTTTTATAATTTTTAATAGTTGTTTCCTTTATTTTTCTTTTTTCCTTTCTAGCTTTTTTTCCTTTTTTTTTCCTTTCTAGAGAATTAGGGTTTTCCTTTTTTCCAATTTGTGTTTCATTATTTAAGCACTCTCGTTTTTGTTATTGAATTAGTTTTGAAGTTAATAAAAAAATCGAGGTTTCCCTCAAATTTATCACATTCGGTATTCGCAAGAATCAACGAATTTTGGTAAAGAATTCCTCCTAGCCACGTACGCTGCATCAGAAAGTGAAAAAGTGAGTTGTCAATAAAGATGTCCACTTTGTCTTGGTATATTATAGTTGCTGAGTTTCTTGACCCTTTGTCTTAATATTATTAAGTCAGTTCTACTTAATTGATGATGGCACAAAAATAATATTATTTAGCGATAAAGTATCACGTTGAAGTGGTGGAAGAACTATGTAGGGTTTTCGATTGAGAATTATTGAGAATGAATCAGATGCTAGTAGTATAATCTTATGGAAGAAGTATTTTTAACTCTCTTTCTGGGTCTGATCTGAATGCATTTATTTCTTTATCAAATATCTCCCTCTAACGGAGGACTAGAGAGAGAACTATTTGAAGACCACCTTCAAACTCCGCAACGGACTCCTCAATCGATATTACGGATCTTATCCAATTTTGGAAAAGGTTGACAAATTTGCTTAAAAGTTGAGTTGCTTGTATAATTAAGATTCATCCGATTTTTCATCTTATCAATTTGAAACACTTTCATACAGACGAGGAAGATCAAGTCGGTAAAGTAACCAAATGTGCTCATCATCTACTTTCATCTCTCACGCTATAAAGGGAGAAAAAATCTTCGCAAAACGGAAGGTGTTAAGAAAAGACGTCTCCGCCTATATCGAGTACTTAACGAAGTGAAATTCTTTCACATGCGGAGGCGTTATTAGATACAACCAAGAACATATGGTAATTTAAAATTAAAATGCACAAGTTCCGCAAAAATATCCTGGATAAGGACATGTTTGTTGCAGAAGAGGGAGAATGAAATAACTTTCCGCGTACAAAGTGGTGTACTACTTATTTAAGGACGAGGTGGAGCTGCCAAGCATGGATGTTTCAAGACAAGCATTGAGATGACAACAATCTTGCAAGGTAAAAAAGGTCAAGCTTGAGGTGCTGCAAGCAATTTGGTGGCATGAGGTGACTTGATTCTCATGACGGTAAGATGACAAATCTTATCTGATGAAACTCAATCCTCTTTTGTGCTTTCAAGAAGTAAGAGGTGACATGCATTTATGAAATATTTAGGTACAAAGCAGTTTCTAATGTTGCTCAAAGTCATTTTTTTCATATTTAGCTTTAATCGTACTCTTTTATATTTGAATTATATATTATTTTATTAATATTTTACTCTTTAATTATAAGATGTGGTATAAAAAAGAGCAAAGTAAGCTAAAATAGACTAAAAATAACAAAGTAGTAAGAGAAAAAATATAGGAATCTCGTTACATACATAGAGAGAAAATATGGAGAGCTCGAGCTCCTTATTGTAGAGAGTCATGTGAAAGTCTCATTAGAATTTATTTTTCCCATTTTCACTCTCTTCAATAGTTATTGTAAGCAATTAATCTTTCTTAATTCCCTTGCTATCCGGTTGTCCAAATTGATTTAGATTGTTATTGCAAGTCTAAATGCTAAACTTTACATAAACTTTAGAGATATTTTACTGGGTGGTTTCTTGATCCTCTCCCGAGTCCAGATCAATTGTTGATTTTTACTTCAAAACAGTGAAAATAATTACTTTTTTAACATGGGCAGTAAGAGAATTTGTCAACAGCTATGCGTATTTGGAGCCTATATATATGCCAAAAGGCTATTACCTATTAGGATAAACCACTATAACTATTTGGCTACATAGTCAATTATTGCCCATGACTTTTGAGGTTGGCCCTCTATTACGCCTTATTAATTGCGATACTTCTACCCAGGTAAGGTAACCAAATCAGCCTTGACTATGTCCACCAAAAACATCTCATAAAAATTAGGGATAATTACATTTTAGCCATGCTAAAATGACCGGTTTTACATTTTATTACGGCTAAAAAAAAGTTTACATTTTACAATAGCTAATTGCGTATTTTTTACACTTTACACTAACGGTGTTAGATTTTGGATGGAAAATTTTCATGTTGTATGAAAAGTCGAAATTGCCCTCAATTATTAATCAAAATTTCAAATTGATGTCATTATTCATCAAATTATAATATTTATTAATAATATATAATTTATATTAATAATATTTATTAATAAAAAAATATTATTATTTATAATTATTTAATAAAAATAAAAGGAAATCATTTTTTCAGTTATAAATTTTTAATAATTAAAATTAATAGTAATAATAATACTAATTATAAATAATAATAATTAATAGTATATTAAAACTTTCAAATAACATAACTCTCTCGTACGAGTTTTGTTTCGGGCTCATATATCATATCAAATAAAAAAGAATTGGAAGTCAACAATTTTGAAGAAATAAGTATTTGTCTATATATTATTAATAATTGATTTAATTTTACGTGATAAATAATTATTACCAAAAATATAAATAATCAATTATTAATAACTTTTTTAACATTTTGCTCTAACACTGGTAATTGTTAGACGAATTTTTTTTAAAAATTAAAAAATTTGTCGTCGTTGGATGGAATTTTAGACAAAAACTTATTTCTTCGAAATGAATTTATGATTTGATTCGATTTGATATATTATGAGCCCGAAACAAAGCTCGTATGAGTGAGTTATGTCATTCGAAAGTTTCACCATATTATTAATAATTAATATTTTTTAATTATTAAATATCAAAATAATATTAAGTTTTAATAAATAAATCTTTCATTAAAGTTGTTGATCTTTCGATTTTTTTCGATTTGATACACTATCAGCCTTAAATGGAGTTCGTATGAGAGAGTCGTGTAATTCGAATGTTTTAATATATTATTAATAAATAATATTATTTTAATTATTAACTAATATTATTTGAATTATTAATAATTAAACCGGGTATGACCGAATTTGAGTGGAGGTTGATCTTAATTAGGGAAGAAAACCCTAAGGGTATTTTGGTCTTTTGTTATAAAATGAAGATTTCCATCCAAAATCTAACATTGTTAGGGCAAAGTGTAAAAAAACGCAATTAGCGATAGTAAAATGTAAACTTTTTTTTAATTGTAGTAAAATGTAAAAGTGATCATTTTAGCAGGGGCAAAGTGTAATTATTCCTTAAAATTATGATCGAAATTATTTCATAAAAAATTCCACAAATTAGAAATATTATTTGTTATTAACTGATATTAATGACTTTATTTACATTGGCTGGAGCTGATTACTTTTAGAGTAATTTAATTGAAGATAAGTAATACACATATATAACATAAATAGTGAACAATTTACAAGTAAAAAACGTGCAGAAACAGAGCGTCTCTGCTCTTCTATATATATAACTACACAACAGTTCACTTCTCAAAGTTGCATTTGCTCCGAGAAAAAGAGGAAAATGGCCAAACGCTTGAAGCTGAGGATATCGAGAATCCTCCAATCCTGCCGTTCAAAAGACCTTTCCTCTCTCCCCTCCAATCCCGACCCTTCATTTCACAAATCAATCCACGCGCCGCCGCAGCGGACCGAGCCCCGCCGCTCTTCCCTCGGCCGCCACGTGGCATCCGTTTTAACCTGCGGCTACCTCTCTTACGGCGGCGACGACCCGCCGCCTAAATTCGAGTGGGAACAAGAGGACGAGTTCTGGCACGTGGTGGTCGCCGACAGCCCCCGCCGCAAAATCTACAACTCCTCCGCCTCCGACAGAGACGTCGCCGTTTCGGAGCTGCCCCCAGTACAAAAGAAGAAGAAGAAACGACGAGCTCAAAAGAAGAAAACGACGGGGAGAGCAGGAAGCATGAGCACGACGTCATCAGCCGACAGCGGGGCGCTGTTCAGCGACGACGCCGTTTTGGTGTCCTCTTCCAGAAGCTTCTCCACCGACTCGGAGTTCAGTGCCCGCTTGAAACCCATCAGAGAGGGCCCGCCGCGGAGGCGGCGGAGGAGGGCGGCGCCGGCGAGGCTGTCGGCTGTGCGGAGGGTGGAGGGGAAGGTGAGGGACAGCTTCGCGGTGGTGAAGAGGTCGGAGGATCCGTACGAGGACTTCAAGAGGTCGATGACGGAGATGATTGTGGAGAAGCAGATGGAGGACGACGAGGACTTGGAGCAGCTCCTCCACTGCTTCTTGTCCCTCAATTCCCGAAACCACCATGGAGTCATCATTCAAGCTTTCGCTGAGATTTGGGATGCAATGTTCTCTTACACTACTCGTAGGAGGAGATCATCGTCTACCTAGCTAGGCTAGGCTTGTTTTGTATATATATCAATCAATTAGTTAACAATCTTATTACTCACCTCAAATTAATGGATTATCCAAACCATAATCAGATGGTTGTTTAATATCATGAAATCACAAAAACAAGCATTATAGGGTGTTTTGTGATTCAACTTTGATTTTTGGGTAAATTCAATGTAACTCCTAACTATACATACACGTGTCTAACATGAGCTCACGTAACTACAAAATTAATTTGATAGGTGCCCTACCGATTCAAACATTCTAAGTTACTTTATGTTTAAAAAAACGTTAAAATTGATCACGTGGCTGTCACGTGCTCTGGGTTATTTTTGAAAATATCCAATTTACCCTTATGATGGCTTTTAACCCTAATATATATATATAGAAAACCAAATCGAAAAGCTACCAATCCAGTCGGTGAAGCAAGCTTTTCTGAGGTGGGGAAGACCGTCACGACGATTTCTGGAGGTGAGGCGGTCGATTGGTAGAGCTCGAACTTCAAAGAGAGAGAGAGAGAGAGCTGGGCAGAAACGAAGAATCAAGACCAAAGATGACGAAGGAAAAGTGTGAATGTTACCGTGGAGCGAATGCCCAGTTCAAACATCTTGAACTAACAAGAATCCAAGTCGAAGATTCTGTGATTGTGGAAGATTTTCGGTAAGTTATGAAATTGCTTACTAATTTTGATGGAATTAGAGTTTTGTTTTAAGGTGGAATTAAGGTTTTTGTTATTAAGGATGTTAGCATATCGCATTTTTTTAGAAATGAAATTTGTTTTTGAATTTAGGGAAATATGCATATTTGTTTGCTGGTTAGGGATAATAACATATTTGAAATGGTTTATTATGTTTGTTTTGATATAAAAATTTCGAACTGTGATGGATCCAGATATGTGTTGTTATGGATTCAGACACGTGTTGTTATAGAAAATGGGTACTTTTTAGATTGTTTCAAACGATCAAAAGTTTGGAGAACAATGTTCAAAGTGTGGTGATTAATTCCATTCACTTTGAACATTGTTCTCCAAACATTCATTAATCACATTCACTTTGAACATTGTTCTCCAAACTTTGAACATTGTTCTCCAAACTTTGAACATTAGCGATAAATTAATTAACTTATGGATTATGTGAGTTGTAATTTCTTAATGAATGTGTAATTCTTATGTTTGAAATATGTAATGTCTTATGTTTGAATGGTGAAGTTATAATTTCTTACTCAATGCGTAATGCTTCTGAATGTTTAAATGATAAAGTTGAAATTACTTATTGAATAGTTGTATTCAAAATTGTTAGTTATTGTACAGTTTAGGTGAACACTAGATATAATTTTGCAGCACATAATGTAAGACCATTATTTTATTAACTAAACTTTTCCAGTTTGAAGTATAAACTTATCTACCAACTATTTTACATTTACAAACCTGAACAATATATAAAGTTACAAAATGAAACTGTTCTTGACCATTATAAACATATTCTAAAACAACCATAATGAAGTTGTTCTTAACCACTATAAACTTTAAACATTAACCCACAAACATATCCAACATAAACAATTTCATCAAGTAAATTTGAAGGGGCTGAACTAAAACAATTCTTAGATTGCCCGCCAAGTTGTCCCTTAAGGTAACACCGGTCCAATCCAACAATTGGTCTGCACCCTAGAAACCATTGTTTATGTGCAGCATATCAAATGTGCATGCATCATAACCTCGAATTTTTTTCAAATTCCACATTCGCCTTACTGTCTTTGTTTGCTTTTTTGATCATCTTACAGTATGTTTTGAGGTCTTCATATTGCTTGGCTAAATTCTTGGAGATTAGTTGCTTAGCTTTACTAAGTGTTTTGTATATCGAGCTCCTCCCAGGTGTTACTCCCAAGTCTCTTCGAATTATCGCTCGCAATGTCTTTGTTGTCATTTTCTCCATTGTTCTAATCTCACTTAAGTACCTGCGTGTTAAAACATAAAAAATAAAAAATAATAAATAAAATTAGTGTACGTGAAAGTAAGGAAATCAAACGTGATTTGTTTGTTTTGCAATTGCCACCCACAATTATCATGACAGCCTCACACTACAATATGCATCATCGACCCTTCTCTAACTCTGCTGCACCGGCCCAAAAAATGACAACCTGGCTATCTGCGCATTATAGCTATCGAGCTGGGCCCGTTCTCCATAAATCGGTAGTCAAACCCCTGCTTCGCCGCGTAAGTCTTGAAAACCAAAGGGAAGACATAAGGGTTTTGAAATGTAGAATATAACCTAATATTTACCCCTTGATCATCGAGTTTATGTCCCACAATTCTCCCCTCATTCGGTTAATATTTGCCAAGTTCTCGTAATTGTTTTCAATATCTTCTTGCATCATTTGTGCAGCAAACTCCTCACCCAATGTTGGAGTAGGTTCTTAATCTATATCTTCAACCTCTTCAGAACCATCATCGTCTTCGGTTGTTGCAGCACCATGTGCATCATAATATTCATCATATGAAAATCTCTCATCATGATATTCATTTTGGGTTTTTCTTTGAGTTTTGGCTTCACCGGAGAAGCTCTCACCGGCTTGCCTCCGGCCGGCCTTGCCTTTCTCGCCGAAGATGCTCATACGTCCTCCCGATCTCAGCTTTGCAGCCCACCTTCCTTTTTGTCCCGTCAAGTTTCCGCAGCTCAATGCGGCAAAGGAGAGCGAGCTCGTGTTTCCGAGCTCCAATTTCGCGAGCCAAGCTCTGGTTACGTCTAAACAAAAGGTTTCTATGATTTTTCTCAGCTTTACCAAAGTAATTTAACTTTCGGATGTTCATATTTAGCGTGATAGATATTGATTTTTTAGGTTATAGGTTATTAATTTGTCTAGGTTTTGTTGAAGGATCTGTGATTTGGGAAAGTTTACCATGAAAGTGATTCTACTGAATGCTACTTTATTGTGACCTGTTGAACGGTCTTCAACTTTTGTGCAAGCGCAATCACTTACGCACGGCTCCATGAAGGCTTACTGTTGATTTATGAGTAAAATTATTAATTAAGTAGAATGTATTTATCGGAATCAGAGCTTGGCTGGCAAAATCGAAATTCAGAAACACGGGCTCGCTCTCCTCCACCGCATTGAGCTGCAGAAACTTGACGAGACAGGAAGGGAAGGTCGTATGCGAGGCGGAGATTGGGAGGACGTATGAACATCTCCGGCGAGGCTGACCAGAGGCAAGCCGGTGAGAGCTTCTCCGGTGAAGCCAAAACTCAAAGAAAAACCTAAAATGACATGTTTTGAAAATTTGAAGTCAAACCAAGGGTAATTTTTCTTTTTACTTCAAAAATGAATGGACCTGATATTTTTTGATAGTTTGGGGGGCTACATATCCACTTTTAAAATTGGGTGTAGCTAGTTGTCTTTTGACCAAATTTAGATGTGCCTCGGTATACTTTACCCTAAATTTAAATACAGGGGAATATTAAAACCAACACAATAAAAGATAAATGTGGGAAAATGTGAATATTTATTTCTTCAAAAAAGCAACTAATTAAAAATTTTGTAAAAAAAACTAACTAAAAGTTAATTGGATGTATCTTGAAAACACCCACCTTCTCTCTCTACCCCGGAGTCGGGGGCGTCGGGGTAGCGGAGATCTTGTTTTCGTTGATTTCTTCCCAGATCCAGATATGAGTTCTGACACTGCGCAGTCTTATCCTAGAGGTGAATGAGTTTACTTTTACGAGTCTTTGTGTAGCACCCGGAGGATTTATAATTTTTGTTTAGTTTGTTTAGCGACTTGGTAACCATCAGTGTATTCAACGATTTGTTTGTGCTGTATTGTTTTTGGGAAGTGATCCCCTGAGTTTGGGCATTTTTGTTATGATTGTTTTTGTTTTGTTTGTAACCAGAGTCTTGTGGTACTCGATTTGAGAGTGTGATTTGTACCTCCCATGATGTTTTTAATGCTCATCTTAGTTTGCTTTAAAAATGTTAATTGCATTTTGAGGAGTCAAGCTTGGGTCTATTGATTTGAAAGCATTTACCATGACTTCAAAAACAATTAACAAATTAAGAGAATCTTGAGTACTCTTCATAGTCATATGAAAGATTACGAAACTTAATAAATAGTTTCTAATAATCAACAATGTAGAAGATAATTGTGTTTCTAAGGAGTTTAACTTAGACCTACTGATTGGAAATCAATTATTCTACCCGTTGGACTACGAACACGATTAATAAATAAGGGATAAGAACTACTCACTATACTCAACAATACATGTTTTTAAAGTCAATACCTCAACTTAAATTTGTTTCTTACATATACCCTAAGTATTTTTTCAGTGATATTTAAAGTAACTTGTGTTAAATTTAACATGAATTGAGTTGTAAAGAGTTTTAAATGCTCTCAATAATTCTGTTTTAAAATCAGCCAGGTCTAGTCGGTTCAAAATAAACTTTGATTTACTTTTATTTGATAAATAAACATTTACAAAAAAATATTAATACTTATTAAGGATTAATTTTTAATAATGTACTGAAAATTTTGAATGACATAAATCTACGAGCTCCATTTTCGGCTCATGGTATATTAAATCGAAAAAAAGATAAACAAGTTTGAACAAAATTTTTTTTTTTCTGCATATTACTAATAAATTAATAATATAAATGTTTTTAATAGTTAGATATGAATCGCAATAATAATTATACATTCGAAATAAAAGATTAGATAATCTTACAATATATAAACAAAAACTTTTTTTTCAAAGTTCTTAATCTTCCAACTCTCTGGATTTGATATACAATAATCCCGAAATAAAGCTCGTATGAGAGACTTATGTCATTCGAAAGTTGTAATATACTATTAACAAGTATTAGTATTCTGTGTAATGTTTATTTATTAAATAAAAGTAAATCAAATTTTAATTGAACCGGTCAGCTCAAATTTTAAGCAATTAGACCAGTTTGATTTTAAATCAAAACTATTGAGGGCTCTTTAGACTTTTTACAAATCAATTATGTTAAATATAACATAAGTTGACTTAAATTTCACTTAAAAATAATTGGAGTATCTATATAAAATAATAATTTGAGCTGGGGTACAGAATTTGAAAACATGTATAAATAGATACAGTGATTTCTCATGAAGCTATATTTTCCAAATTAAGATAATTGTCACTACTTTTCAAAGTCACTATACGAACATTAAGTTGTATTTTTTCAAAGTTGAAGTATGTGAACGGGTGAAAGTCTGCGAAACTTATTGAATGATGTCGTGATTTATTTTATCTAAAAATCAACATGATGAAAGATAAGTGCGATTGTCGAAAATTTAACTCGAGTCAATTTCTTAGAAGGTAACTATCCATTTATCCTAAATGAATCAATAATGTACAATTTTATACGTTAAGCTATGAAGGAGAGGAAAGACAATTAAAATTAAAGGCTTGTGCAAAGCAGAGGAGAGTCATCTTGACCAATGCCACAGTTGTGAACACCCGTTGCGAAGGCCAAAGCGCCACATGGCAATACATATTTGTTGAGTCGACAAGTTCTGTGTAATTTGGAGTTGTGGATCTGAGTAATTTTTGGATTTAGCCATTTCTGAGCTCATGAGAAATAGAGAAACCAAACGAGGAAGGAATGGTGAATGCCAAGTGGGAGAGAGTGAGGGTGTTTGTTTGCTAGAGAGTTTAACTTTGGAAAGTTTTCACATAACTCATTTTAACTATGGTCGAGTTTCACATAACCACTCTTAATTTCAAAATCGTTTTTATTAATTTATTATAATTTTTTGAAATATATTCAAAACCCCCACATTGATCATTAAGCTATATTTTTTCAATATCTAGGGTTGATTGCTTGGATGGCAATTATTCTAACTGTTGAACTAATGCAATCAAGATAATGTCACTCATGTTCAGAATCTTTAAATTGATCATTAAGCTATATTTTTTAATATTAAAGTATATGTAGATTTATTTATTTTTTTTAAAATCAACACACTATAATAAAAAGAAAATATTGCGTTTGCCGAACCCGAGTCTATTGTTTGGAAGGCAATTATCCTAACCGTTGGACTACAAACACAATTATGAAAATGTCACTTATGTTAATAATCTCTACATTGATCATTGATAGAATTGCATTTGCCAGTAGTCGAACCCAAGTCTATTGCTTGGAAGGCAATTATCCTAACCGTTGGACTAGAAACACAATCAAGATAATGTCACTCATGTTCAAAATCTCTACATTGATCATTAAGCTATATTTCTTCAATGTTAAAGTATATGTAGATTTATTTTTCTAAAAACCAACACATAGCACAAAAGATAATATTGCATTTTCTGGGAGTCGAACCCGGATCTACACTCGTATTCAAAATCTATACAATTATCATGAAGCTATATTTTTTCAATATAAAAGTATATGCAAATTTATTTTTTCTAAAAACTAACCCATATTGTAAAAGATAATATTGCATTTGGCGAAAGTCGAAGTATATTGCGTTTGTGAAGAGTCGAACTCTGCCGGGAGTCAAACCCGAGTCTATCGTCTAGAAGGCCACTATCCTAACCGTTGGACTACAAAGATAATCATTATAAAAGATAATATTGCGTTTACCAAGAGTTGAACTCGGGTCTATTGCTTGGAAGACAATTATCCTAACTGTTGGACTACAAACACAATTAAGATGTTATCACTCATGTTCAAAATCTCTACATTGATCATTAAGCCATATTTTTTCAATATTAAAGTATAGGTAGATTTATTTTTTCTAAAAACCAACACATATAGTAATATATAATATCGTGTTTACAGGGAGTCAAACACAACCCTAACTGTTTGACTACAAATGCAATCAAAATGTCACTCATGTTCAAAGCCCCCTCATTGATCAATAAGCTATATTTTTTTAAATATACCAGCTTGATTGCTTGGATGACATTTATTCTAACCGTTAAACTACAAACACAATCAATGTCAATCATGTTCAAAATCTCCAAATTGATCGTTAAACTATAATTTTTTCAATATTAAAGTATATCTAGATTTATTTTTTTTTCTAAAAATCAACAATTAATATAATTAAAAGATGGGGAAATGACAGATTGATACACCCAAAAGATACAGTTTTTAACTTTGATACACTTTAGTTTAAATTTGTCATTTCCGCTCACTGGAATTGCCATTTTTTTGTTCCATCAGTAACAGTGTTACATTTTGGATCGAAAATTTTTATTTTGTGTGAAAAATAAAAATTGCTCTCCATTATTTATCAAAATTTCAAATTGATGTCATATTTCATCAAATTATTCATCATTCATCAAATTATAATACTTATTTAATAATAAATAATTTCTATTAATAAATTTATGAACAAAAAATTAATTTTTATGATTATTTAATAATAATTATTGTTATTAATAATAATTTAATAAAAATAAAAGTAAATCAATTTAGTTATTGATTATTATTAATAAAAATTAAAGTAAATTAGTAATTAAAATAATAATAATAATAATAATTATTAATATATTAAAACTTTCGAACAACATAACTCTTTTATAAAAGTTTCGTTTTGGGGTCATACTATATCAAATCGAAGAGAATTAGAAGTCGACAACTTTGAAGAAATATTTTTTGTCTATATATTATTAATAATTGATTTACTCTTACTTGATAAATAATTATTACAAAAATATTAATAATATAAATAATTAAGTATTAATAAAATATTTTTTTTGCATTGTACTCTAACACCGTTAAAATTTAGACGAATTTTTTTAAGAGTAAGAAATTTGTTGTCGTTGGATGAAATTTTGGATAAAACTTATTTCTTCAAAGTTGATGATCTTCTGATTCTCTTCAATTTAATATAATATGAGCTCGATACGGAACTCGTATGCGAGAGTTATGTCATTCGAAAGTTTTGATATATTATTAATAATTGAATATATCATTAATAATTAATATTACTTTAATTATTTACAATATTTTCATTATTAATTTTTAATATTATATTCATTAATAATAACAAAAAAAGTTTTTTATCTTTCGATTTGATATACAATAAGCCTGAAATGGAGCTAATATGAGACAGTTATGTCATTCGAAAGTTTTAATATATTATTAATACTTAATATTATTTAAAATTTTAATTAATATTATTTTAATTATTAATAATTAAACCGGTCTGATCGGATTCCAATGAAGGTTTGTTAATAAATATTATTAATTGAAATTATTTATTATTAAATAAGTGTTATAATTTGATGAATTATGAATAGTTTGATGAATACTGACATCAATTTGAAAATTTGGTGAATAATTGAGGGCAATTTTGATTTTTCACACAAAATAAAATGTTTCCATCCGAAATCTAACACCGTTAGTGATGAGACAAAAAAATGGCAAATCCGATGAGCGGAAATGGCAAATTCAAAATTGGATATATTAAAGTTAGAAACGTTATCTTTTAGGTGTATCAATATGTCATTTCCCCTTGAAAGATAATAGTACGTTTGCTGCTGAGAGTCAAACATGAGCCTATTGTTTGCCTTATTAAGCTCTAATTTTCAATATCAAAGTATATATGGATTTATATTTTCTAAAAATCAACACATATTATAAAAGATAAAATTGCTTTTGCCAAGAGTCAAATCCGGGTCGATTGTTCGGAAGGAAGTTATCCTAACTGTTGGAATACAAACGCAATCAAGATAATGTTACTCATGTTCAAAATCTGTACATTGATCATTAAAGTATGTTTTTCCAATAATAAAGTAAATGTAGATTCATTTTTTTCTAAAAACAAACTTATATTATAAAAGATAATATTGCATTTTCCAGGAGTCGAACCCGGGTCAATTGCTTGTAAGGCAATTATCCTAACTGTTGGACTACAAACACAATCAAAATAATGTCACCCGTGTTCAAAATCTCTATATTGATCATTAAGGTATATTTTTTTAATTATAAAAGTATATATAGATTTATTTTTCTCTAAAAACCAACTCATATTGTGAAATATAATATTGCGTTTGCTAGGAGTCGAACCCAAGTCTATTGTTTGGAAGTCAATCATCGGAACCGTTCGACTACAAATGCAATCAAAATAATGTTACTCATGTTCGAAATTTCTACATTAATCATTAAACTATATTTTTTTCAATATAAAAGTATATGTAGATTTATTTTTTCTAAAAACCAATAGTTGGACTACAAGGGAACCTGAGTTTATTGCTTTGAAAGCAATTATCTTAATCGTTGGACCAGAAACACAATCAAGATAATGTCACTCATGTTCAAAATCTCTATATTGATCATTAAGCTATATTTTTTCGATATTAAAGTATTTGTAGATTTATTTTTCTTAAAAACCAACACATATTATAAAAGATAATATTGCATTTGCCGGTAGGGATGGAAAAAATACCCAAACTCAACGGGTTACCCATAGACCCAACTGTATTGGGAGCTGAGCGGGTCAGCAATTTCGGGTAACATGACGGCTAATGAGGCAAGCCAACGGGTATCTAGTCGAGTCAGGGTTGGGATCGGGCTGACCAGTACCCGCCCCGTCCCGGTGTATGTTAAAAAATTAATGATATATGTATATTTAAGGGAAGACGTTACCAACTAATTAATCTTAACTAGGTTTCTCAAAAACAAATTATACCCTAGTTAGGAATTCCATTATTTTGTTTTTATCAACATTACATCTATGTTAAATTTGATTTCTTGCGCGCACATTTAATTAATCTCTCATAATTGGTTTTGGTTGCGAGAAAACCTTATGCACTAGAGTTTGAAGACCTCAAACACGATGTTGCAGTAATATTTTTCTTTAAAGTTAGAATAGACCTTAAATTGATTTGCGATGTTGCAGTAGTTATTTCTTTAAAATTAGAATGTGTCATAAACTATTTTAGTGCTTGTTTTATATTACATACATATTTATCATAAGATTCTATCCTCTTATTTTTGTTGGAAAAAATAAATTTCGCTATACCATGTTTTATGCATAAATAACTTGATATTTGTATGTAAAATTAATTGAGTGATGATCATATAATACATAACGGGTTATAAGAGAAAATTGGAATAACGTCTGATTTCGGGACGGGTCTGGAATTTGCAAATTACCCGTGCCTGTTGGGGCGGGTTCTATGGAAAAATATTTTGGAATGGGACAGGTTCGAAGCAAGGGACCTAATTTTGGGACGGGGTCTGGGATTACAAGACCAACCCTAAACCCGCCCCAGTGCCATCCCTATTTGCCGGTAGTCAAACCTAGGTCTATTGATTGGAAGGCAGTTATCCTAATTGTTGGACTACAAACACAATCAAGATAATGTCACTCATTTTCAAACTCTCTACATTAATCGTTAAGTTATATTTTTTCAATATTAAAGTATATGTAGATTTATTTTTTCTAAAGACCAACACATATTGTAATATATAATATTGCGTTTGCCGGGAGTCGCACCAAGGTGTATTGCTTAGAAGACAATTATTCAAATTGTTGGACTACAAACGCAATCAGGATAATGTCACTTGTGTTCAAAATCTCTACATTGATCATCAAGCTATATTTTTTCAGTACCTATTCAAGTGATTTATGTGCACTTATTTAGCTCACTTGGCATCACAAGTATTGTAAGCAGTAGTGTGCAGATTTTAGGACTTTCCAAGTAAATTTCAAAATATTCTGAACCATCTCTGTGGCCGAGACCGGGGTCCCCCGCAATCCCATTCCGGGGTCGAGGACCACGGGGTCGTGGTCAATATAAGGGTTCCCCGCGGTCCCATTTCGTGGTCATCGACCACGGCGAGATCCCCCTCTGGCCCATTTGAGGGTCAACTATCACGGTCCCCTTAGTATTCCTGTGGTCAACTACCACGTCCCCCGTAGTAACACTTGGTAACACCGAGGTCAACCCCCACTTTAAAGCGTGTGCAGACGTTGGTGAGAAGTGTCTGGAACTCGCGAAGCACGATTGACAACGGGCCCGTGGTCATTGACAACGACCCCCGTGATCGCGGCGAAAATTATACTATAATAGGACCCAACTCATTTATGATAAGGGAACTAATTTTACAGACATTTGAGAGGAAGGGCACGAAAATCAAATAGAGATGAAAGCTTGCTAGAAGAGATTGAATAAGAAGAAGGCGAAATCTAGGCAAGAAGAAGATTGGAGAAGGCCGAATTTATGTATTAAACACTTGAATGAGTTATACCTTTTCCTTTCCTTCTCTTTATGATTGTTATGTACTTTTCATTTGAATCAATGGATTGAATTGATGTATTGTTCTTCATTTTGCTTTGATGAATGAATAATTCTACTAGTTTGTGATGTGTAAGTTGCATTCTATCGAATTAACTTATTCATGAATTGCTAGAATATTGTGATTTAGGGTTTGAATTCGAATGATGGGTTAGAGACATTTTATTGTAAATTGTGCATACAGCTCTGTGCAGGGCGTCTTTATCGTTTTTCACTTAATGTTGCATCTCTTTAATTGCTTGATGTATGATCGAATTTATTGATTTTTTTGTGAAACAAGCTTGTAAATGAATTTGTTCGGTAAAGGTCGGGTTGAAATTCTTTATAGCGATAGTGGAGCTAATACGGTTACAATAGTTATAGGTTCTCAAAATCGAAAGTTAAAAGAAATCACAGAGTTTGATGTTTTTCCGTTTGGTTAAATCATGACTAGAGATAACTTGGTTTCCTTAAGCTGTTCTTAGACCTTTCTTTACCCGTGAGGGGGTTTTAGGTGCTTTCAGAATTCTCTTCGTTGTCCTGAGTTGAAGAACTTCGTTGCTATGCATGATTTTACCATTATATGAATTCATTACCCTAAATCACCGTATCTGATCGATTGGCCTACTCCTTTTTTACGCACTGTGCTATTACTTTTCTATTATAATTTCGATTCGCTGTGATTAACCACAAGATTTAAAGTTGAGTGATTAAAGTCTTCGTTGCCCGTTGGGTACGATAATTTGGGTCGTAATTCTTACTACTCTATATTACTTGAGACCAGTACACTGCCGGAGGAGAGAAAGAACACGACATTTTTGTCGTCGACTTTTCGCCCATCAAATCTAAACACAATTAGCAAATTAAGAGAATTGTTACTCCGTTTCGAAATAATTACGTATGATTATTATCCTTTTCAACGTTAAAATTTATGTAAGTGGGTCAAAGATTACAGAACTTATCGGATGGTATCGAGATTTATTTCATTAAAGTATCAATACAATAAAAGTAAGGGATAATTACACTTTGACCATGCTAAAATGACCGATTTTACATTTTACTACAGCTAAAAAAAATTTACATTTTACAACAACTAATTGCGTATTTTTTACACTTTACACTAACGGTGTTAGATTTTGGATGGAAAATTTTCATATTGTATGAAAAGTCGAAATTGCCCTCAATTATTCATCAAAATTTCAAATTGATGCCATTATTCATTAAATTATAATATTTATTAATAATATATAATTTATATTAATAATATTTATTATTATTAATTATAATTATTCAATAAAAATAAAAGTAAATCATTTTCTCAATTATAATTATTAATAATTAAAATTAAAAGTAAATTAATTATTAAAATAATATCAATTAATAGTAATAATAATACTAATTATAAATAATAATAATAATAATAATAATTAATAATATATTGAAATTTTCAAATAACATAATTTTCTCATATGAGTTTTGTTTCGGGCTCATATATTATATCAAATCAAAGAGAATTGGAAGTCAAGAATTTTGAAGAAAGAAGTATTTGTTTATATATTATTAATAATTGATTTAATTTTACGTGATAAATAATTATTACCAAAAATATAAATTATTAATTATTAATAACTTTTTTAACATTTTGCTCTAACACTAGTAAATGTTGGACGAATTTTTTTTAAAGATTAAAAAATTTGTTGTCGTTGGATGGAATTTTAGACAAAAACTTATTTCTTCGAAATTGTTGAACTTATGATTATATTCGATTTGATATATTATGAGTCCGAAACAAAGCTCGTATGAGTAAGTTATGGCATTCGAAAGTTTCACCATATTATTAATAATTAAATATATTATTAATAATTAATATTTTTTAATTATTAAATATCAAAATAATATTAAGTATTAATAAATAAATCTTTCATTAAAGTTATTGATCTTTCGATTCTTTTCGATTTGATACACTATAAGCCTGAAATGGAGTTCGTATGAGAGAGTCATGTAATTCGAAAGTTTCAATATATTATTAATAAATAATATTATTTTAATTATTAATTAATATTATTTGAATTATTAATAATTAAACCGAGTCTGACCGGATTTGAGTGGAGGTTGATCTTAGTTAGGGAAGAAAACTCTAAGGGTATTTTGGTCTTTTTGTTATAAAATAAATGTTTTATCTAAAATCTTACACTGTTAGGGTAAAGTGTAAAAAAAAATGTAAAAGTGATTATTTTAGCAGGGGAAAGTATAATTATCCCTAAAAGTAATTATGTTTGTCTGGGTTTGACCCATGTCTATTGCTTGACAAATAACTGCCCTGACAATTAAACTATAAATGCACTTGCCAAAATAAGAGAAGTTGCACTAGTTTTCAAAATTAATACATGATCATTAACACTATTTTTCCATGTTACAGTGTAATTAGGTGATTGCTTACAAATTTATCAATTGATTTTTAGATTTAAATCATCTAAAAACAAATTAAAATTTAGGGTTAATTACAATTTATCCATACAATAACACTTCATCTATGATAAAAAGTCTAATCTCAAATCAGTTAGTTGCATTTTTTTACACTTCGCTCTAACGCCTTTAAAATTTGAATCGAAAATCTTTTTTTATTCAAAACAGACAAAAATACTCATAATTTGATTTAAAATCAATTCATCTTGATTTAACTCGGGCCGATATTAAACTAGAGTTGTGATCTGGTATCTATAATTGACTGGTTCGACTGGTTTCTCTCCTTCTTCTTCGTTTCATAGGCGAGCATCATCGAAGAAGGCCAAAGATCGCTGGTGTGCTTCACACAAATCTTGCCAGCGTCCCAAAAATTGCCATCTCATTCTTCGACATTACCGTCTTCGGCCTTCTCTCCTCCTCCGCCCCAAAACACCCCTAATCCTCTTCTAAAAGTCCAACAACACCATGACCATCATGCAACATAAATCGACTTCTGTGAACTGTGACTGTGGCCACCACAAGGTCTGAATTATAACTCTCTTTCCTTTGGAAGTATCATTGAAATCTATTTTTGTACCTCACCCAAGTTACTCTTTTCATTGGGGATTTCTCTTTTTCTTTTCTCTTCAATGGCTGTTCCAGTTTTTCTAGGTTTGTCGAAATTTTCTGAACATTCTCAATTTTGAAGGAGCCAAAAGTAGGTTTTATCAAATTGATTTGTGCATTTAAGAGTTGATATTATTGATTTTGCATAACCTATCTGGATTTTTTTAATTTATTCGTAACATTGAATCTTTGTATAAAAACTGTGAACATAAGGCACACAATTATAATTAGAAATTGGTAAAGGCAACAAACAAATCCAGCGACGATTTGGATTAACATCCTCATAGGAATCAGAATGACTCATGCTCACTTAACCACTAAGCTACACTCCCATTGTGTTATATGTTTACTTTAATCTAATGTATTCTAAATAAATGGAGGAAAAATCTTTAAAGCGGCGCCGTCTAAGTCGTCATCTACCTCCAACCACATGTATTCATTTTTTCAGCTTTTAATTGACTTTTGGCCATATATTTGCCTAGAGAACTCCAAATTTAGTGTTTTCAATTCTAAAATTCTCTAAATTTAATTAGCTACACATTTATACTAAAACTACGGCCCAATTTAAAAATAATAAAAGTTGCACAAAAATGAGCATCTTCTCCGAGACGAAGCATTTTCTCTAAGACCCTATGAGCCGAATCGGACCAATACTGCCCCAAACCGTTCGAAGGGTTGAGATTAGACCAATTCAACCCGAAACCGTTCAGAGGATTCGAGGAGGCTCCGACGAATCCTCGGGCTCTAGCGTGGCGGCGGAGGAAACGAAGAAGGAAATGAGCCAGTCAAATTATCCAGACCAGATCTCAATTTTGGTTTATTAACAGTTCGAGCCAAACCAGACTAAAATGATTTCAAATCATTTAAGGGGGTTTTTTGTGTTCTTTTGAAAAAACCAGGTTTTCCGTCCAAATTCTAACAGTGTTAGAGAGTAAAGTGTAAAAAACGCAACTAACTGACATGTGATTAAATTTTTTATTATGATTGTGGTAAAGTGTAAAATGCGACTATAGTACAAGTAAATTGTAATTAACTGTAAAATTTATTAATAGAATAAGGTGTTTTTTCATCATTGAGAAGAGGCTAAATTGAGGGTTTTTAACACTCTTTGGTCCATCCTAAATGGTTCTTCACAACCAATGAAAAAGATTTGAAAACTAACTTGTGTTTATAACTTGGCACCAATTTTGGGGCTCATTTTAAAAGTTAAAAGAATTGTGTATGTTTCTGAATACCATATTACGGAAAAGAACCTACTTTGGTTTAACTGGAATATTTGGCAAAATGTTTGGTTAGTCGATTCCTCGGTTTTATATCGTTGCTAATTTGGATTCGGTTCTCGAATTTAGCAAACGAACCCTACTGATTTAGTTTATGGTTTAGGGGTCTAGATTCGGTTGATTGGTTTTAAGAGCCCTCAAGCATACCAATTTGAAGTACGTCGTTAATGGAATACTTTGGTGTAGTGAATGACTTATAAAAGTAGGGTTAATTACAATTTACTCGTATTGTAGTCGTGTGTTTTACACTTTATTAACACTGTAATAAAAAGTTTAATCTCATGTCATTTATTTTTATTTTTACACTTCGCTCTCACTATTAGAATTTGAACGAAAAACTATTTTTTTCAAAAAAGGCAAAAATACCCTTAACTTGATTTGAAATCAACTGAACATGATTTGGCCCGGTCTAGTAAAAAAACAGAATGGGATATGGTCTACTCGATTGGACTAGTTCGATAAGATTCTAATCCTGTTTGGGAAATTGTATTGGTTCGAACAAGAAAAAAAAGGGATAATCGTCGTCGTGGTTCGGCTCGTCGTCATTGTTGATTCACTAACGAGCTCCTCCAAATCCCTCATCTCATGCTTGAAATCGTCATCTGAGGGAGACGATTCCGAGACCTGTGACCTTGTTCGGCGATGGTATGAAGAAGGCAACGATAGAGTCTAATTCTAACGAGTCGATCTAGTGGTGCGTGGCAGATTCATACCACATTTTCAGGTGGTAGAGAGTGCAGTTCGGAATCGTCACCCTCAAAACTATTTTGTTGCTCATTCTTCATCTTCATTTCCAAAGAATCAGAGCTCGAAGAGGGTCGAATTCTAGGGAAGCGGATCGAGACCTAATTTTAGAATCACATATACATGACACTTGTGCAAGGATCTGAGCGACGACCTGTTCGCCTCCATGAGAGAGAACTTCACGCTCTTCGACAACGAGCGTAATATGAGGAAGAGTGTGGCTTGACGGATGCTATTGCTTCTCTGCCGGAGGTGATGCGAAGCCACCGATTATGGTACTTTGTGGATAAAGGCAGCGCGTGCGATATCGTGAGGAAAGAGACGGCGACTTAGAAACCCATGACTTCAACAGCCCGTATTTTGCGATGTTAGAAATCAACGCCCAGAGTATCTGACAACTCCAAGTACTCCTTGTCCCCGAAGAAGTCATCGAACTCGGTTGGTCGATCTCAGATTAAAATCCAGGATCGAAAAGTTGTGCATCTAAGAATAAGACCCAATTAAAAAAAATACCCCTCATCCTCTCGCTCTCTCTTTCTCTCTCCTTCCCCTCCGTCGCCACCTATTCCATCTCCTGCACCACCACCACCTTCATCTCCACCAACACCATCCCCGCCCCCGCCCCCTCCACCACCACCATATCCTCCCTCGTCCCCACCTTCTCCATCTCCATCTCCTCCACCACCATTGGTCGCGGTGGAGATGGAAGTGGTAGTGGCGGTGGTGGAGATGGAGGAGGTGGCGACAGAAGGGGAGGAGATGGTGGTGGAGGGGGTGGGGTGGGGATGGTGGTGGAGGAGATGGAGGTGGTGGTGAATGAGATGGAGGAGGTGGCGACGGAGGGGGATGAGATGGTGGTGGTAGTGGAGGAGGCGGGGGGGGGGGGGGGGGGATGGTGGTGGTGGTGATGGAGGTGGTGGTGGTGGTGGTGGTGATGGTTAGGGCTGTCCATTTTACCCAGTAACCCGACTCACCCGACGACGCGACCGACACCCGATCCGACTCACCCGATACCCGACAGACCCGATACCCGACAAGCCAACCAAGTCGAGTATTGGGTCCAATTTTTTAACCCGCCGGGTACCCGACTACCCGACACTATATACAAAAAATATCGATTTTACACCCCCAAAGCCCACCCATCCCATTTCACACTTCAGAGCTCATCCCATCCACAGGCCCACGCTCTGTTTTGGTAATTAAGCTTCAGTTTGAAGCATATAAAGTCTTCAAGTAACTCATCCCTTTCCGATGTGGGATGTGTGAGTTACAAACTCTCACTACGTGACGTGGCACTCTCTCTTCCACCCACATCTCTCACTCGTCGTCGACGCATAATAGATATTATCTCTCATCCTCTCTCATTGACTCGTTCAATTCAGAACCAACAACCCAGTTCATCTCTCCGCCTCTCCTTTCTCTGCAAACCCTACGTCTTCGTCACCTCGCCTCTATCCTCCTCCCTCTGTCCCTTCTCTCTCTCACTCACCTCACCACACACAATGGATCGATTTTGTACCTAGTTACCGTTCGAATCGATCCGTTGGAGAACCCTATCTTCCACTATATATCTTCAATAGTGGAGAGAGGATTCTCCAACAGATCGATTCCCCGGTAGAGTGGAGACTCGCCGACGATGTCTGGAACTCTGGCAACGGTAAGCTTTCGAAACTGAATATTGCATGTCCTATTCTCTTCTGGGTTTGCATGTCCTCTTGTCTTCTGTGTTCATCTTCAATTACAGGTTTAGACTTTAGGGTTTACTGATTTTCAATTGGAGGTTTGGAGATTTGGATTTCAGTTTGAAATTAAAATTAGGGTATTTTTTTATGTCGATTAATTTTTTGGGAATTCGATTTGAAAATGAAATTGGGGGTTAGGGTTAAGGGTTTCTGTATTGAATTTAGAATTTGGGGGTTTCTTCTTTCAATTTGGAATTGGGGGTTAGAGTTTTGGTTTCGATTTTAAATTTTGGGATTTTGATTTAAAATTCAAATTGGGGGTTAGGGCTTAGGGATTCTGATTTCAATTAACAATTTAGGGTTAAGGTTTAGGTTTTCTGATTTAAATTTAAATTTTGAGGATTTCAATTTCAAATTCAAATTGGGGTTTAGGGTTTTGTTTAAAAATTGGGGATTTCAATTTAAAAATTGGGGTTAGGGTTGTTGAGATTATGAGATTGGTTTTACCAATTACTGAGATTGGGGATTTCGATTTGAAATTGGGATTGGCATCGGGTTGTTGGGTTGTACCCGACTCACCCGAGACCCGAGTTTACCCAAACCTGACTCCTCAACCGAGTCGAGTATTGGGTCTAGATTTTGGTACCCAAATCCAACCAAGTCGGGTACAACCCGAGCCGGTTTTACCCAACCCGACTCAATGAACAACCCTAGTGATGGTGATGGAGGAGATGGAGGTGGTGGCAGTGGTGGTGGATAAGATGGCGACGGAGGGGAAGAAGATGGTGGGGGTGATGGTGGTTTAGGGGGCGGGAGGGGATGGTGATGGATGAGATGGAGGTGGTAATGGGGGCATGAGGGAGATAGCGGTGGTGGTGGAGGAGAGATAAGAGTATTTTTTTTTGAAAAAGAAATGAATAGTAAAAGGTATTTTAGTCTTTTCATTTAATTTAAAAATCATTATTTACTTTTGAAGGGTATTTAAGTCTTTTCATACGTTAAAAATGTTAAAAACTAACGAAAATGGACGGAATGAATAACAATGAAAAAAATAAAATTATTTAGTACTCACCCTAACACGAAAACTTATAGGTGTAATCATGCGATAATGTAACATATTCAAACGTAATCATCTGAAATTATTCTATTAAAAATGTTCATATTCTGAAATTTATTCGGACGAACCGATTCTGAGGCAAAATTAACCGATTAAATAATTGTTGTTGAGCATGGAGGCTAAAATCACGCTGAAATTAACTGGGTTGACGCATGCAGAGTGGATAGATCGACGGATGAACCACATATGTAGTAACTTTCCTGGACAAGAATTGCCATGAAAAGACCAGACGTAGTTGACCAATTTTCTTTAAATTTTGACCCATGCTAATGCTAAAATATATAGAATTGGCATATTAAATGCTCATTAATTATTATGCAAACTCTACTCACTCCTACACACTAGAGATTCCTTCCTAGTTTAGCTCATCCATGTCGTTTCCTTTCTTGATTTTACCCCACAAGACTCCAATTAAAAGTCTATCAACTAAGCTGCTTGGTCTAATTATTGTCTACTCGCTCTACTACCTTGAAAGTCTTTACCAGCCAAGATCAAAATGTGAATTACGTTTATACCCTTCAAGAAAATAACTCCTTTTGGCTTTTGATGAATCGACTGAAATTTTGACATAGCCGAGCATATTTTTGGAATAAGGGAGGGTCTCGTCTCGTGCACAATCCTCCAGTTGAAAAGACATTTTTGTCCTTGACCCATCAAATATGGTAGTGTGAAAATAGACTGTTCCTTCGATAAGTGTTACAGTTAGCCTCGGATAGGAGAGACAGCTGACAGTGATAAATTGAAGAGGGTCTGTTACAGTTACAGTTACTGTTGCTGTTACGTGAACGACACGTTTGGGTTTGGGTCCCATGATTTCGGGAATTAAATCTTTACCTGTTACGGTAAATTTGAGTGAGAGTGGTGCACAGCACACACGAAACCAGAGATTATTTTGCCGTTATAAAGAAATCGAAACTCGCACTGCTTCCGAACAAGACAAGACAGCCTTTTGTTGACATAAAGATGTTGAGAATCAAAACAGATATAATACGGCATGGCCTGTTCTCGATTGTTTTCGACCGTTGGATGGAGTTTGGAGATTAGAACCCAATCAGTTGCGTTGCGTTGCGTCTAATACTATTCCATCAAGTTAGTTGGCTACAATGTGACGATATAACATTACGAAATCAGTGACAGTGAAAATGTCGGCAGTTTGATCACTAAAGAAGATAGAGGGGAGATCAATGGTGCATTGAGTGAATAATGACCACAAAATTACAATTATTCTCAATATTCTTGATGCGTTCATGAAAGAGAGTAATGTAAATCGAACACTGAGTGTTACAATAAATTAGAGTAGCAAAATTATAACCAACACTCATATCACTTAAAAACCATTTTAGCCACAAAAATCAGAGATAGTATTAATAAGTGCTCAAAATAATATATAAGATACTTCACCCTGACATGCCCCTAAATAAAAACTGTATTTCTTTCACTGATTCTAACACAGCCTAACTCGATTTGAACTGAGGTTAAAAATCCGTCGGGGCATGTAATAATTTGTCATCTTATATTCTTTTACATATCTTTCTTATTTGTACGACTACTGATCGGAAAATTGTAGTAATAAATAATACATGACCCTATTTATGTTAAAGTAAGAGTCGATAGTTATATATATGACATTGAAATAAGATAAGTATCATGAGTAAATGTGAGTCGTTTAGCTATTTTTTGAGATAATTATATTTCAGTACAGTTAAGTTGACATGTATCTCAATTAATTAAATTTAATTTTAAACTATCTCTTAAACACCAGTGAAATATTTTCTCAATTTTCTAATTTTCATATTTTTTATTCACTACAAAAGATTAAATCCCCCCTCTTTAACTTTTAAATTTTAAAACTCATGCCATTTTTTGCATTTCACACCAATAAAAATGCTTGATTTTCACACATTTAAAGACATTAAATGATTTCAGGGTCTCATAATCGATATAGTTCACTTTCAAACTTTTCTTTTACGTCAAGTGTCATGGAATTTAGGGTTCATTTAAGAATCAAATCTGAGATCGATCTCGAACAAACAAGTTTGCAACATAAATTTTGAGTTCACTTTTGACTTATCAAATGAGTTCTAAAATTCATGAATATTATTATTTTATAAATGTCTGAAAATCAGATGTATTCATCATCAAGATCTTAATGCCATTCGAACTTTCCAATTGTGCAAAATACAAGCGTTTTCATCTGTAGGTGAAATGAAATCATTAGTGTTTATGAGACGTTTTGAAGTTAACTGTAGCTAAATAATAATAAAAACTGTCTAACTAGTTGTACAAGAGTGCGATTTCCCCCTCTTTTATGAAAATAATATAATTATTGTACAAAGATTATACCAAAGTACATCATATATGTTAAGTAAGCCCCTTGTCACCTAACCAACTCAGCTAATTGCGTGGCCCATTTCATGGCGACCGTAGCTTGTTCTGGCTCTAATTACTGTTCTTTTCGGCGTTGTTTCCGATGGGACTACGCTCTGTACTAACGTTAGATATTTCTTAATAATATGGATTATCTTTCCTCAAAAAATGATCAATTTGTGTTGGTATTGATTAAAGGTGATTATTTTGGCCCCTAAATGGGAACCGAGTCAAATCGTACCTGAAAAACCGTAAACCGCAGATAATGTTTTGTTTTGGTTATGATTGCAAGAGAATCATATAATTGTGGTTCAAATGTAATCCTTACAAATAAAAATCACAATCCCACCAAAAATAAGTGAATTGAAGGCTACATATACTTAAAGTATAACATTTTATTTTGTTACTATTTTTAATACTTGCAAACCTAAAGTTTCGGTTGTTTTGTATAATTTTCAACTTCAAAGGTAGGCTTATAGCTACAGTTTGTAATTCAATATTTTATGGGATAAAATCATGCAATTAGTTTGAAAATAATATCTATAGGCCTAATTTAACCCTTAAATCTGGTAAAAATGAAAACCAAAAGTGAACCAAAAGAATGAGATCCCTCAGGTTCGATAAAAATCGAAGAACCACCCGTCGTAAGGGCGGTTATAAACAACCCTTTAAGTATCTTTGAATCCGTATATGATTCTCGAAATGCGGGAATAAAAGTGATCGGTCCAATCTGAACTAGTTTAGTCGGATTTCAAAACCTTGAACATTCATTGTTGGGTATTTTTATTCGCAAGGATTCACAATTTGGTAAATTTTAGTCAAAGGACTTCGGCTTTACTAAAATCCAAGCGTCTATGTCATTGGCATATCTTATACACAAAGGCAATGATTTTTTTGCGGGGAGAACTTCATGTTACTACACTTAAATTTACATTTTATCACGTTACTACACTAAACTTTCAAATGAGTTATGCTACTACACTATGTTTCGATTTTGTATCAAATTAACAAAAATGTCCATGCATAAATTAAAAAGTATTATATGGTACAAAAAATTTAAAAGGGAGCCGATGTCATCAAGACATCATCATCACTTTATTACTTGAGCTTGAGGTGAAGATTCGCCATGGATGGAAACAAACCACCATAGGCAGAGGAGTTGCTCCCACGGGGTTGCCATTTTGTCATATGTTTGGCAAGATGACAATTTTCATCTCCAATAAGATTGACATATTTGTATTGCAAATTGCCAATTTTGTTATATATAGTTGACATGTTTGTCAACTCATTATATCAAAGTTGGCGTAAATTTAATACTATTATTCTAATTTAACCAATGGATGAATGACATGTTGAAAAGTAATATTTAGCAATCATGATTGAGTAATAATTTTTGCATCTTAGCAACTCTCATTAGAGTTGCTCTTAAAGTTTGGACTTGAACCATAGAAATACTACAATTGGCAGCGAGGTTCACTCTAGGAAGAAGTCGTTGTTAGTTTCGAACAAGATTGGCGGCGGAGGTTAACAGGATGCGTTCGACGATGCTTTGGAGGCGATCAACCCAAGGATTCAACTCATGTACTCGTCCATAGAAGGATACCTGGAAGGCATAAATGAGGTCTTAGACTCCGACGTCGTGCATGTAGGCATCGTTTGCGGTCGATTTCCAAGCTCTTCGGTAAGCTTTGTAATTTTTAGGTTTCAACAGAGAGCTCTTGCATCGATTCCAATGAGCTCCTTCACGTCCTCTAGTGAGCTCATTTCCTTCCAAACCATCAAATTTAGGTCTTGTGTACTTGAGCTAGCTGGGAAAAGAAAATTTGTTTGGTAAAAGGGAGAAAAGGTTTAACCTTTTGTTATTTTGTTTGGCATTGCACTAAAGAGAGGAGAGGAGGAGAGAGAAGATGTCAAATTGATTCAGGCTCATAGTCGAATTCAATTGGGTATGGTGTTTGTTTTTGTCATATACAAGAAAATATTAAGTTATTAACATGAGAATTACATGAACCACAATATGAGCCATATGTGAGGGGAGCTCGATAGTCGAAGAGATTATCTGTGTATAGATGTTAACTTTGATTTTTGATATTATTGTTGTTGCTAAATAAAATTGGAGATAGCCTTTTATATAAGCTATAGATCAAATTAAATAAGGAAACCCTAATGCATGAGACTTCTTAATGAGCTAACCCTAATGGTTCTTAACCCTAATATAAATATAATCAAACATCCCCTCTCAAACTCTATACGGTGTAAACCGAATTGAGTTTGAACTTGAACAATTTGATTAACTATGACCTTTGAACATTTTCCCCTTTGATCGCTTTGAACACTTTGACATGAGATTACTTTGAACACTTTAATAATCTTTGAGTGGGGGCGCGTGATAAAGGAAATCGACACATGAACAGTAACCGCGCGTGAGGGTTACGCGCAAAGATCCTTTTCAATTGTGCGTGAGCGCACGGGGTTGGCGAGTTTAGGAGCGCGTGAGACGCACACGCCTTCTTTTTCGTACGTCTCCTTCCTAACTCAAAATCTGATCCGTCCTGGTAGTCCCTAAGACCGACGAGGACGATGTCGCCGGCGGCGATCCAGACTTTCTTGTGCACCTTGCCCCTTATGTGTCAAAGCCGCTTCTTCCCGTCGATGCACATCGACTTGCACCGGCCATTACCGAGCATACGGCTGACCTGGGCCTATGGTTCGCTCCTTTGGATGGTTTTGATATACGGGTTCGATGGGATTGGTCGAATCGGTTAAAGAATTAGGATGAGTATGACGAATAGTAAGGATTTGGTGGAGGTGCAGTGTTTGGTGTGGATCGTTGATTCTTGATGAAAAATTTGGTAATGGCTTGTTTGAGGGTGTGATTGGCGATAAGTAAAATTGGGGTTGACGTTGAATATTGATCTCAAAATATTAAACATATGAATGCCTATTCGGAAATAAATTTAATGGATTGCCAACTCGTCAAATAACAATTTATTGATAAGTGGGCAAAGTGAAATAATTTTATAATCGAGTTGACGATCAATTATGCATATGATACCATATTACCATGTTAACTTTGATTTTTGATATTATTGTTGTTGTTATATACAATTGGAGAGAGCCTTTTTATAGGTTATAGATCAAACTAAATAGAAAACCCTAATACAGAATAAAATAAGAAAACTCTAATGCATGAGACTTTTTAATTAGCTAACCCTAATAGGTTTTAACTCTAATATAAATATAATCGAAGCATAGAACTTGTGAAAAATTCTGCTCTTTAGTTTAACTTTTCTTTCCCAGTGGTAGTAGAAATTGTGAATTCAATCGTACACTTGCTTGATTCAATGGCTATATTAGATTTGAGAATAGATTGATTGTATTCGATGCTTAATTCAATATACAAGATCATATATTTATACTACTAGGGTTACAAGAAATATGAAAGATAACACAACATGAGCCTTGGCCTATATATTAACACGCCCCCTCAAACTCAAGGTGGATAATTCAAATTGAGTTTGGAAACTAATGCACTAAACCGTCCTGAATGTAGAGGTTACGTGAAGATATCATCAGTCTGGTTGTTTGAGGAGACGACGTGTAAAGTGATAGTACCATGTGTGAGGTGATGTCTTACGAAGCGACAATCATTCTCGATATGCTTGGTTCGTACATGAAATACATCATTGTGAGCAATCTCAATGGCGCTCCGGTTATCACAATGGATAGAAGTGGCCAAGTTATGAGTAATGCCCATGTCATGAAGTAGCCACCGAAGCCAAAGGAGCTCAGAGGTAGTGTCAGCAAGAGTATGATATTCGGCCTCTGTGCTGGAATAGGCAACTGTCGTCTGCTTCTTACTCCTCCAAGAGATGAGAGATTTGCCGAGAAAGAAGCAGTATCCTGTTGTAGAACGTCGATTAGTGGGATCACCAGCCCAATCTGCATATGAAAATGCTTGCAACACCAAAGGTGTATGGCACGAGAAATGAAAACCGTTAGATAAAGTGCCTCGTACATAGCGGAGGACGGCCTCATAGTGCATGGTTCGCGGTGCACTCATAAACTGGCTGATAATGTGGATTGCGTAGGCAATGTCTGGACGTGTAACGGTGAGATAGACAAGGCTGCCTACGAGTTGTCGATACAATGTAGCATCCTGGAGAGGTTTCCCATCGGAAGGTGTAAACTTCTCGTTTGCCTCGATGGGAGTGGAAGCAATCTTGCTGTCTGATAAGCCTGCTCGAGAAATGAGGTCAGTTGCATACTTAGTTTGAGATAAGTGATAACCTGAAGAGACAAGTGAGATTTCCAGACCAAGAAAATATGTGAGCTTGCTGAGATCCTTCACTTCAAAATATTTGTTGAGCTGGATCTTTAGGTCAAAGATACCAGATTCATCATCTCCGGTGATAATCATGTCATCCACATAGAGCAGAAGCACGATATGACCACGGGAAGTCTTCTTGAAAAACAAGGCGGTGTCATACGGACTTGAGGTGAAGCCAAGATCAGACATCTTCCCACTAAATTTTGAGAACCACGCCCTTGGAGCTTGCTTGAGTCCATATAGAGCCTTTTTCAAGCGACAGACTGTGTTTGGCGGATGCTCATACCCAAGAGGAGGTTGCATATAGAGTTCTTCTATAAGATCTCCGTTGAGAAAAAGCATTTTTGACGTCCATCTGAAAAAGGTTCCACTTTCGCCCGGCTGCAACTGCAATTAGACTACGAACTGACGTGAGACGGGCAACTGGTGCAAAGTTCTCCTCATAATCGATCCCATATTCTTGAGATAATCCTCTTGCAACGAGACGAGCTTTGTAGCGCTCAATATCCCCATCGGCCTTGGTTTTCACCTTAAATACCCATTTGCAACTGACTACAGATTTATTGCTGGGTAATTGAACGAGTTCCCAGATACGGGTTTTCTCAAGCGCCCGAATTTCTTCAGTCATGGCTTGCTGCCACAAATGATTAGTGCATGTCTCGCGGTATGTACGAGGTTCGTAGATGGACATAGTAGTGGACATGACTCGAGAGAGATTGGGTAGTGTTACCTGGTAGTCTTGAAGATGAGACGGTGGTCGTGTTTGTCGCTGAGAACGGGAATGAAGCACAGGATCTTCAGGCGGGACCGTATCTATGGGAGGAGACTGGATAAGAGGCGTTGGAATACCTGCAGGGGTTAGCTCAGAAGATGATCCCTCAAAATCATCAAGAAAGAGATCGATATCAGGATTTGAGAAGAAAGAGATTGATTGAGACACGTGAAACGAAGACATGGACGAAAACATTTTGTGTTCCTAAAAAGTGACATGTCTAGATATGCGGAGACGTTTTGAAATAGGATCCCAACATCTCCACCCCTTATGTTTGATTTCATACACAATGAAACAACAGAGACGCCCACGAGGCTCAAGTTTAGTTCGTTTATGAGGTTGCAGCTGAACGAAACAGACACACCCAAAAGTGCGAAGAAGGTCATAGTTAGAAGGACGACCATAGAGACATTCATAAGGAGTTTTATTTTCGATCACAGGATATGGGACTCTGTTGATGGTGTAGACAGACGTGAGGGCAGCTTCACCCTAAAATTGTTCAGGGCAAGCTGCAGAGATGACCAACGTGCGAATAGAGTCAAGAATGTGACGGTGTTTGCATTCAACACGACCATTTTCTTCAGATGTACCTGGACAAGACCTTTGCATAATAGTTCCATGAGAGACAAGTAGATCAAGAAAAGATGTTTCTTTAAATTTTGTCCCATTATCAGTACGGAAGATTTTGATCATTTTGGAAAACTGTGTGTGAATCATGTTACAGAATTTTGAATAAACGGCATTTAGGTCAGACTTATTATGCATCAAGTAAATCCAGGTAAAGTGAGTATAATCGTCAATAAATATGACAAAGTAACGTGAACACCCATTGAATGAGTAGGCGATGGGCCCCACAAATCAGAATGAATTAAATCAAAAGGTGTCGATGAATGTGACTCGTTTGTAGAAAAGGGAAGTTTATGATGTTTTCCGAGTTGACACGAAACACAATCACTGGTTTTTGTGGGTGAGACTGACCCAAGAGGACCACGAGTAAATAGATGACTTAACCGTTGAGAAGATGGATGTTCGAGACGAGAGTGCCAACGATCAGCAGATAGAACAATGAAGGAATTATTTGAGGTTTCCAATCATATAATTTCATGCCCATACAAGAAATTAACCTCAAATATCCGAATTAATTTGGATCTTGCATGATCATGAATTGATCACGAGATCTTAGACTAGAATAAAACTTTAAGTTTACCTTGATTCAAAATCTCTCTGTTACTAAATAATATTTAGTAACCTCTAAAGAACGTCCACACAAGAAGAGCAATCCGGGGGTACTCACGACGATATTTGCTAGAAGATCGAAGCAAGCAACACTGACGGAGCGAGGGGGAGGAGGGTGGCCGAAATCGGCTAGAGAGAGAGAGTGGCGGCTAGGTTTTTGGAAAATAATTCCCTTAATTTTCAGATCTGAAAATTACCCTTTTTATAACCCTTATTTGGACTTTAATTAATTAAAGGCCTTAATGGGCTTAAAGCCCAAAACTTTTAATTAATTATGTAGAGAAGCCCATTATGGCTTAGCCCATTCTGGCTAGGCCCAGTTTAGCTAATTTAATTAAATATATTTAATTAGATTATAATTAATTAGTCATGCTAAACCGTTCTTGATTTCCGGTTTAGTCCTAAATCGAAATCGGTCTAATCTGGTTTAATCCAAAACTGGATTTTGTCTCTCTCATGATTCCTCCATATGATTCCATTCGTTTTACTCAACCTTTGGTGTGTGACCCTCTAGGCTCATGACACGTCGGCGGACTGGTAAAATTACCATTTTACCCTTTCCATCATGAGTGGCCTCTAGCAAGACATCATGATTACCCAACGCTTGTGATTATCGAGATTTCGACTTAACCTTGTCGTACATGAATCTATCCTTTTATCCTCTTGATATCTTTGACAACCACGAGGCATATACAAGTCATCTTCGTTCTATTGTCCTGTTTCTTGATTCTGAGATAACTGAATTATAACTAATACTACGTATCGACTGCATGACCATGCTATTGTTTTTCAGTTGTACTCATCAAGTGGCCTAAACTGATATCTGCTCACACGTCCGTATGAGGGATAAATCCTTCAGCAATCCGTTGAGTCAACTTATGTAACTTGTGGTCGAGCCAATCACAGTCGTTATTGTAACCCTTTTACAGGAGACGTTAGACTGAGTCAAACTCGTCACTCATTACATATTGACCTCAATGGTCCTTCTGTCTGAGGATGTGATTTCATGCGCCGACATATGAGTATGTTCATAACTGTGTGTGTGTAACATACTCACGATCGGGCCGTCCTATATCACCCTGACTGGTGATACTATGACCTAACTCTGGCCCCCTTCTGGCCATGATCATTAGAGCGTGATCATTTAGAATTAGCCTCATACCGATCGCTTCTTATGAAGCTATTCTGATCGGGGAATGCTTAAGTAAGATTTTATCTGATTTGTAGATCTACTATTATGTGTTGACACATCAATGATACAAATCAAATCATACTTAAGATATTACTACAACACTTAGTAATATGAATGTCGATTTTATTTCAACTAATAATCTTTATTACATGCTTAGATTGAAAATACATTGTGCTAGGGCACAAAAACCCAACAAACAACACCACATTGATGTGATGTGGATGGTGGTAGTTGCATATATGTAAGCTCAAACAAACGACCTGTCTTACGCCCCTTTCCATAGACTTGTCCCTTCTTCGGATCCTGCATAATGACAGACAAGGAAGAGCCAGAGAACTTAACATCAAGACCCATATCACAAAGCTGACCAATAGAGACAAGATTAAGAGACAATTTCAGAACTAGCAAAGTATCAGGTAACGACACATGTGGTGTTGATACAATACCAGAATTAGTAGCAAATATGGGTGAGTTATCAGCAGTACGAATAGTAGGAGAATTTGAGATAGGTTTAGTATTCGAAAATAAGGAAGAATTCGGGCTCATGTGATTGTCATAATACCAGGTATCGGATTTACCATATTTACCTGAGAGAGTCGAGGAGCGAGAAATACCTTAATGATTTGATTTATGGGATTTACCGGGGTTAACTGACATGACAGATTGACTGACTATGTGTGGTGTAAGATTGTCGAGAAGTGCGGAAATCTCTTGAATGAGACGGGCACACGAATTTTGAGGTGCACTAACACTTGAGGTAGCAGCAACAACGTTGGAACTGAAGCTAGCTCGTTTATTCGACGAACCATATTTGGAATGATAAAGCGGATAAGGCCCGTATATTTCTCGACGCAATGGAAAATGTGCAATCCAATGACCCAATTTCTTGTAGTACTTGCAAGTACTTCCCATATAATATGGGTTCATGGTTAAATCGATCATATTGGAAACAAAATTTGATTTTGACGAGATTGTTGATCGGTGATGGTGAATTTCTAAAATTTGTGGGTTAGGTGAATTAGATGGGTTTTCTCGTGATCGGTGATGGATGGTTGACTTTGAGTGGGTTGATGATGAATGGGTTTGAGTAGGTTGGTGATAGTAGAGAAATAATTGATTTCGAGAGTTCGATAAAATCAATTGGGCGGAAGCGAATTGGGTTAGAGTATGATCGAATAATGCTCTGATATCATATTAGATTTGAGAATAAATTGATTTAACTCGATACTTAATTCAATATACAAGATCATATATTTATACTACTAGGGTTACAAGAAATAGGAAAGATAACACAACATGGGCCTTGGCCCATATATTAACAGGCTGAAAAGAAAGAAGTTCAAAAGCAAGCTCACCCATAATTTTGTATGACACTTTCATACCTTAACTATTTTAGTCTCTTTTTTGGTACCCTGACAACCTATCTCTAAAATGCCTAAAATACCTAAACTACCCTTGGTTTGAAAAATCAAAAATTGAATTAATTCAATTTTGTTTATTTTTTGTTCAATTTGGTTTATATTTAAGATGCAATTACAATTATGCTCTCAAATCAAAAATTAAATTTGAACCATTTCAAATATGGTTTGATAAATCAAATTGGACTAATTCTATTCTAATTTCTTAAACCAGGTGTATTTTAGTCATTTTAGCGTAGGTTGTCACAAAAAATATGTCAGGGTACCAAAAAAGAAAAAAAAAATAGTTAGGGTATGAAAGTGTCATTTCGTTATAGTTAGGTGTAACAAAGTATCATTATCCCAATAATGAATCATGAAATTCTGAACGCTAAAACATAAACTATGAACCTTCAATATTCTCATACATGTGAGAGTAATTTCTTACATTATTCTACGCACTTGTCAATGACGAACGGCTAGAACTGGAGTTCAGCAAAAACTCTAACCAATGATCGATTTTTATTCTAATACCGTGTTAAATTATAGGTCATAATGTATCGATTGCTATTTTCAATTTGTTAATTACAACTAAATGAGATCCCTTAATATAGGAATAACATTAGCCTAAATAGTAAACTAAAATAAAAGGAATACAATTAACAAATAATAAACCTAAACTAGAAAATAAAATCAAAACTTAACAGCAAATTTACATATTTATCTAACAGCCTAAGTGTAGAAATGTTTCATCGATTTTGGAACACACGTGAGTCTTATAGAGACGGCAACAGGTGGTGGGCTTTGTAATATTTGTGCTTGCCCTGATAAAATCAGAGTATTTTCTTCCCTGTAAGAATAACAATGGGATGGGTACATACAGGTTTCATGATCCCCTTCTCTGCCTTTTGATATGTTTACAGATGCCAAGTCTTTGTTGAGCTTGTACCTATTTTGTCTCCCTGTACAAATGACAATGAGATAGGTTCGGTGCGGGATTTTTTATCCCATCTCTCCCCAATTAAGGATTCCAAATCTCCGTTGACTTCAGGCTATTTTGCCTCTATGGAAATTACAACGTGCAAGTGTGGTGCAAATTTTATAATCCCGTTCCCTCCTTAATCAGGTTGGGGATACCAGGTCCCCGCCAGGGTCGGTTATCATGCTACCCAAGATTGTATATCTAGACAAAAATAAAATAAAAGGAAAGTTAAACATAGTATACGTATCTGGACCCAATACATGATAGACAAGTGTGTAGAAGATGGACTCTAATGCATAAATGGCCTCAAGGGCGAAACTCCCTAAAAGGAGGGTTTCTCCCCAACACTGTTCACCTACCCTTTTACAAATGGCAACTATAATCCACTAAAAACACAGATACTTCAAGCTTGATAGTCCCATGTAAGAGACAGATGCGAATGCAGTACATACAACTATGTTCCTCCACAGGATGTTGGTTGCGTTGTAAGCTATTAGTTTGCATTTACTTTCTTAGATACGACTTGGTAATGCAAGGTTGACACAAGGGAGTGAAACTGAATGCTGCTGACGAAGTTTATTTTGTCTTCTTACTTCTACAATTTATATAAGACAAAATGTTAATGATCTGATAAGGGTACAAAAGCAGCATTCCATAAAACGCTAGGCGCTAGTTGGGTGTGGATAGGGTCTCGATAATTTGTCGTGGAGTAATTAGAAATTAATTGAATTATCAAACTAATCGAAGATTAATAAAAGTTAATTGGAGAATAATCAGACTAGTCGGGGCATTGTACAAAAGACATGTAACAACACCATTGACATCTACCTTACTGCATTTTTTACACAAAAATCTCGCTCTTCTCTGAATAACATATTATATACCTCAACAGCAATTGATTACATTCAAATAACATATTCACAATATGTTACAAATCTCACTTTACACCTGCTAAGATGATCTCTACTTAGATGCAATGGAAGTGGAGAATACATACCATATACTAAACCGAACATTTTCCTTCTTCTGCTTCAACCTCCTTAGGTGCAATGCCAATTTGGCTCTCAACATTCTTCCACTGATCCAGAAAATCAGGAGGGGCATTCCCTTTTACGATCCTGCTCAATCCTTTAGCATCCTCCACCTTCTTCTTCTCGACCAACGATTCTGCCAGGAACTTGACATTGTCAAAATCAGGAATCATCTCCACCCTAACACTATCCTTCAAGATCTCATACCCCTTCTCACAATCCCCTTTCCTACACAAATGAAATATCAAAACCTGAAAAGTCGCACCATCTGGTTTACACCCATTGCTATCCAATCCTTCATAAACCTCCACAGCCTCCTCCATCATCCCACTGATACAATAACATGTAATCAAGTAGTTATAGCTAATTATGTCGGGTTTCAGCCCAATGCTTCTCATCTCATCAATCAACACCTTCACATTCTCGGCCTCGCCACGGTGATCATACATAATCCTAGTATTGTACGCAGAAACATCCAATTGACAACCATCACTCACAACTTTATCCCACAACAGCTCGGCCTGCTGTCTCATGCCTTTCTTGTGCAAGGAATTGAAAATGGTGGTGAAAGTGACAACAGTTACCTCAATGCCCTTCTTCTCCATCTCGCTCAAGATCCCCAGAGCTTCCTCGATCGAACCCATCTCGCAGTAGGCCTTCACCCGCATGCTGTATGAGAACTTATCGGGAGAAAATCGGTATTTGAGGGGAAATTCATCGAAAAAGGTGGGAACTTTATTGAACAATCGAGAGCGATTACAGGCCGATAAGAGGGCGTTGAAAGAGAAGACGGATCTGGGAGTGCCGAAATCGTCCATCTGATGGTAAGTTCTGAGAGCGAGGTCGAACATTCCGGCCCGGCCATAGGATCGAATGAGGGTGGAGATGCAGGTTTCATTAGCGACTCTTGGGTCGTTTCTGTGAGACTCGAAAAGTGTTTCTGGGTCGACAGAACTGGCGAACTTGGGCGGTCGCAGGGAGGCTGCGGTGCAGAAGCGGCGGAGAGAAAGGGAAGGGCTCATTTCGAAATGCACTTCTGACTTCCCGATTAACACAACAATTCGAACTTCGCACACACAGAACTTTTAAGACTAATTATTTAATGGGATAATTCCATGTACCACTCCCTAAAATGTACAAAATCTCACCTAACACTCTCTAAAACCATTATTCTCACTAGCACCCTCTTGAAATGGGCAAAAATCTCATTTGTCAAAAATTTATTTTAAAAAGACAAAAATACCCCTCCCCTCTCACACCTCTCCCTCACCATACCCTCTCTCTCTCCTCCCTCCCTCCACCTTCACCGGCGAGCCTCCCTCCGGCCAATCCTCTCACCACCGTCACTCCTGGCGCCACCTCGAACACCTCTGGCGCCACTATCAGCCTCACTTTCCTCCACCCCTCAATCTTCATACTCTCTTGTGTTGGAAGGCCAGGACGGTGGACACGTGGCGGGAGGGGATTGGCCGGAGGGAGGCTCGCTGGGGACGGTGGAGGGAGGGTCCGGTGGGGCAATTTCAGTTCTGGAGAGGTGAGGGAATGGTGAGGGAGAGGGGTATTTTCGTCTTTTTTCAATACATTTTTGACAACTGAGATTTTTACTCATTTTAAGGGGGTGTTGGTGAGAATAATGGTTTTAGGAGGTGTTAGGTGAGATTTGGTATATATTAGGGGGGTGGTATCTGGAATTATCCCTTATTTAATCATTAATTAATGGTTAAAAAGAGAAAAACATACAAGATATGCGTTAACGATAGGAGCCGAGTTGAGAGAGGTCATTGAAGTATTTGTATTCGATTGTGATGAGAGATTTGGAGTCGGTGGCCCTGTTTGGGTAATATTACATTCGAAAGATACTCAGTTTGTCATAAGAGATTGGGGTGATTGATGAACAACGAAAACCCGTTTTTTGTTGTTATTGTTTAATTGGAGATTTTATCTCTATATCTATGTGTTGTCTTAAATCAATATTGTTTAATTTAGTATGAAAATTAGTATGTTATATAGGATGATATTGTGTAGACTATTTTTGCTCTTTTAAGGCTTTGGCTGGGAGATGAATATGAGTTTGATTGTCATATTTTTTCTACAGGTAATTCCATGTCAGTACCCCAACTTTGCCTTATTTTCAAATTAGTACGTTAAGTTTGAAAAGTTTTTTGCCGTTACCCCAAGTTTAATTAATTGCATATAAGTACCTAATTTGTTAAATCTAACAGAATTGAGATGTGAAAAGACCAAAATGCCCCTAATGCTTATAATAATTAATATTACATTAAAACTTTTGAATTTAATAACTCTCGCATACGACCTCCATTTCGGGCTCGTAGTATATCAAATCGAAGAAAATCGGAAGATAAACAACTTTGAAGAATAATAATAATTAAATAATTATTATAATTAAAGTAAAATAATAGTTTAATATTATTCTTCAAAGTTGTTTATCTTCCGATTCTCTTTGATTTGATATTTTATGAGTCCGAAACGTAGGTCGTATGAGAGAGTTATTCCATTCAAAAGTTTCAATATAATATTAATTATTATAAGTAATAGGGGCATTTTGGTCTTTTCACATCTCAATTCTGTTAGATTTAACATATTAGGTACTTATCTGCAATTAATTAAACTTGGGGTACCGGCAAAAAACTTTTCAAACTTAACGTACAAATTTGAAAATAAGGCAAAGTTGGGGTACTGACATGGAATTACTCGTAGAAAAAATATGACAATCAAACTCATATTCATCTCCCAGCCAAAGCCTTAAAAGAGCACAGAGAGTCTGAGTCTACACAATACCATCCTATATAACCTGACTTATTTTCAAACTAAATAAAACAATATTGATTTAAGACAACACATAGATATAGAGATAAAATCTCCAATTAAACAATAACAACAAAAAACGAGTTTTCGTTGTCCATCCACCCAAATCTCTTATGATAAACTGAGTATCTTTCGAATGTAATATTTTCCAAACAGGGCCACCGAATCCAGATCTCGGGTCCAATTATCCAAGCCCATTTTAGTTTGTTTCCAAAATAATAATAAAAAATGGGAGGAAGAAGGAGGGGGAAACAAAGATCTTTTGCCATATGGTGATAAGACGTGCAGACAATCATGGCCCGACTCTTTGGCTACACAACAGAGAAAACACTGCCTCTTCCCTTAATTCGCGGTCTCTCCCTCTCCCAACAAAACGCTTAGGGTTTACACTGCTCCCGATCTATCACAATCTACACCAAAAACGGATCTCTCATAAAATTCTCTGAAACCTCTCTACCAAAACAACAATAGTGAGGATCAAGCACGTCGCAAAAAGAATCAGAACCCCTAAACCAGTTCGAAATCAGTTTGGGGTCAAGACGCGCGGAGCAAGGATTTCGGAAGACGGATCTCAAAATCCACAGAGCGAGCCATTGACTAGGAGAAACAAAAACACACCAGACTTGGGTAAGGAGCAGGATGCTCAAAAACCTCTCGACTCCCCTGATGAGACTTTGGAACAGATTAATAAGGATTCATCAGAAGAAACCGACACGAAGAGTGAGAACAATATCACTTTTGGAAATCTAATGGCTAGGAAAAAGGCTGTAAAAAGAAAGGAGCTGCAGGATGAGGAAGAAGAGAGTCCAGAAGAACCCCTAAAAGGAAAAGGAGGGATCCTGAGATAGCTGAGGCACCTGTCCCAACGACAGAAAAAACCAAAAAGAAGAATACCACACTGCCTGCAGTAAAAGTTCCATTCACACCAAAAAAGGAGGAAGAAGAAAACGAAGAGGAGAACTTGTCAGATTTCCCAAATCAAAACACCAAAAAAGGGGTAGGAAGACAAAGAATTCCTAAAGACGTTCTGGATGTACCAATAGAAAACATCTCGTTTCATTTTGCCGAAGGATCCAGCAAATGAAAATATGTCTGCAACCGCATCATATATCCAGAAAGAGAGCTCTCTATCGAGGCCAAAGAGATGAAGATCATCATGGAGCTACTAAACGGGAAAGACCTCAAAACCATGTCAGACATTGGTACCTACTATCCCTCTCTCGTAAAAGAATTTTATGTGAATCTCCCAGTTGCGTTCAATAACCCAGATGATTCAGAGTATAGAGGGTGTTTGTAAGGGGACACTGTTTTAAGATCACACCCGAGGTCATCAACGCCAATCTGGGAAGAAGTGTAGCAAATGTCACAACAAAGCTCCCACCTATGGACCGCATCACTCAAGAAATCTCTGGAGAAAGAAAGAAGGTTTGGCCAACCAAAGGATCCATGGCCTCATCGGAACTCACGGTCAAGTACTCTATTCTCTACCGCATTGGGATAGCAAATTGGGTACCGTCCTCTCACGTCTCTAGCATCCACGCGGATCTGGCCAAACTCATCTACCAAATCAGTGTGAATCTTCCTCTAGACTTTGGGTCACTTGTTATTGAACATCTAACAAAACATGCGAGATCATATGCTATCAAATTGCCCATTGGATTTCCCTCTCTTATAACTGGCATACTTCTTCAACAATGTCCTACCATTATTCGTAACAATGATGTTGCTGGCAAACACTCGTTAGTGCTTCATATTAGCCCAAAGTTGTTTGAAGGTAACCATATCAAAGATCTTCCACGTCTGGCTACAAAAACCTTTGAAAGAGAAAGCAGCACTAGCGCAACCAGGTCCATTAAAGATAGGAAGGTACACGAGCTAATGGAGGGTATAGCTGATCTAGAGATTGTCATCCACACTCTAGCAAGCCGGAAGGCCACTTATGAGCAGCTCCTCAACGACATGTTAGCTATGCCTGAGGAATCCCCTACTGCTGAAGAAGATGTTGCTAACTCCTCCTCCTGAAAAAACAGACCAGTTACTTATCTTATTCCTGAAAAACTCATTTACTTTTGAACTCTTGAATCCTCGGGGGCTGTCCGGGTTACATTTTGTGAACAATGTTTTTTGCTCCTTGGTGGAGCTGGATATTTGCCTCGTGTTTAGAGGCTGGATATTTCTTGTGGTTTAAATTCCTATGTGTTTACCCTTTGCCATTTTTTAGGCAATCAATGGGGAGATGATTTTGACCTACATGGTCAATCTAAGGTCATCAAATAATGGTGACCTGTAACAGTGTTTGGTCTGGTCTATAACATGTGTAACTACATGTTAGAGACTTGAGTTATCTGTCACCTTTAACATGTGTAACTACATGTTAAAGTAGTGTTGGCTGAAACATGCGTCACAAACATGTTGAACTTACTTTGTGACTTAAGGAATGACATGATTAGAACATGCGTAACAAACATGTTACTACTTGTCGGTACATCATTGATTGGAACATGTGTCACAAACATGTTACAATATGATGAACTTTCCTTACTACAAAGTGACAGAAGACGAAGACTTGCACTATGAACCTTGCTGATAAAGGACGAGAAGACTCAACAAGAAGATGTGATCTGCTGCAGCAGAGAGAAGTCAAACATGAAGATTGACAATGGCTGAAGAAGATCGTCATAGACGGGAGATAAAACTCGACCGGAGATTGCGAAGAACAGAAGACGTGTCATCTAGATGTGCTTGCCTAAAAAATTGCCAAAGGGGGCGATTGTTGCTACGTTCAGTGTTGGCAGATTTTTTAAGCACAAGGTAAGATGTCAGTCAACATATCGCAACATATGTAGTATGACATTATGTGCGCAAAATTAGTCAAGTACAACAGCGTTCCTGTTTAGACAGAGAACATCAGCGTGTGTGAGTTTTAGGCAACGACTAAAGAAGGCAATCCCCAGCTAGCATCAAGACACATCAACAAGGCCTGTAGGCGGTAACGTCGACTTGCCAAACTTGCCAAGGACGGCAAGGGTTTGGATTTCCTAATCGATATTGGAAACCGATTAGGCTACACGAGTTGCTATAAAAGCAGGTGCTTTATCCCTAAGCAACTCGTCTGCTTTTACGTCCTTCCTGTGCTAAATACTCAGAGCTCGTGACCGTGTAAGACTAGCGGATCAGAGGCTATTTTATTTAGAAAAACATTGTCAATCACAAACATCAACTCGCAAGGATTTGAGTGTTTGTGATTTAAAGGTATTTGTTCGTGATTGAAGTCTTGAATCCCCGAGAACTGTCCGGGTTATTTATAAAATACTAGGTTGTAGCTGATTTTCTATTGTACTCTTGCAAACAATTCTTAATAATACTAGGTTGTAGCTCCGCGCGATGCGTAATGTTATTTATAAAATATTATTGAATAATTAAAATTGTTTAATATGCTCAAATTTAATTTTTAAAAATGAACTATTATAAATTTACAAAAAGAAGAAAACAATAAATAAATATCATTAATACTCCAATAACAACATAACGAACAATTCAAATAAATCATTGAATAACCCTCGCGGATTTCAAGATATCGAGAAATAAAAAATTAGTAAATGATAAACAAATATTTGTATAAAAGTAATAAATATACATGACAATATCATATCGTTTTTTAAGCGACATATCACATATGATAGCTTTTTGGTCCATCAAACTCAATTGATTATTTCTTAACTGCTATTTCTTTCCTTAATAACATGAAAAATCAGTTTTAAAACACAAATTACGTCAGGATTCAAAAAAATTACTATCTTATATTGAACACTAGCATATAATTCACTTTCTTGTCATCACTGCCGATCTCTGTTTTGTTGCTGAATCTGTCTGGAGTAGTCAACTCCATCAATATTCCATCTTCAATCCATCATTTGTTCCCTGAAAATCAACACGGCGAATCAGAATATTGCATAACCAAGCGTACCAAAAAAATTCATCGAAATCTAATGAATGGGAGAAAAATCGATTTATTTGGTTAATGAATCATATCTTATATAGAGACACGTTATCAACATGTATTCAAATTAGTTTTAAAAAAAGAATTGCAATCCAATAGAATTCTAATTAATATTAAATTTATTTGTCATTAATTTTTAATTGAGTTTGAAATGTATAAATACACTACGATAAATCATTGGATTAAAAAAAATATTTTTATTGAGTTTTATTTGTATTGGTATATTACAATAAACTTAATTAAATGTGAAACGTAATGGAATACTACAGTATATTATTTTTTAATTTTTAATTGAGTTTGAAATGTATAAGTATACTATAATAAATTATTAAATTAAAAAAATCAGAATTTTAGATTGAGTTTTAGTTACATATTTTAGGATAGTTTTAGTTGCATTAGTTTACTACAACTAATTATATAAATAAAAAATATGATAGATTAAAATTTCTTTAAAAAAGTTGACACGTGGTAATTTGAGCATTTTGAGTTTGTATAGATTTATAGTATGCTTGCTTATTTCAAAAAAAAACAATTATTTAAGAGTGGCCAGTTTTTTTATGATTTTGAGGGATTGGGTTGATGAGTTCCAACTCTCTCATGAGTAATGACACGTGTTTTTATAAACATAAATAATTAACATATTTTCTTTGATTGTAAATAATTTTTTACTGATTTGTACAAAAATTTATTTATGTAAATTATGAAATCTATTTTAAATTTTAAGTACTTACTATTTCTAAATAAGCATTACGTAGCCACACTTTTAGCCTTTTTCAAAAAAATGATAATTTATTGAAATTATTTCATGGGCTATACTAAAATAACATTTTCTATAATAACTTCAAGAAAAACATTTTTCATAATAAGAGCTACATTCTAGTTTACAAAATAAATTTAAACATTATGGTTCAATATAATATAAACGAGGATAGTCTCACGTAGCTGCAGCTAAATTGACTGATTTCTCAACTAATTAGAGCTAATATTTTTTGTTTTGTTTTGCAAGGTGCGTTAAATTTGTCTTTTCTCAATCATCTACAATTCGTTAAGTTTTCAGTTAATTTTAAACGTGAAATGACTAAACTACCCTTAAATATCATTCAAATTTTCAAAATAATGACATTGGATAATTTTGTTTCTTTCTCCTTTCTCTCATGCGTTTTTTTAAAAACATCCAACTTTATTACGTAAACAAGGTGAGCTACATGCCAAGTAGAATAACGACAAGATTTGATGGGACAAAACCCCCACCCGAACACTCGAAGCAGGGAAGCTAACATCAAACCTGACTAACATCGCGTCCAAGCACGATTCAGTAGCAAACACATGTAAATATGCATTTTCGCAAATTTAGAGGGTTAGTGATGGCATTTGCTGAGGTAGCACAGAAAGGCAAAATCGAGCCACTCAAGTCGTGCCCGATTTAGAAAAACTCCAATTGTTGGCAGAAACTTGCCAACGCATAGAGAAAGTGGAACAGGCTCATGTGCCACGGGCTCGCTAAATCGTGCAACGCAGAGCCTTGCCACATGCGATTTGAGCTTATAAAAACGCGATTCTGCAATTTGAAAAATAGGAAAACCACCAACAAATTTTGAGGGACGGGGGAGAACGAAACCATCTTCCAAAGGAGAGATCGTAAACTTTGAGAGGAGATTCGATCCCATTGAAGGTATATCAAGGTATAAGGATCATCTGAGCTTCAAGCATAGTCTGAGAAAGAGAATAATCGGGTCGTTTATGATCTTCAACCCTAGTGGGTTTAATGTTTCGAATTTCTTATTTACTTTTTATTTCTTGTATTGAACTTTTTTCTTGTATTTATGAGTTTATGTAGTTTTAATTGATGTTATTGCATGTTGATTTGTGATTTTTATTTAATTCTTGTTAATAACGATGACGAGTATTAGAGACTTGTTTGAGTTGTGTTGCCGAGTTTGATCGGTCGTGACTACTGGTGTCGTTGGTTACACGGAGAAAATTGGAGAGGTTTGGACAGAGATGGCAACCCATCTTTGAGAAGCAACAACGTCTTCATCCGAAGTCCAACTAGAGCGAATTTTACATGATGGTGAAGAGCGTCTAAATCTCTACAACTTTCAAGAAGGAAGCTTGGTCATTGTAGTTGTAGATTGCAAGATATTGGTCGATCAAATAGGTTGACCAGAAATCCGCCTAGCACTTCATTTTAGCACCAACGAGCCAACTTGTGAGCTCCATATCTTCTACATCCAGCATCAAATTCGAGAAATTTTTTAGTCTAAATTCAAGAGGAAGAAAAGAGCTACAATTCTCGTGATAGAATATTTGCATTGAAGGTCCCAAAGATGGACAAAATTGCATCTGAGCAGTGAATGTTCGCCAGAAAAAGAAGTCAAACCGACATGGTCTGACCCAAACCGGTCTGGTTTTTCAAAAGCAAAACACGAAATTATCCAAAATTGGCGTATTGATGTATGTCTATTCAGATTTTTTTTGACACCTCTAACCCATATTTAAGTGTCGAATTATCCTCGTACTGGAACTTAGTAGACAACACACCTGGGATAAAACCCATAGAGTGTCAAGCGGATATTTAAGTTAAAGACAGATATGGACGGAAAGTCTCAGACTTACAAGGCAAGACAGGTTGCAAAAGGTTATCGTCAAGTTCAAGGCATGGACCATCATGAGACCTTTTCACCAGTAGCCGTGATTAAGTCAAGTCGGATGATGTTGGTCATTGCAGCATATTTCGATTACGAGATATGGAAAATGGACGTCAAAACCGTGTTCCTTAACGGGAATTTGCAGGAGGATGTCTATATGACCCAGCCAGAAGGTTTTGTTGATCCGGATCATCCCGAAAAGGTGTGTAAGCTGCAACAATCCATTTATGGATTTAAGCAAGCTTCCAGGAGTTGGAACTTACGGTTTGATGAAGCTGTAAAAGAGTTCGGGTTTATCAGAAATCCAGATGAACCTTGTATCTACAAGAAGAGTAGTGGGAGTAACATAGTGTTCATGGTGTTGTATGTCGACGACATACTAGTCATGGGAAATGACGTCCCAACCTTGCTTGAGACTAAAGCTTGGTTAGGGAAGTGTTTCTCTATGAAAGGCTTAGGAGAGGCCGCTTACATTCTGGGGATCAGGATCTATTGAAATCGATCCAAGAGAATTCTAGGCCTAAGTAAGAGCACTTACATAGATAAAGTGTTGAGAAGATTCTCAATGCTTGACTTTAAGAAAGTGAACCTCTCAGTAAGACATGGCATCAAGCTCAGCAAGAGTCATTGTCCTAGAACACCTGATGAGCTGAAGAAGATGGAAGGAATCCTGTATGCTTCGGCAATGGGATCCATTATGTATGCCATGATCTGTACGAGGCATGACGTATCGTTTGCCCTCAGTTGTGCCAGCAGATTTCAGTCTAACCCAGGCCAAGATTACTTCGGTATGAGAAAGATATCCGTTTAGGCCACTTGATGAGTATGACTGAAGAAAGAGCACGGCCGTGCAGGTGATACCTTAGTATTAGTTTTCAGTCATCTCAGATATCAAGAAACAATGATTGATAAATTAGGATGACCATTCTATGCCTATTGATCAATCTGGATATCGGTTTGATAAAAAGACAGTGACATGTACGATAACAGGTTAAGTCGAATAATCGATAATCACGAACATTGGATAATCATAATGTCTTGCTAGAGGCCACTTATGATGGAAAGGGTAAAATAGTAATTTTACCAGTCCGCCAATTGTTCGTGATTAAGGTCGGTTGAAGAAATCAATTCGAGGAAATTGAGCCGTTTTGTCTAAACCGAAATTAGAACTCAAGTTAATGGGTTTAATTTGGGTTTTAGTTAAACGGCTTAAAGCCCATTTAGGGATTTAAGTTATGAATGAGAACAAATGCAAATAAGAGTTTATGAAGGATAAATATGCAATTTTAATTTTCAAACTAAAATCACATAATATCTTCCATTATCTTCTCTAATTTTCAGCAACTAATCCCATCATCCTCTCTCCCTCATTGTTGAATTCTCTCTCTCCTCTCATCCTCCATTGTTGTCAAGCTTCTCTCAAAAATTCATAACAAAAATTTGAGTGAAAACTTTCTTCGGTTGTGGTGCTTGTGTGGACCTAATAGAGAAACACTAAGCTTGTGTTTTCATCGATTAGAAGAGATAATTTTCAGATTCAAAAAGGTATATATAACATGTTGAATTTACATTAAGATCATAGCTTGCATCGATCACCACGGTTACATAACGTCCGCTACATGATATTTATCGATTGGAACCCGTGGTGATCTCTTTCAGTGGTATCAGAACCATGGTTGTTATGTATTCTTCTCCATGTTTAATTCTGATTTTTTTTTGAGTTTATATGTGTTCATCACCTTAGCATGCATGTAAATCGAAAAAAATTTCAGATTTGAGTTTTTTGGAAAATTGGAAATTTTTTTTGGTGTTTCGGGTTAGCCATGGCCGACCAGGTCGAGACCCTTGGTGGACCATGGAATGCCCTAGGGCAGACCATGGTCAGCACCAAGGGCCGACGAGGGTCGCCTACGGGCGACCATGGCAGCCCTCGCGGGCGACCATGGCAGCCCTTGCGAGCCACCATGGTTGCCTCGCGAGCGACCAGGGTCTGCCCTAGGGGTGACCATGGTCGTTCCCGTGGCCGACCACGGTCAGCCCCGCGGGCGACCTCGACATTCCTCACGGGCCAGCGTGGTTGCCTCCGCGGGCGACCTCGTTTGAGCCGGTTCGGCTCGACCAGATTCGAGCTGAACCGGTTGGTTCGCGAGAATATTTGGAAACTCTAAAAATTTAATTTTCAGATTTGGTTCGGTTTCGATAAACTAGCGAGAACCGGTTCAAAATTCAATTAATCAGTTAAACCGTCCGGTTTCGATAAACCGGAATTTTCCACACTTAAGAAAGATAAAATTTGGAAAATTTATTTGTTTGATAAGCATGTTGATTGTATACATGATCTTTGATAACATGATGTTTTCCACATGATGCTAGCTAAGCCCATTAGATTTGCATTTTAAATTCGGTTTTGCAACCTGCTTGTTGCTTAATTTTGGGTTGTAGTAAATACGGTCTGCGTGTCGTGATTTGTATTTCATTTTATTTATTTAAATTTGTAATCACGAAGACCGGCACAAGAATCAAGTCAAGAGGAAGACTCGGACTGGAGGAGGCTCGAAGCCAGTGGGAGTTCACAAGAATGGAGCAAGTTTGGATCTTGAAGACCATGTCTTTAGGATCAGTTTTACTAGATTCTTAGGAACTTAAGATGGGCTTAGCTATGCATACATTTTACCGTTACATTTATATGTTTGAATGTATGAATGTATGATAGTTTAAATATACAAGTTTATGTATGATTTGTTATCACCCACATGCAAAGATTAAAATTGGAATTTAATCAGACTCGCATGTAACCTGCTAAGGGATCATCTTTGCATGGATTTGCAATTGATGATTCCAGATTAAGATTATATCGATATGCAATCAGACTTTTATAATTCACTTAAACGCAAATAATTACAAGTCAAGCGTGATACCATCCATGTTTGGGCACTCAAAAGGGCTTTGACCCTATGGATGTCGGTACGCCTCCGCGTAACATTCATAGAGAAAAAGTCTGGATGAGATGGGTAGTTCTGTGTGGGTGTGTGCGCCTCCGCGTAGTAGCTACATTAGTTCTATCCATAGTTCAAGCTTGGTAGACTTGTCTACGATTGTCAGCTAGGGCTGACCTAGGGTATCAGTATAGGGTATGCCGTGTACTTTTAAGTACAGACCCTAGCCAGGAATTACATGGTTTTGTAAATTGATGTATTCCTACCTTGATGCTCTCAATTGGAGCAGTGAGCCTCCGTTCACTTCAATTGAGGGTATGATAGGATCCTGGTTCAAATTCTAATGTTAGAATCAGACAAGTGTTTTGTAACTTAATCTCCAACTTGAATTTTAATTAATTTTACCATGTAGAACTAAAAGGCAAACACAACACAAAGGAGTAATAGCGCACTGAGAGTCCAGATTGAGGACAGACTCAAGAGTGTGAATTACTCAGATTGGAATAGAAACTTGAGGCTTGTACTCAAGCATGAACGCAAGTAGTATATCCTTACCAAGGGACCTCCTGCTGAGCTACCGCTGAACACCGCTAGGGCACTATGGATACTTATCAAAGTTGCTTAGTAACCAAATCGACGTGCCATGCATTATGGTGGGCAATAGGATGCCAGAGTTATAGAAGCAGTTCAGGAACGTTTCAGATGATCCTCATACCTATAAGGCAGAGGTCAAGGAAATGTTCAAGGAGAAAGCTCGTGTCGAAAGATATGATACTTTCATAGAACTTAACTCCTGCAAACTTAAGGCTGGAGCCCTGTTAGTCCCCATGTCACAAAGATTTAATGTCTTCAGGAGCATCTAACCAGACTCGGTTTTGATGATCAGGTGGAAACGGCTGCAGATTTTATGTTGTAGTCACTTCCAGATACATATAGTGATTTTATAGTAAATTACAATATGCATGACATGGAAAAGTCCTTAACAGAGCTTCATGGGGTACTTGTGACCACTGAAAAGAACCTCAAGGGCAAGACCAAGGAGGTCCTTGTGGTCAACAAGAAGGTCAGCTTCAAGAAAGCTGATCAGGGTAAGGGTAAGGCTCCTGAACACCTTGTAGGGCAGTTCAGACACCCCAAGCGTCCAAAAGTTCAAGCAGCTCCCAACGCTGCTGTGAAGATTAAGGACAAAATGGAAGAGATCTGCCATCACTGCAATGAGCCAGGACACAAGAATAAGGGATTGTAAACAAATACAAGGATCACGTGAAGAAGAGTGGGTATCCACGTCTTCAGGATCAGATATTTACGTTGGTAATCTTAATCGGTATAACGTAAATAAGAAAAGGTTTAATTCTGATGATTTAAACCAAGTTATAATCTGGCATTGTCATTTAAGGCACATAGGCAAGAAACGCATTTCAACATTTCACAAGTATGGACTTTAAGTCCATTTGAATTCACTCAAACTGAAAGATGCAAGTCTTGCCTAATGAGCGAGAAACGCATTTCTACACTTCACAAGTGTAGACTTTTAAGTCCGTTTGAATTCACTCAAACTGAAAGACGCAAGTTTCCCCTAATGGGCAAAATGACAAAGGCACTTTTCACATGTTTAAGTGAAAGGCGAGTGACTTGTTAAGTCTAATACATTCCGACGTATGTGGACCTATGAGTACTCAGGCCAGAAGAGAGCTCAACTTATACTTGACTCTGGAAATGGCCGCATTCATTTTGAATCGGGCTCCGATGAAGACAACGATAGTACACCTTGTGACAGTCTTTCTGTCTCCCATTACTGTGGATGCATGCGCCTCCGCGTGGTATTCATTGGGATGCGAGCTGAATAAGGTAATCAGTTCTATTTGGATGCGTGCGCCTCCGCGTAGTAGCCAAATAAGAGCTGGACCAGAGTCATAGAAGGTACACCACATGAAACTCATTACGTCTCCCGTTACTGTGGATGCGTGCGCCTCCGCGTAGTATTCATTGGGATGCGAGCTGAATAAGGTAATCAGTTCTATTTGGATGCGTGCGCCTCCGCATAGTAGCCAAATAAGAGCTGGACCAGAGTCATAGAAGGTACACCACATGAAACTCATTACGTCTCCCGTTACTGTGGATGCGTGCGCCTCCGCGTAGTATTCATTGGGATGGGAGCGGGATGAGATGGTCAGTTCTATTTGGATGCGTGCGCCTTCGCGTAGTAGCCAAATAAGAAATGGGCCATAGTCATATATGGTGTGGTAGCCAAATAAGAAATGGGCCATAGTCATATATGGTGTGGAAAACATCCTAGTATGTTTTCCCTAAAAGATTTGGGTAGCAGAGATGCAGGCATCCAAATCAGACAAATGTGTCTTCGTAAGGTATCCTTAAGAAACTAAGAGATACAACTTCTACATACCCAGCGAGTACAAAGTCTTTGTTGCTCGAGGAGGGGTATTTTTGGAGAAATATTTTATTTTCAAAATAGCTAGTGAGAGTCCCGTGCATCTCGAAGAAATTCGAGAGGATACAGAACAGCCTGAAGCAATTCAGGAGCATGCTATGCAAGATGTAGAAGTACTGGAGCCTCAGATGGTCGCCGATGAAGAATCAATCCCTACAGAAATTCCAGATGGTCTAAGGAGGTCTGAAAGATTTCGTCATGTTCCAGACAGATATGGCTTCACAGCCACTGAAGGAAATGACGTGATGTTGGTGGATCAGGATGATCCAGAAACCTTCAGACAAGCTTTAACCAGTCTAGACTCCGAAAAATGGTAGAATGCCATGAGTGAGGAAATGAAATCCATGTATTTCAACCAAGTCCGGTGCTTGGTTGATCAAACCCCTGGGATAAAACCCATCGGTTCTGAATGGGTCTATAGGATCAAGACCGACATGGATGGAAGTCCTCATACCAATATGGCTAGGATGGTTGTAAAAGGTTATCGTCAGATTCAATACATGGATTGTGATGACATCTTTTCACCAGTAGCAATGGTTAGTTTAATCCGGATTATTATTAGCCATAACTATGGCAGATGGATGTCAAAACTCCTTCCTTAGCAAGAACTTACTAGAGGGCGTGTATATCACACCACATGTGGGTTTTGTAGATCCAAAGAATCCCGGAAAGATATGGAAGCCACAAAGATCCATTTATGGATTTAAGCAAGCTTCAGGGAGTTGGAACCTTCATTTTGATAAAGCTGTAAGGGAACTCGGCTTCATCAAAAACAAAAGTGAGCCTTGCGTACGTAAGAAAGCGAGTGGGAGTAATATTGTATTCTTGGTATTTATTCATCGGGAATGACATCCCGACCTTGCCACCAAAGCTTGGTTAGGGAAGTACTTATCGATGAAGGACTTAGGTGATGCTACATTTAATGTAGGCATCAGGATCTCTACAGATCATTCCAAAAGGATTTTGGGCCTAAGTCAGAACATGTTGCTAAGTCAGAACATGTACATAGGTAAAGTGTTGAGAAGACTCTCATTTTGGGCCTAAGTCAGAACATGGTGCTAAGTCAGAACATGTACATAGGTAAAGTGTTGAGAATACTCTCAGTGCTTGATTCAAAGAAAGGATACATACCCACGCGTCATGGCATCAAGCTCAGCAAGCTACAGAGTCCTAGCACTCCTGATAAGCTGAGCAGGATAAGTAAGAACCCTTATGCTTCGGCTGTGGGATCCATCGAGACTGGAAGTCTCGGTTGCACTAAGCTGTACCAGCAGATTCCAATCTAACCCCGCCGATTACACTGGATTGTTGTGAAAGGTCATCCTCAAATATTTGAGGAGGACCAAGGATGCATTCCTAGTGTATGGGGATATAGATAGAGAACTAGCAGTCAAATGACAAGTCGATGCTAGTTTTCAGACATATCCAGATGACTTCAAAATTCAGTCAGGATATATTTTGTGTTGAGTGGTGGCGCTTTCAACTGGATAAGCTTTAAGCAAGCCAAAATTGCCAACTCTACAACGGAGGCTGAGTATATAGCTGCAACAAAAGCAGCTAAAGAGGACGTATGGATTAGAAGCTTTCTGATCGGATTAGATTCAACGCCACGAGCGTCTGATCCGATAAGCTTATTGTGGGACAACACAGGTGCCGTAGCTATTGCTCAAGAGCCCAAATTCCACAACAGATCCAAACATATACTCAGCAGGCATCACCTCGTTATAGTTATCACATATAGAGGTGATGTGGAGATTAAACGCTATTCGACAAAATGATAATATGGTCGATCCCTTCACAGAGGCTCAATCGCAGCCTAGGCATGAGGAACATGCAGAATCTATGGGAGTAGATCGGAACTTAAATTGGAACCAGGGGCAAGTGGGAGATTGTTAGAGTTATGCCCCAGTCCAATATAAAAGTGATCTACATACGTAATGTTTTATCATCTTTCCGAATAAATAAATCGGCATAGATTACTAATGTGTTGTAGTAATATATTGAATGTAATTTGATCTATGTCATTATGTGTGTAACCACTAATAGTCGAACTATATATCAGAAAGAATTACATTTGATGAGTCCCTAATCAGCTAAGCTTCTTTATGAAGCGATCAGTATGAGACTAACTCCTTGTGATCATGCTCTACTGATCATGGAAAAGTGTGTGTCGGAGTTATATCATAAATACCATCAGGTCAATGATATCGGACAACCCGATTGTGAGTATGCTGCATAGGTCCAGTCATGAGATACTCACATATCGTAGCTTGTCATTATATCCTAAGACCAAGGAGTCTTTGTGTACACTATGTAACGAATACCTAAGTTTAACCTAGTCTAACGTTATCTGTAAAAGGGTAACTATAACGGCTTCGATTGGCTTTGATATTGATTGTACTAGTGAACTCGAAAGGCGTATGAGGGATTTATTACTCATATTTCGGTATGAGAAAGATATCCGTGTAGGCCACTTGATGAGTATGACTGAAGAAAGAGCACGGCCGTGCAGGTGATACCTTAGTATCAGTTTTCAGTCATCTCAGATATCAAGAAACAATGATTGATAAATTAGGATGACCATTCTATGCCTATTGATCAATCTGGATATCGGTTTGATAAAAGGACAGTGACATGTACGATAACAGGTTAAGTCGAATAATTGATAATCACGAACATTGGATAATCATAATGTCTTGCTAGAGGTCACTTATGATGGAAAGGGTAAAATAGTAACTTTACCAGTCTGCCAATTGTTCGTGAGCCTAGAGGGTCACACGCATTAAGCACGATATATGACAACAATTATGGATGAAAATTGAGAATGATTCAATAATTATCTGGCCTAAGGTTTTAACCAGACGGTTGAAGAAATCAATTCGAGGAAATTGAGCCGTTTTGTCTAAACCGAAATTAGAACTCAAGTTAATGGGTTTAATTTGGGTTTTAGTTAAACGGGCTTAAAGCCCATTTAGGGATTTAAGTTATGAATGGGAACAAATGCAAATAAGAGTTTATGGAGGATAGATATGCAATTTTAATTTGAAAATCAATTTTAATTTTCAAATTAAAATCACATAATATCTTCCATTATCTTCTCTAATTTTCAGCAACTAATCCCATCATCCTCTCTCCCTCATTGTTGAATTCTCTCTCTCCTCTCATCCTCCATTGTTGTCAAGCTTCTCTCAAAAATTCATAGCAAAAATTTGAGTGAAAACTTTCTTCGGTTGTGGTACTTGTGTGGACCTAATAGAGAAACACTAAGCTTGTGTTTTCATTGATTAGAAGAGATAATTTTCAGATTCAAAAAGGTATATATAACATGTTGAATTTACATTAAGATCATAGCTTGCATCGATCACCACGGTTACATAACGTCCGCTACATGATATTTATCGATTGGAACCCGTGGTGATCTCTTTCATTGGGTCTAGGGCAAGTGAGAGACTGTTGGGATTTTGTGCCCTAACACAATGTATTTTCAATCTACTCCTGTAATGAGATTATTAGTTGAAATAAAATCGGCATTTATATTACTAAGTGTTGTAGTAACATCTTAAGTATGATTTGATTTGTATCAATGATGTGTCAACACATAATAGTAGATCTACAAATCAGATAAAATAACACTTAAGCTGCCCCCGATCAGAATAGCTTCATAAGAAGCGATCGAAATAAGGCTAATAATAAATGATCACGCTCTACTGATCATGGCCAGAAGGGGGCCGGAGTTAGGTCATAGTATCGCCAGACGAGGTGATATAGGACGACCCGATCGTGAGTATGTTACATAGACACAGTCATAAACATACTCATATGTCGGTACGTGAAATCACATCCTCAGACGGAAAGATCTTTAAGGTCACTATGTGATGAGTGACAAGTTTGACTCAGTCTAACGTCTCATGTGAAAGGGTAACAATAACGGCTGTGATTGGCTCGGTCACGAGTTTGACTCAGTCTAACGTCTCATGCAGTCGATACGAAGTATCAGTTACAATTCAGTTAACTCAGATAAAAAAACAAGACAATTGAACGAGGATGACTTGTCTATGCCTCGTGGTTGTCAAGATATGAAGAGGATAAAAGGATAGTTTCATGTACGACAAGGTTAAGTCGAAATCTCGATCATCAAAAGCGTTGGGTAATCATGATGTCTTGCTAGAGGCCACTCATGATGGAAAAGGTAAAATGGTAATTTTACCAGTCCGCCAGCGTGTCGTGAGCCTATAGGGTCACACACTAAAGGTTGAGTAAAACGGATGGAATCATGTAGAAGAATTATGAGAGAGATAAGTTCAGGTTTTGGTTTAAACCGAATTAGACCGATTTCGGTTTAGGATTAAACCAGAATTATAGAACGGTTATTTGGATCAATTAATTAGAATCTAAACCAATAGATTTAATTAATTAATTTTAAGCTAAACTTTGCCTAGTCAGATTGGGCTAAGCCAGAATAGGCTTCTCTATTTAATTAATTAATGACTTTAAGCTCGTTAAGGCTTTTAATTAATTATTTCCTAAATAGAGATATAAAAAAGAAATTTTCAGACTTTTAATGATAAGATTTTTTCTCCAAAAACCCTAGCCTCCCTCTCTCTCTCCTTGGCCGGTCGGCCCCCTCTCCCTCTCTCCTTCCCGTTTTGCTTGCTTCTATCTTCTAGCAAGAATCGTTGTGAGTATCTTCGGATTGCTCTTCTTGTGTGGACGTTCTTTAGAGATTACTAAATCTAATTTAGTGACAAAGGGATTTCGATTCAAGGTTATTTATGAATTATTATTCTAGCCTAGATCTCATGATCAATTAATGATCATGTAAGATCCGTAAATTAATAAGAACTTTTGAGGTTAATTTCTTGTATGGGCATGAATTTTAATCTTTGGAACCCTAAAAAATTCCTTCACTTCCAAGGTGTTACTATAGATGACGATGTCGTCCAAGTACACCACCACGAACCGGTCTAAGTATGGATGAAGTACTTCGTTCATGAGTGTTCTCCTACAAAGCCTTGAAGACAGTGCGTAAGTGTTGCACGTAGTCTTCCTGTTGGGATTTTGTGCCCTAACACAATGTATTTTCAATCTACTCGTGTAATGAGATTATTAGTTGAAATGAAATCGGCATTTATATTACTAAGTGTTGTAGTAACATCTTAAGTATGATCTGATTTGTATCATTGATGTGTCAACACATAATAGTAGATCTACAAATCAGATAAAATCATACTTAAGCTGTCCCCGATCAGAATAGCTTCATAAGAAGCGATCGGTATGAGGCTAACTCTAAATGATCACGCTCTACTAATCATGGCCAGAAGGGGACCAGAGTTAGGTCATAGTATTGCCAGAAAGGGTGATATAGGACGACCCGATCGTGAGTATGTTACATAGACACAGTCATGAACATACTCATATGTCAGTACGTGAAATCAAATCCTCAGACGGAAGGATCTTTGAGGTCACTATGTGATGAGTGACGAGTTTGACGCAGTCTAACGTCTCCTGTGAAAAGGTAACAATAACGGCTGTGATTGGCTCGATCACGAGTTACATGAGTTCACTCAATAGATCGTTGAAGGATTTATCTCTCATACAGACGTATGAGCAGATATTTGATTAGGCCACTTGATGAGAACAACTGAAATACAATAGCATGGTCATGCAGTCGATACGGAGTATCAGTTACAATTCAGTTAACTCAGATCAAGAAAATGGACAATTGAACGAGGATGACTTGTCTATGCCTCGTGGTTGTCAAGATATCAAGAAGATAAAAGGATAGTTTCATGTACGACAAGGTTAAGTCGAAATCTCAATAATCACAAGCGTTGGGTAATCATGATGTCTTGCTAGAGGCCACTCATGATGGAAAAGGTAAAATGATAATTTTACCAGTCTGCCAGCGTGTCGTGAGCCTAGAGGGTCACACACTAATGGTTAAGTAAAACGGATGAAATCATGTAGAGGAATCATGAGAGAGATAAGTTCAGGTTTTGGATTAAACCGGATTAGACCGATTTCGGTTTAGGATTAATCCAGAAATCAAGAACGGTTAGTTTGACCAATTAATTAGAATCTAAATCAATAGATTTAATTAATTAATTTTAAGCTAAACATTGTTGCTACGTTTAATAGTTGGCATGATTTTTTAGCGCAAAAGTAAGAAGTCGAGCAACATGTTACATGACATGTGGAGCGACTTGTTACGAGCCGCAGATTAGGAAAGTCTGAAGCTTTCCTATTTCGACAAAGCTTGGAGCAAAGAAAGAAAGGCGCCACGAAGACTTGGAGCACAAGAAAGTGATGTCGACAAGTCAGGCGACTTCCAGCTGGCAGTTACACGTCAGCAAGAGGCGGCAACTCGACTTGCATGATTTCATCAGGAAGTCAGAACAGGCAAGACGACTTCCAGCTGTCATGGAAGGCGGCAACAACTTGCCTGACTTTCCTGTTCCTGATCCAAGAAGGATTAGGAATGTGAGCTGCTATAAAAAGCCATTGGCTTCCCATTAGCAGACCATCCGTTCTTGTTCTAACACTTGCAAGATTTCTCAGAGCTCTTAACCGTGAACCATCGGCGTGTTGAGAGGCTGAGTAAGATTCATTAGAACGGATCTTTGCTCCGATCAAACCTTGAGTCGCGAAGACTAAGTGTTTGGGTCGGTTAGGGTTTTTGTTTGTGATTGAAGACTCACAACTTCGTCCAAGAAGACAACGACACCGAGCATGGACTTGCTCGAAGGGTGGAATTGAGGGAATCTCAAAGACAGGGAGAGAGGCTCCTGGTCGAGGCGATTGACGGTGAGATCTATAGTAGCTTAGGACAATAGCTTGTGTGATAGCTAGTTGGGCTTGAAGTTGTACTATTGACTACCTGATAGTGAAAAACCTTTCCACTGGCAAAGTGCCCCCAGACGTAGGTGCGGAGTCACCGAACTGGGTAATCATCTCTAGTGTCGTGATTATTATCTGTCTATTACTTTGCTTACGGTTTCCACAAGAAGTCGATACACAAGTCAAAGGCTTTGTGTTAGACTTCCTGACTTGGCTACGATTCAGAATTTCAATTGGTATCAGAGGAGGCACCTTAATCTCTTAGGTGATTTTCCTGCAAAATTCTGAGTAGCTAATATGGATTCAAAGGAAGGAGGATCTGTCAATCGTCCGCTAGTACTCGACGGAACAAACTATGGATATTGGAAAGCACGGATGTGTGCTTTCCTGAAGTCCCTCGACAGCAAAACCTGGAAGTCTATCATCAATGGATGGGAGGAACCTTACTATGCTAATGCTCATGGAAATCAAACCAGCAACAAACCAGAAAAGGAGTGGAGCATGGAAGAAGATGAAGCCGCCCTAGGTAATTTTCGAGCACTCAATGCTATCTTTAATGGAGTAGACAATAATGTGTTTCGACTCATCAACACATGCACAAGTGCCAAAATTGCCTGGGACACACTTGTGGTTGCTTACGAGGGTACTTCAAAAGTCAAAGAGCAGAAGTTACAGTACCTCACGACTAACTTTGAGGCTCTGACCATGAATGACGACGAGACTATTGCGGAGTTTAATGTGCGCATCAAAGACCTGGCCAATGAATCATATTCACTTGGCAAGCCTATGACCGATGAAGATTTGGTCAGAAAGACACTGAGAGCCCTAAGTCCTAGATTCAAGATGAAGATCACCGCCATCGAAGAAGTCCATGACTTGAAAACACTGAAATTTGATGAACTCATGGGCTCACTAATGACTTTCGAGCTCTCCCTACCTCCTATTGAGAAGAAACTTAAAGGTGTGGCTTTCAAAAGTTCTAATCAGAAGAACTCAACACACTCTGAGTCGGATAGTGACATCGAGGAAACTATAGCTATGCTGGCCAAAAACTACAACAGAGTCATGAAAAGATTTGGCTAGATGACAGGAAGAAAAGTCACCCGAGAAGTCAGAGACAAGCCACAGCACAAGGTTCAGAAACTGGACATCACAGCTAACGATGGAGGACGAGGAGAACGATCAGGTAAAGGCGCCCAGTGCTTTGAATGTGAGGGGTATGGACACATGCAGAGAGAATGTCCCAACTTCTTAAAGAAACAAAAGAAGGGATTCAATGCCTCTCTAACTGACGATGAAGATGAAGACGACAGTGACCTTGAGCATACAAGTAACTATGTGGCTTTTACTTCCTCCACAATAGATCAACCAGCTGAAAGCTCAAAGAAGTATGACTTTGATGATGAGCTATCCGATGAGACTCTCAACAACGCTTACAACGAATGGTATGTCAAGTGGCTTGAAGACTCTCAGGTAATCGAAAAACAGGACGCTCTCATTCTTACTCTTAATGAAGACAAGTCAAGACTTCTTGAGACGACTATTGATCTCAAAAAGGAAGTTGTTCGACTAAAAGGCGAGTTAGAGCAGGTCACCAAGTCTGTAAAGATGATGAATCCAAGTACTGACACTCTGGATCAAATACTTTCGATCGGGAAACCATCAAGGAATATGGAAGGTCTTGGATATTCGAAAGAAGCCTCATCATCGCGCACCATCTTCGTTCCTCAGAAGTCTGTCTCCCAAAAGTCTCGTCAGAAGTCACCTAACTTCACGGCTGACCAGGCAACCAAAAAGCCTCTTACTCTGGCTGCTTCAAAAACCCAGACCAAAAGACACAACTGGGTTTGTCATCACTGTGGACGAAGAGGACATATTCGACCCTTCTGCTATCAGCTATATGGGAAGAGCTCGGTCAAGAAAAGGACCACCATCAAGAAAAGCCAACCTCGGAAGGAATGGCGAGTCAAAGAGGTCAATTATCAAGCTAACATCGCGTACACCGCTTTAAAGGACTCAACCAGCAACGATTGGTACTTCGATAGTGGATCCTCTCGACATATGACGGGTAATAGCTCTTTCCTGGTCACTTTAATACCATGCACAAATAGCTTCGTCACTTTTGGAGATGGAGTAAAAGCGAGAGTGCTCGGGAAAGGAAAACTCAATCTTCCCAACTCTCCGTGTCTGAAAGAAGCTCTGCTAGTAGAAGGCCTCACATTAAACCTCATCAGCATAAGCCAGATATGTGATTTAGATCTGGATGTCCACTTCACTAGCGACAAGTGCTCGGTCAAAGACAAACAACATAAGGAAGTCATGATAGGCCACAGGTCCCTTGAAAACTGCTATCTATGGTCTCCAACAGTCAGTACCTTGCCAACCAAGTGCCTTTTATCCAAAGCTCAAGAGACAAAACTATGGCATCAAAAACTTGGTCACATGAATTTGAGGAGTATGCAAAAGATCCTCTCTGAAAAGGCTATCATCGGAGTTCCCAACCTCAAGATCATTGAAGGAAAAATCTGTGGAGAATGCCAAATTGGGAAACAAGTCAAGACGTCACGCAAGAAGGTACAACATCTTACTACTTCTCGTGTTCTAGAACTTCTTCATGTTGACCTTATGGGACCCATGCAAGTAGAAAGTCTAGGAGGGAAGAAGTACATATTTGTATGTGTAGACGACTTCTCAAGGTACACATGGGTAGATTTCATTCGAGAGAAGTCAGATACCTTCTCAGTCTTTGAAGCCTTATGTCAAAGAGTTCAACGAGAAAAGGGAGAAGTTATTGGGAAAGTCGTTCGACTTCGGAGCGATCATGGAAAGGAGTTTGAAAACATCAGCTTCGCAAACTTTTGTGATGCTGAAGGCAAGTTGTTGCCGCCTTCCATGACAGCTGGAAGTCGTCTTGCCTGTTCTGACTTCCTGATGAAATCAGGCAAGTCGAGTTGCCGCCTCTTGCTGACGTGTAACTGCCAGCTGGAAGTCGCCTGACTTGTCGGCGTCACTTTCTTGCGCTCCAAGTCCTCGTGGCGCCTTTCTTCCTTCGCTCCAAGCTTTGTCGAAATAGGAAAGCTTCAGACTTTCCTAATCTGCGGCTCGTAACAAGTCGCTCCACATGTCATGGAACATGTTGCTCGACTTCTTACTTTTGCGCTAAAAAATCATGCCAACTATTAAACGTAGCAACAATCTCCCCCTTTGGCAATTTTTTAGGCAAACACCTTTTTGTAAGCCCATCGTCATCTTGTGGCAGTTACGCACAACAAGTGACGTGACTTCTTTACTCCAAGCAGGCACATCGTCGTCACCTTGAGGCAGTTACGCACACAGCAAGTTTTGTGACTTCCGATGCGACTTCTTGTGCGGCTTCTAGTTTATCTTCTGGAGCAGCTTCTGGAGCGGCGACTTCTATGTACATCTTTCGGCGCGACTTCTGGCGTCGTATCACATTTATCTCCCCCTGTTTGTCTAATAATATTGGCAAAGGCAATCTCATAACCTAAATTTGTCTAAACAGCAGGGTAAAAGAGAAATAGCTCACACCATGAGCAAATAAACGGCTCAAACATGAGCACAAATCCAGCTCAATCAAGAGCAAATATCCCAAAAAAATAGTCACATTGTGCGGAAAGTAACTCGGACAAACCCCGAGAATTTAATAGTGTGTGTGGGACAAAGTTATCATAGCAAATTTCAGAGAATTACTAAAACGACGTGGAGTCGTTATCTTCTTCTTCAGCAGGAACATCAGCAGCAGCAGCAGCAGCAGTAGATCGGAGGTCTTCCAGAAGGGCTTCACAGGCGACTTTGCGAGTTGAGAGCGTGGCAATTGACTTCTCCAGATCAGCAATCACTTCCACCAATTCTTCCTGCATCCTAGTGCCAATTGGTCCTGAGGGACGAGAGCTTGATCCAGCTCCTGGAGTTTTGGCCATAGGAAGTCCAAGGTCCTTCAACTGATGCCCTTCAAAGTTCTTGAGATTGATGGCTAGAGGCAGTGGCTTTTTACCCGGAATATCCGACTCTCGGACAATGTTAGGACATTGTTGGAGAAGGATACCGGTGATTAGCGAAGGGAACCCGATTCGAAGTTTGATTGCACATGATTTGGCGTAGCGCCAAAATCAATGGGAGACTGCGTACCTATTTGGTAAATGAGTTTTGCCAGCTCTGTTTTGATGCTTGACCCATGCGTAGAGGGTGCCCAGTTAGCCAGGCTGATGTGGTAGAGAATAGAGTATTTTGCTGTGAGCTCGGTTGCCGCAATGGTGTCCTTGACTGGCCATCCCTTCTTACGTCCTCCGGTTATTTCGACCGCTACTTTGTCCAAGTGCGGGACTTTCGGAGTGACTTCTGGGTCATCTCTGCCAAGGTGTGTGTTGATGGTTGAGGCAGAGACTTCGAAGCATTCCCCCCGAATAAACACCTTTCGGTATTCAGCATCTTCAGGGTCATCGAACTCGCTTGATAGATTGACGATAAACTCTTTAACCAAAGTCGGGTAGAATGGGCCAATATTTATGACCGTGTTGGTCAGGCCAGCTCTACGAATAAGCTCTACAATCGCATTTATCCCTTGTGCTTCAGTGGAGAGTTCTTTTTCTGGATAAATTTTCCGTTGATAGACATACTGCCACTTAACGGCATTGTCTATAGAGTGGAAAGAGACGTTGTCTGTGGATGCCTTCGGTACATACTTGGGAGCTTCTGCCCTCCTAATGTCTTCTTCACCTGTGGTAGCACAATTAGGGTGTCTTCTTCTTCAGATTCTTTTTCTTCAGGGACAGAGGTTGCTGCTGTGGTTACTGACTTCTTTCTTGACTTCTTCGGCTGTTTGGACGCCGAAGCTTCTCCTTTTTCTGTTGCCTTTCTCTTTGGGGTCAATCTTCTCTGAACTTGAGGTTCTTCTTCTTCATCAACCAACCTTTGTGTTGGTAGTTTCCTTCTCACAGCCCTCTTGGGCACAACTTCTTCCTTTTCCATGGTTTCAATATCGACACTTTCTTTGACAGGTTCCTCTAAAAGTTGAGTGACTTCTAGAATGACTTCAGGATTATCATCACGCCCTGAATCACTGTTCGGAGCGACAAGGGAACTTTCTTCCTTTTCCAAGTCCTCGTTTAGAGGAGATTTCTCTGGTGCGGGTGTCGACTTAGAGAGGCTAGGTTGGTCCTCGGTGCTAGTGCCGTGGACTTCAGGAACAAGGGTTTCTAAACCCTCTTCAGGCAGGATTTCTTCTAAGTTTTCTTCAGAGAGGATAGCAGATTTACCTCGTGTTGGAGTCGGAGTAGAGAGAGAAGCGTCTTCTTCAATGTTTGCAGAAGCGGCTAGAGCGTCGTCCTTCTCAGCGACGGGGATTGTGTCTTCCGGCATAACAAATGGGGGCGAGCTTGTTACATCCTGAGGTGCTGCCGAAGTTTCCCCTAAGCCTCTTCCTCCTCGGATCCTTACTCCATGTTTGGTTCTAGTCGATTTGGAGGCAGATAATTTCTTGGCAATGACTTTTGCCCTCATCTTTGCTCGAAGTACTTTTGAAGCAGCTGGTATTCTACCGCTGCGAGTACCAACCATTTAGCTAGGATTTTGTTCTTTGTGGGGGGAAAGCAAATTTTTGCTGAGCTTTTTGATTTGAGAAACCCTAGCGATTTCAAATGATGGAGGAGGTGCAGAGTCTGTGGGAGTTGAACAGAATGATTTCTAATAGGTGGATAGTCAGATCGTAATCATTCCCAAAATTCAAAAAGGACTAACGGGCTTTTGATAAAAGGATTTGGGCCCGGCTTGATTTTGTGGACCCTGTTTGGTCCTGATCGAGAGAAAGAGTAAAATCAACTAAAAGCTCTTCCTCTTCTTGCTTGACTTCTGGCTATTCTAGACAGCAAAGTCCGAGGGTTGACCTCAGACTTTCAAACCTTTTAGCATCTAATGCTTTTGTAAAGATGTCAGCGACTTGTTTCTCAGTGGGTAGGTATTCGAGCTTTATTTTCTTGTCTTCTACAAGCTCTCGAATAAAGTGGTGCCTGATGTCAATATGCTTTGTCTTGCTATGTTGTAATGGGTTCTTCGAGATGTTGATTGCACTGATGTTGTCACAGAACAAAGTCATGACTTCTTGCTTGACTCCATATTCTGCCAACATTTGTTTCATCCAAAGAAGCTGAGTACAGCTACTTCCAGCTGCGATATATTCGGACTCAGCAGTAGACAAAGCAATACAATTTTGCTTTTTGCTGAACCATAATACAAGGTTGTTCCCCAGGTAGAAACAACCTCTAAAGGTGCTTCTTCGATCTGGTGTGCTTCCCGCCCAATCAGCATCACAATATCCAACCAGAGTAGGAGAGGTATCAAAGGAATATAGTAATCCCAATTCAGAGGTTCCTGAGATGTACCTTATGATCCTCTTTGCATGAGCCAAGTGACTGACTTTTGGATTGGCTTGATATCTAGCACAGACTCCCACAGAATAAGCAATGTAGGGTCGACTTGCTGTCAAATAGAGGAGACTTCCTATTATGCTTCGATAAAGACTTTGATCAACTGGTTCTCCCATCTCGTCCTTCGTGCAGTTGTCATGTGTGGCAATAGGAGTCCTCTTGTGCGAAGCCTTTTCTAACCCGAACTTCTTGACAATGTTCTTTGCGTATTTGCTCTGGGAGATAAATATTCCATCTGACATCTGCTTGATCTGGAAGCCTAGAAAGTATGTGAGTTCCCCGACCATACTCATCTCAAGTTCAGACTGCATGTGTTGAACAAAGCGTTCCACCATCTTGTCTGACTTCCCTCCAAATACGATGTCGTCGACATATATTTGAGCAATCATGATGTCCCTTCCTTCCTTCTTCACAAAGAGAGTTTTGTCTACTCCCCCTCGAATATAGCCATTCTGTACAAGGAATTGGGTAAGACGTTCATACCATGCTCGTGGAGCTTGTTTGAGACCGTAGAGAGCTTTCTTTAGCTTGTAGACATGGTGCGGGGAGTCATGGTCTTCGAATCCCTTTGGTTGGGCTACATAGACTTCTTCGTTTAGATTTCCATTAAGGAAGGCACTCTTTACATCCATCTGATAGAGTTTGAAGCGCAGATGACATGCGATGCCGAGAAGAAGTCATATGGCTTCCAGTCTGGCTACCGGAGCAAAGGTTTTTTCAAAGTCGACTCCTTCGACTTGTGTGTACCCTTGAGCCACCAGTCTCGCTTTGTTTCGAGTGATGTTTCCTTGTTCGTCAGATTTGTTTTTGAATATCCATTTTGTCCCGATGACATTGACATTGTCAGGTTTGGGTACAAGTTCCCAAACTTCATTCCTTGCAAACTGAACCAATTCTTCTTGCATCGCGCAGACCCAGTATTCATCATTGATGGCCTCTTGTATATTTTTTGGCTCAATTTTGGAAATAAAGCACATGTTACCTATCAGTTCTTGGCGGTCAAGAGATGCTTTTTGTCTAGTCCGAACTCCCTCATTAATGTCTCCAATCACATCCTGGGGTGGATGGTACTTCTGAATTCTTCTTGATGGAGCTGTTTGCCTTGTGGGAGTTGCCTCTTCATCCGGGATGATTTGGCCTTTGTCTTCAGACTCTTTGTTACGCTCATCGTTCTTGACTTCTAGTCTGACATCCGGTCTAGCTTCTCTTCTAACCTCTGGTCTGACTTCTCCTGAGAAATTCAGGACTTCTTCGTCCTCGTTACTTGTTTGCTCGTTATTGTCATCATCAATTACGACATTGATGGATTCCATGATAGTCCGGGTGCGTTTGTTGAATACCCGAAACGCTCGACTATTTCTGGAGTATCTGAGGAAGATGCATTCGTCGCTTTTAGGGTCCAACTTGCGTCGAGGTTCCCTATTTGCGAGTATGTAGCAGACCGATCCAAAGATATAGAAGTATTTGACATGAATTTCTTGTATGGACATGAATTTTAATCTTTGGAACCCTAAAAAATTCCTTCACTTCCAAGGTGTTACTATAGATGACGATGTCGTCCAAGTACACCACCACGAACCGGTCTAAGTATGGATGGAGTACTTCGTTCATGAGTGTGCAGAAGTTTGCGGGGGCATTTGTGAGTCTGAATGGCATCACTAGGAACTGGTATGAGCCATAGCGGGTCATGCACGCGGTCTTCGGCTCATCTCCCTCCGCGATCCTCACTTGGTAGTACCCGGATCGAAGATCTAGTTTCGTAAAATATTGTGCTTGCCCAAGGCGATCTAACAGGTCAGCAATTAAAGGGATGTGATACTTGTTTTTGATGGTTACCTTATTAAGCGCCCGATAATCGATGCACAAGCGTAATGAATCATCCTTTTTCTTCTGAAAGAGCACGGGTGCACCAAAAGGGGCCTTGGACGGACGGATGCATCTGGCATCTAGCAACTCCTTGAGTTGCTTTCGGAGTTCCTCCAACTCCGGCGGAGCCATGCGGTACAGTGCCCTTGCCGGTGGTTTGGCACCAGGCTCCAATTCAATCTTGTGATCCACCTACCTCCATAAAGGTAGTCTCTTCGGTAGCTCGGGAGGCATGACGTCCTTGAACTCGATCAGTACTCCATCGATCTCCTTTTGTATTATAACAGAATATTTTAGAGGCTTCTCCTCCTTGAGAGTGGCCAGAAATGTGGGCTCTCCTTTATTTACGTCATTCTTTACTTGTATGGCCGACAAAATTATAAAATTAATTTTACTTGAAGAGAGGGAGTAGGTGTACCTCGCATGACGGTAGGTTGACTTCCCGAAAATATTACGAAGACATTCTCATGTGGAATTGGAAATGCATGATGCTTTCTCATGAACTCCATGCCGAGCACGATGTCATAATCGTCGATCTTTGTCACCGTGAGATCGACCTTACCGCTCCAAGCGCCTAGCCTTATGTCTTGATCATGGATGACGCTTTTTACTAGGATAGAATTCCAGTTGACGGTCTTGAGGGTTGCAATACTCTTTTGCATCGTCAACCCGGGTCGTTTTGCCTCTTTCTTGCAGATGAAGTTGTGATTTACCCCGGTGTCGATCATGATGGACGCTATTTTCCGATTAAGCTCTCCCTTCACGTATAGGAGAGTTCTTTCCATAAGGGTCCCTTCATGTTCTTGGACTCGACTTCCCATCCGCTTCTCCAATGCACTAAGGCAAAACTTCCCAAGTTGGCTTGCTCCTCCGCGACTTTCTCCATAGACTCTTCCTCGAGCATGGCGCTAAATATGTTGCGCTTTGGGTAATCTCGGATCCAATGCGGTCCATTGCACAGAAAACAGTTTCCCGGTGTGCGATCCTTCTTTTCGGTACTCTGTAGTGTTTTCCACGCAAGTTTGTTGTTGATGCTCCTTTGGGGTGACGTTTTGGGTGCTCCCCCATCGTTTCCTTAGTTATGGGGTTTGGCGGCATGGCTTGGACTCACACTTTCCTTGGGATGTTTTGATCTTGACGCGCTCATCTCACTTTGATGGTATTCCATTAACGACTCTGCAACGATGAGCGTCGTCGAGATGTCTCGCACTTTGCGTCGATCCAACTCTGTCTGCACCCATGGTTTAAACCCAGCTGTAAAGTTGAATAACAACTCCTCCTCTCCTATGTTGGGGATTTTGAGCATGAGCGTCGAGAACTCTTTCACATACTAATGAATGGAAGAGATATGTTTCAACTCTCGCATTCGTAAGCGTGCATCGTGAACAGCGTGGGAAGGAAAGAATTGACGCTTTAATTCAAATTTAAATTCATCCCAAGTTGTGATGGAGGGGTTATCTTGTTGTGCTTTTGTGTGTTTGCGCCTCCACCATATTGCCGCCGTGTCCGAAAGGTAAAGAACGATTGTGCGCAGCTTCGTCCTATCGTCCACTATGTTCAACGCCTCGAAGTATTGCTCCATGTGCCAAATGAAGTTGTCAAATTCCTTGGCATAGTGTTGTCCACCGTAGCTATTTGGTTTTGGAGCATCCACACGCAGAACCTCCCGCCCTTGCGCTCCCATCGCGCCGCTCACAACCGCTCGCCGACATATGGCCCAATCAGCTCGCGTCTCTTCCAGACTAGCTCTTAGCTCCACGACCTGTCTTTCGAGAATGGCTTGAATCTGATTAAGTGCCTCCATAAACTTTCCCTCAAGCACCACTTGCTCCCGATGGGAAAAGTCTCCTAGATCGCGAACGGTTTGGCGGATCTCCTCAATCTTGGCATCCATAGATCCTTCGAGCTCCTCCATGCCTTCACTAATGTCTTTAAGATCCTTCGATCTCCTCCATTCCTCCATGTCTGAACACATGAATGCAGAGTGTCGCTTTAAGAAGGTGTGTTACCAAAGGCAATATCGGACATGTTTTCCTTGATCGTGTCCCCAACGACCAACTCTGATATCAACAGTGACGACCCGAGAGCTTCCCCTTACCTTTTCGCGGTACGTCTGGCACTTAGGTGATTATATCTCATTGTGCACGCCCTAAGTCAGCCTTGATCCTACACAAAATAATGTAAGAACAAGAGGAAAGCAAGAAAACCCGAAAGAGAGGGAAAGAAACTTGAGAACAAGATGTGTAAGAGCTCTTGTATTACAAGTGGATTTTTCTTACAAGGCTTGAGTGGTTTGGCTAAATGGCACTACCCCTATTTATACTAGTTCTCTACCCGAATGGACGGTTAGAATTAATTTTTACATGTCACTATAGAGCCTCTAGATTTCTCTATAAAAATATCCTAAATAAAATATTCATACTTATCTAAATATCTTGGGTAGCTTGCTTGGCAAGTTTCGGGCAATTTGGGCAATTCAGGCGGGAAGAATCTAGAGAACTCTCCAAGATTCATGTGGGTTTGGGCCAATTGGATTGGGTCATTTTAGCCCCATTAGCTGGCCCATAACATATGTGTATTCTAACAAAGTTAACCCGTTTATTCATTCATCTCTCCCAATAACAATATATACAGATTATTGCTTGCAAAGATTCTCGAGACTCAAAACAAGGCCAAGAACTTAGCTAAAATTATACTTTATTATTTATTTTATTATTAAACATTTAACTATGAAAAGAAAGGAAATTGGTATTTCCTGAATTGGTTATATTGATAAAATATTATCGTGTACTTATACACATTTACAATGGAAAATAAAATCATGGCAAATAATGTGCAGATGGAAAGAAATTAGGAGCTTTCATTCCACATGCTCATTATCCGCCAATACTCTCACTCAAGTTGGAGCATGTAGGTTTGTAATGCCCAACTTGCGAAGAAGTTATTGGAAGCGGTCTCGTACAAGGCCCTTAGTGAAGATGTCGCCAAGCTGATACTTGCTAGCCACTGGTCGTGGATGAAGGAAACGTGTTTGTAGTTGTTGACGAATAAAGTGGCAATTAATCTTAATTTGTTTGGTGCGTTCGTGGAAGACCGGGTTGGAGGCAATGTGAATGGCAGCATGATTATTACAAAATATGGCTACTGTGTCGGTTTGCGGAGCCTAGAGATCACTGAGGAGCTGCTGAAGCCAAACTATCTCATGGCTCGTAGTAGCCATTGCCCGATACTCGGCCTCAGTCGAAGAGCGTGAGACAACGGTTTGTTTCTTGGATCGCCAAGATATCGGTGAAGATCCCAGGAAGATAACATAACATGTGGTGGATTTGCGGGTATCTAGGCACCCTGCCCAATCAGCATCACTATAAGCTTTTGAGGAGAGGGAATTTATCGATAGAAGAAATATTTACCTTTAAGGTATGTGAGAACATGAAAGGTTGCATCGAGATGGGGTTGTCTGGGATCGTGCATAAATTAACTTAGGATTCCTAACGCATAGTTGATGTCAAGGCGAGTGATTGTAAGATATAACAATCGGCCCACAAGACGGCGATATTGCCCACTATCCAAGCAGGGTGTACCCACTACAGTTGATAATCGATGTTGCTGCGGAAGATGAAATGATGTTGGCTTACTACTAGTGAGACCACTGTCAGAGAGGATGTCAAGTGCATATTTTCAATGTGTGAGGGCAATGTCGGAGTGAGGACGGGCCGCTTTGAGCCCAAGAAAATATTGCAGTTTCCCAAAGTCTTTAATCTTGAATTGTCGGTTCAGATACTCTTTGAGTTGCTGGATGTGTGAGGGGTATGTTCATGTGATAATTATATCATCGACATAGATGAGTACTGCAACAAAAGAGTTAGAAGTTGTAAAGGTAAATAATGAGTGATCTTCCCCGGAAACCCGATAACCAAGCGCCCTGACGAACTCAGTGTACTTGTGATACCAATTCCTAGAGGCGCGCTTCAACCCATAGAGTGACTTGTGCAATCGACATACACGGTGCTCCCCCTGATGACTGAAGCCCTGTGGAATCTTCATGTAAACTTCTTCTCATAAATCTCCATGTAAGACGCATTATTCACATCTAACTGGTGAAGTGGCCAGTTTCAGGCCGCTGCAATGGCAAGTAAATACCGAACAGTAACCATCTTCGCAACTGGTGTGAATGTATCGTTGAAATCGACTCCCTCAACTTGGGTATACCTTTTGGCTACTGAACGAGCCTTATACTGCTCAATGCTTCCATCCGGCTGATATTTAACCTTGTAGACCCACTTGGAGTCTATAGCGTGCTTTCCAGGTGGTAGGACTACTAGACTCCACGTCTGATTTGCCTCAAGTGCAGTGATCTCCTAAGTCATGGCATTACGCCAATGTTCATGTTTCACAGCCTGATGATAAGTATGTGGCTCATCTGTATTTAAGATGGCCGCTAAAAAGGCAGAGTGGGTCGGAGAAAATCGATTATAAGAGATATTTAAAGTGAGAGGATTTATCGTCGAGTGCACTGAAGGAGATGCATGATGCGAAATGGAGTTTTGTGAAGTGATAGAAGGCGACAAGGTATAGCGGTAGCCTGCCAAACGTTTGGATACAGTACGTACACGTTTTGCTGGAAGAGGCGCCTCACTCTCAACTGAGAGTGGGACTATAGAAGTCTCAACCGTGGGTGCGACTATAGAAGTCTTCAGAAGGGGAGTGGTCGACAGTCGGAACAATTGGAAGTCAAACAAGTAGGGATGTGTTGTGGGTGACATATTACTGCTTTCCGTATCCATGAATTTATCATCGAGAAAGATATTTTCCCAAAATTGAACATCACGTGATATCACAATGGCTCGAGATTCAAGGTCAAAGAACTGATATCCCTTCTGTCCATTCTGGTATCCTATAAAAATTTCTAGTCGAGCTCGAGGTGCAAACTTATCTCTAGTCTGATGGTGTACATGACAAAGACATTCAAAATTTTGAATATGATCATAAGTAGGTTTTCTACCGAAAAGTACCGCATATGGAGTCTTATTGTTGATGTCCCTGAGCGGAGTCCGATTGATCTAATACGTGACAGTGGGACTCAATCTCCCCAAAATTGGATCGGGAGTCTAGCTTGGAATCGAAGCGCTCGTGCAACCTCGAGCAAATGACGATGTTTTCTCTCCACAACCCCATTCTGTTGAGACGTCCCTACACAACTGGTCTGGAATTCCATCCCGGAGTTACTATAATGAGCCAGCAATTCATGATGTCGGAGCTCACGTCCGACATATGTTTGTAAGCACCTTACATGTGTGTTGAATTGTCCTCGTACCCAATTAAAAAAAATGTAAGAGGTGTTGCCTAACCTCTGCTTTGTGTTTCATCAAGAAGACCCACATTGCTCTACTATAATCGTCAACAATCGACAGAAAGAAGTTGCAGCCGGAGAGAGATGTACCATGATAAGGAGGTATATATCACAGTGAATCAACTCAAATATGTTCCTCGTCTTTTTCGTGCATAGTTGAAAACTCAATCGAGTTTGTTTTTCCCTACAATAAGCGTCACAAACACTAATTTATTGGTTTTGAGCGACAAACTCAAGACTAGGTACAATCGATCAACCGGAATATTCCCAAAAGGTTGATGCCATAACTGTGTGTCATTTTTTTCCATGAGCCATTAAAACCTCCCTGCCACTGTAGGTTCCAAGTAGTAGAACTCATTTCGCATCCTACCTACACCTATCAGCGCTCTCGATATTAAGTCTTGTATTACACAATATTCAGAATAAAATATCAGTGCGCAATTAAAGTCGCGAGTAATCTTACTGACCGACATTAAATTGAAACAAAATTGAGGAACCGTCAAGACTCGCTAAAGGGATAATTTTGAGTCAAGTGTTACTTGTCCTATGACCTCAACGGAAATCTTCTCCCCATTCGGCAACTCAACTGGTGGTAAGTCAACCTTAGGCCACACATTTGATAAAAGACTCCGGTCACGAGCAATGTGATGGGTGGCACATGAATCAATAATCCATGTAGAAGTATTTTTAGCAACCAAATTTGATTGAGAATTTTGGATTGACGCACCGGCGAAAGGTGGCTTCATTATTGAGTTAGGCCATCCAAAAGAATCCATCATGTATGCGTGAGGTTGTGCCTTAAATTGCTCAAACTTTGCGTCACTTAACTGGTGAGTTGTGCTAGAAGAATGTTGGTGATTGACCCAAAATTTGCTCTTGTCTCTGTTTTCCTCAAATGATGGCACATTTGCCACGTTACTGTTATGCTCGAGTAGCTTGGGCCCGTATGTGTAAGGAGGCTCATTTACTCCTTTATGCACTGCACTTTCATTAGGGTTGTTTCCAGATGTCTTTTCTTCCAACACACATGACTCATCAGACCAGCCGCCACTGTGAACTCGTTCAATGAGTTGTAGATGATTGCTACAATATATCGGGAAGAGAGGCTCCATAATTGCCTCTCGTTCCCGCCCACTGCGTGTTACCGGCTTCACCGTGAAAATAGGGTCGACCTCCACCATTGAATGGAAGCTTGGCTCCATTGTTGGTCGATGTGTGTCGGCCTACCAGTGCGTTGCCATGAAAACGATTCGTTGTGTCTCTGTGCGACAACGCGAAAGGGTTCATTGTAGGAGAAAAGAACATGGCCGAGAAGTGTCGATTATTATGTGATCGTCGGCGGCGACGATCGGATTTGTCGTCTTTTGTCCGGCTGTGGTCGCCAAAATTGGCGTTGAGAACAGCGGTCATGTGCGACCCTGTTTGCTGGAAACATAGATCCTTTTTCAAAGGAGAAGCTTATGCCATCATGATGACCATGACGATGTGAAAAATCAACGCCGAACATGATTCGTAATAGAAGAAAACAATACTTGTGCCTCTAATAGCATTTGATATTTCCTGACTCGATTATATTGATAGAATATTATCATCGTGTACTATTATACACATTTAAAAGGTAAATAAAGAAACAACATTGACATAGGCTAAATTATTTACAGAAATAAAATCATGGCAAATAATGTGGAGATGGAAGGAAATCAGGAGCTTTCGTACCACATGCTCAATATCCGCCAATAAGTTAAAAGTAACCACAAAAAGTTCTTTTGAGTGAGGAAATATAAAACAAACTATGGATCATCTGTTCCGTCGTCGTGTTCATTTGCACCTCCGACAGCACCACCGGGGGCTGCCCCATCGGCAGCACCTCTTGCGGCGGCATCTTGAGCCATCACCAAAGGGTTTGCTCCGATTATCAAGAAAAAAACCATAGAGAACAACACGAGATTGATAACCTTTGATGCCATTTTTTTGTAACTTCCAAATGGTTTTTAAGGAATATTGATTTTGTGCAAATATGTTTGCTTGAATGCAAATACTATTAACAAGTCATTTTATGGTATTTTGTTTTGCCATATTAAGGTTTTGGTGTGTTGCTTGCATTTCTCTCTTTAAAGTGTCTAAATTATTCTTTTCCGGAGAATTATTAACTAATTAGCTTTATTCAATTTGTTTATTTGTTTATTCTATACAAATAAAATTTTAGAATTTTTATGTATTAACTACTATTAGTGCATGGCACTGCCCGTTGTGCAATGCTAGCTGCTAAAGATGATTATATCGATAATTTTTTTTATAAAAGTTGTTAGATGGAATAGTAATAATTGTTAGTGAATTGATTTATATTATTTCGAAAAAGTCTTGTATAAGTAAGAGGGGCAAGACGTAGCGCATCTGATAAGTCAGATAATAAATTGTTACGTGCAAGAGTTTTCAAAAAAAATATTTTCATCAACCATTGAAGTCATTCTTCTACAAATTGAAATGAATTATTAGAACATCGCGTATAATTTAAAAACAAAATTAATATATAACACTATAGCAAATATAAACCATTAGTGTTACAACCCATACATCCATAATTACATATAGGTATATTAAAATTTATACAACACATTTACCGTGGCACGTGAGAAGCTTGAAAATCTTACCAATGTGATGCTTAATCCATGAGGAAGAGAGTTGTAGAAAATTTCTTTGAGTAATTCGTGCTGAAAATGTATTGTAAGTAATAAAAGAGATTGGAGAATCGAATCATATAACTGAATGTTATTATTGATGTTCATCATACATGTTTAGAATGACGATTTTGCCCATCCTTAAATAACTGATACATATTAAAGGTCATGCACATATTAGTTTTTTCGTATAATTAGACAACCGGTTCAAATTAGATTGGTTCAAATCAAATCTCATGGTCTAATCCGATCTGACCGGTTAAAATTTAAAACTAATTTATTTTGTTAATAAATAGTCTTTAAAAATATTTTAATTTAATTGAAAAGACAAAAATACCCCCAATTAACATTCTAGTTTTCACATGTATAATATTTGTAAGAAAACATGCTAAAATTACGTCGAGTTGGAGTTGAACAAATTGATACATTAATATGCGAAAAGAAGAATATTGTTTGAATGCGACAATGTACTAAAATATTTGTTAATTTTGTTGTAAAACACGTGTGTACCTGTTCAGTGGCCACCATTTTTATGATTTCCACCTCATGCTTGAGCCACCGCTCATCAATTTCTATATAAGGCAATGTTTCGCCATATGTAATGCTATGAAACAGAGAGAATAATAAGAAGAGTGTGCACACTTCAATGAATTCTACTATTCTTACATTCTTGATTCTATAGATCATTTCATCCTTTTCCAATTTTATATCAATTTTGTTGTTTCTTTAATATACGTTCCTCTTCTATAATCTATTTATATCACTTTCAATTTATTTAATTTACAACAAATTTTACATTAATTATGAATTTGTCTAATACGTGCAATATTTGAGATGGCAGGGTTATTAATTAATTAGAAATCAGAGACTATTTGGGCAGACAGAACTACGTCCGGTGTGGATTGCATCAATTTCAACAGCACAAAATATAACAATTACCTTTGGTTCGGCCCATAATTGAGCTAGTTGCCTTATAGAAAGGGCATTCACTAAGACAGTACATTGTTAAGATAAAAAATCTCTAATTATTATGGTTACACGGCAAGTCTACCCAAACAAGTTCCAATATCTAAAACCCTAAAGCTACTAGCTGAAAGGAACAGAAGACGCCTAGTTTAGCCATCATAATCACCTTGTGCAAACTTGTCCTCGGGATAAAATACAGCCACAACGTGGTTTCCCCCGAATTTTCTTCCATTTAAACCAGATCGAGCTTTGGAGGAACCATCAGTATCGGCAAACTCCAAGAACACCTGAAACCAAAAGATCGATGAATACATCCTAGTTAGAATTCTTTATTAGTTATAAAGCCATAAGGTTGTATAGTGTACAGTACTGCTAACCTTTCCAACCCCAGGTAGGTCTTCACCATTTGGACCGGGCCGTGGGATGATAATATTCACCAATGCACCTGCAAAACAAGGTAGATTATACCTATAATGAACCTAAAACCAACTTCATTTCATGATAGGGGTAAAATCTCAGGTGAATATAGATAGAAGGTTATGGAATCTTCTGTTTGTATGTTAGTCTGATCTCTAAGCAGAATGTTCGACTACAAAAAGCTGTAAAACAGAAGATACACACAAAATCAATAGATGCACTTGAAACTTAAAAGGTGCAATAATAGAGGAAACCATATAGATAATCAAGATTTTACCGAATTTTCCTCCTTCCTGCCTCATGTCCTCAACTATGTCTTCATATTCCTCATCGTCTCTGAGCTCATCTGCGGTAACTACTTGAGTCAAACATACAACTTTGGTAGGTGGTGTACCAGGCTGTAACTCAGGTTGCAGTATTAGCCTCTGCAAAAGAAAGACAGTCATGAGCAACATTGGCAAGAACTCAGGACATGCATCTTGCCAAAGCATTTACACGTGTCTGAGAATATCTAGCCTTTCGTGTCCTGTGCATATGAATCAAATATGCAACCATAATGTGGGCATATATCTACAGAAAAATGAACTTTTAAAAAAAAGGGAGATAGCTTTTACCTGCAAAGCTATCTGCTGTTGTGCATGCAACAATATGCTCTCTTGCTCAGGTCTAGGCTGAGTAGTACCCTGGTTAGCACGCCTAACAGTGAGAGTTTTATCACCCATTTTAATTCCGTTCAAAGCAGCACAGGCTATGTCTGTCACTGAAAGATCTTGGTAAACACAAAATGCATAGCCTTTTGAGTTTCCAGTTTCTCTGTCTTTCACCAGATCAAAGCCTCGCAGTGGCCCAAAAGACTCCAACAACTCCCTGATCTGTGATTCTGTAAAGTAATAGGGAACCCCTCCAACGAAAATTCTATCAGGACCTTCGAGTCCACCAGCAGAGCCTGGTGTCAGACCAACAGCGCCCAGGTTAAGATTTGGATTGGGTTGGCTTGGACCAAGTGTTGCAGCAAGCGAAGGATTGTAATCACTAGGTCTCCTGACCTTTACCGGTGCACCCTGATAAGAAAATAGAATACAAACGTGTAAGAAAGAAACATATGCACTCTATAGAGGGAAGAAAACTGAACAAATGTTAGCTTTCTAAACCAAGCACATATAAAAGGACAAGTACCTCAAATATTATTCCATCCAAGGCCATTGCATTACTGGCCTCCTCAACAGATCTCATCTCTACGAAAGCAAACTTCTTTTCATGGTTGATGTAAACATTGACTACCGCGTCCCCTAAATATATCACAGAAAAAATAATCACATCAATTATCAAGACAATTAATAAATGTATATATAAACTGGTGGAGATGTAAAAAACTAGATACCTGGGCCAGCAGTGTTACCCCCAATAGCCGCCATAACCTGACTGAAAAAGGTAGCAACAGACTGCGGTAGAAATTAAAGTTTAAAACAAGCAACACTTGAGCAAAGTAAGATTTTAATGTCAACTCAAATAAAAAAAACATAATGACAAAAGCCTAGTATAAGTGGATTTTCAATACATGACTGGACAAGTGAAATACCTGCTCATTTGCTGTTGGAGGAAGTCCACCAACGTAAACTCGACGAGCATGTCTCGTAGCCTGTACATCAAATAAGCGTTATGTACTGATAAATATAACAAGAAAATGTTTTTGACGACACAGGTGCAATCTCCAGACCTGCTGTGTCATTGCCTGAACTGGCATAACTGGAAGAGCTCCGAACTGCTGCATAAAACAAATATAAAAATGATTACGATTGAGGGCCATGCTCGTGAATATATGATATGCTATTATTAAACATGATAGTAATGACATACCTGACTAGCTGCTAATGGAAACATATTTGTAAACATTCCAGGAATAGTTGGATTAGTCCCGGGCATTTGAACTGCAAAAGGAAGGTGTATTAATTGCCAGACATAATGACATAACCATCATTCACTATACAAATATTGAAGGTCTAAGTGACTCGAACAATTTTAACTTTTCTCGGGCTTAACTAAATTAAGCAGACTGTAACCTCACAATATATCGTATAAGCAAAATCAAAGGATTATATTTACAAGTATGGAGGATTTATTTGCAAGGCTACCAAAACAGACACTAGCTGCCAGTTGAAGACGAACAAGAACCATCAAACCAGTGCATTGATTCCTCCTTGTATATAAAAGCTAGAGAAGTCAGGCTCACCGATTCACAGCACAGAGGGGCAAGTGGCCCAACATTGCCTTACAACATAAGACAAAACACAAAGAAACAAGGAAACACCAAACACAACAACAAAACCAAAAACACCTCTCAGTTCCAGAATTATTTCACCAAGTAAACAATAAAGACAGTAGATAAAGCAACGCTCCTTTAAAAGTGTGTGAATTAAGATCAAATGCAGCTTACCAAAACAACACCATGAAATTTGTTACGACCTTTCCCCACTAGGAGAAACCAAAAAAGAAAAACAGCAGTTATTAACATATAAAAATCATATATGTATGAGGGGACATGTACCAGCAGCAGCAGCAACAGCAGCACCAGCCAACATTGCAGAAGCAGGAGGGGCCATGTCAAAACCACTGATCCTTTTGCTGAAAGTAAACATTATTAGTATAGAAAACTAATATAGAGGTGATAATATTAACCTTGAGTCGCATTAGAGTTGCTTAAGCATGAGTTATCCGAGGTTGACTGAGAACATCAATCTAAGTTTAGTGACATACTAACTGTTGTTTTCGGAACAGACAACAGACACGTGAATTCTTTTAAATTACCCATTAGTTAAAGTTCAAAAAACGTAATTAACAACCATCCACGCAAAGCAAAGGTTTATAAATCAAGCAGGACTCCACGCAGCATGAATGTGAACAGAATATAGCAACATGGAATACGAGTGATCTATGTACACATAGAAGCCTGAAGGCGCGGATTATAACAAATTACAATTGGTGCACACGAAGACATAAGAACGTGCATGCGACTATACTAGGAAGTTTGAGGCAATAATCAACATATCAATACCAAGGTTTTCATTTAATATCCATTTCCTAAAAAGTTCTGAGTTCCAACTAGAAGAACTGCATGTGGCAGAACCTACAAACTGTCAATTCTCGGGTTAAGTTAATATAATAAGCATCAAACCAAAATTTGCTGTCCAAATTCCAATATTTTAGCAGGGCTTCTTTTCCCGAAAGGAGGGAAAAGAAAAGGATAGATATGAAAAATCTATAATCTACACCCAAGAACAGAAAACACTTATTAATACAACAATCTACCACCATAAATAATGATATTTAACTAACACCATAAACCTATTCACAAGGATGCGGTTATCTTAACAAGTAGAGCCCATGACAAGCATAAATATAAGCTATCAGCAAATACAAATGGTATACAGAACATTAACAAGGTAATAATGTTTATTGCTACATCATAGATCAAATAATGGAAAACTCTTCGTGACTAAGGCTTCTGAATTTTCCAGTTGGTGGACCGCTAACTTGAACAGTTATAACGAGTTGATGACTCATAAGATCTAATGATTTAAATAACACAACTGAGAATAACAGACCTGACATTACTCAATCAAAAGAAGAAAAAATAACAAATGTACATTTGAATCAACGATTTCATTGATAATATATTATACAACAAAAATTACATAGATAAACAAGCATACTATTACTAAGAATGGTTTCAGAAGAATATCATCACAATGCCAATTTCCATTTTAGGAACAAGCCATAACTTTAAAAAAATTACTGGACAAAAGGTTGCATCCTTAGAAACATACCTCTTTGAGCGTGAGCGAGATCCTGATCTCGATCTTGATCGCCGTTCAGACCTAGCCCTTGAACGAGATCTAGACCTATGTCTGTGTCTATCTTCTTTGTCTCTGTCATAATCTCTCCGTCTACATTACATTAAACACATGCAGAATGATGAAATGTTTCTATTGGAAACGAGGATACAAATCTTAAAATAAAATTATGCACAAGTCAATTTGTTTGTTACCTATCATAATCACGGCTACGACTTCGGTGATGATCATCGTCATCTCTATCTCTTCCACGATCCTTTCTCTCACTGCGTTCCCTGTGAGAATCCCTATGATGCCGATCACGATCCTTGTCCCGAACATCTCGAGATCTTTCTCTATCCCGGTCCCTACTTTTCTCCCGATCCCTACTTTTCTCCCCATCCCTATCACGCTCCTTGTCACGGCCCTTATCTCTCTCCTTCTCCCTGCTCTTTGATGATTCTCTTTCATGATCACGAGAACTATGCTGCAATACCCGTACATGTGTTAGTAATTAAATAAATTGAGTGGTCTAACCACCCCATCACTGAGAGTCTAAGACAATCAAGCATCAGCTGTAACTTATATTTTTAGTTAAATGATACATTAGCTCAACTGAACAGTAAGCATATGTAGAGTAAAAAGAAACCAGGCATCAGAAAGACAAATTGAAGCTCAAATTCAAATACATGTAATCTAAGTTGTTACTGGTTAGAACAGAAATAATTATTGTTTTGAAAGATTTCACTGAATATATATAATGCTGGAGAAATACCTATATTTTATTTCTGAAACTAGTTGTTTCACATTATTAGTTCCAAATCCATCTAAGAAGTTGTTGCTTTCATGATTGGTAAATACATCTAAAAAGTTATTTCTTTCATGATTTTGTAATTTCTATTCAGAAACAACTTGATTTCACAATTTCATTAATGCACAATCCGAAATTTTTTTCTTTTGTTCATATAGATCTCCACTAGATAATAAGCAATTAACCAAGGCAAATCAAAACATAAACCCTAAATTGGAACTGTACTAGCATCAATCTCGTCAACAGTTCTGGAAACAAATATTTAAATGTATGCAAATACACAAGAGCCATAAGAGGCAGAGTAAGTACCAGAGATTTAGAGTCGCTTAGGTCATCAAGTGCGCCATGGTTGTTGCTTCGTACTGGAAGAGAAACGTCGCCGGCGGCGTATCCGTCCATGCCTTCTCCGTTTCCGTCGTGCCTTCCTTCGTAGTCAGGCATCTTCGTCGGTTCTCTTTCTCTCCGGTTGATGAAGGTGAAGCTGAGAGGTAGCTAATTGGTCTCTTGAATCTTCTCTGCACTCACAGTGACAGTCGCGAGAGTTCGCCCCTCCCGAAGACGATAATGCGAACGGAATTTTATGATTTTAGGGCTTGAGAAATAAAAAGATAATAAGTTGAGAGGAATATTAAAGGGGTAACTTTCCTTTTAATCACTGCGCAAAACATCACCCGGCTTCACTTATAGGGTTGGCCCAATGATTCTCGAGTTAGGATGATAGCTGGTTGAATTTAAACAAGGGATAATTCCAGATACCACCCACTAATATATACCAAATCTCACCTAACACCTCCTAAAACCATTATCCTCACCAGCACCCCTTTAAAATGAGTAAAAATCTCAGTTGTCAAAAATGTATTGAAAAAGACGAAAATACCCCTCTCCCTCACCATTCCCTCACCTCTCCAGAACCGAAATTGCCCCACCGGACCCTCCCTCCACCGTCCCCGGCGAGCCTCCCGCCGCGTGTCCACCGTCCTGGCCTTCCAACACAAGAGAGTATGAAGATTGAGGGGTGGAGGAAAGCAAGGCTGACAGTGGCGCCGGAGGTGTTCGAGGTGGCGCCAGGAGTGGCGGTGGTGGAGGGGATTGGCCGGAGGGAGGCTCGCCGGTGACGGTGGAGGGAGGGAGGAGAGAGAGAGAGGGTATGGTGAGGGAGAGGTGAGAGAGGGGTGAGGGGGGAGGGGTATTTTTGTTTTTTTACAATAAATTTTTGACAAATGAGATTTTTGTCCATTTTAAGGGGGTGCTAGTGAGAATAATGGTTTTAGGGAGTGTTGGGTGATATTTTGTATATTTTAGGGGGTGGTACATGGAATTATCCCTTTAAACAAACGTGCATGATTTGAATAAGGGGTAATGACATTTTGGTACATCTAATTATAGCAAAATGACATTTTCTTACCCTAACTATTTTTCTCTCTTTTTTAGTACCCTGACAATTTTTTTTGACAACCTACCTCTAAAATGTCTAATATACCTAAAATACCTCCGGTTCAATTGAAAAATAAAATTGAATTGAACTAATATTAATATCAAATTGGTTCAAATTGGGCCGGTTCAAATCAATTTCATTGATCCAACCAAGGGTATATTAGGCAATTTAGATGTAGGTTGTCATAGAAAAATTGTCAGGTACTAAAAAAATAGGTATAGTATGAAAGTGTCATTTCGCTATAGTAAGGTGTAACAAAGTGTCATTATCCCTTTGAATAAATGCCCGACCCAAAAAAATACCCATTGAAGTGAGCGGGTGCCGAGCTTGTAAAAAACCCACAGGGTACGGGTTTTACACTCGAAACCCGACCCAAAAACTATAATATAATATCTATTTTTTAAATTTTTTACATAAATATTATATAAATATGTATTCATATAAAAAATAATGTATAAATTTTTGTATTATAATATAATTTTTTTTTAAAGTTACATGGTACGGGTACGGGTCGAAATCAGATCGGGTGTTGGTTGACCAGCACCCGACCCACACCTACTAAAAATAATTTTATATTTAAATTATTCATTTATTGAAATAGTTGGCTCTACATGATGCTAAACAGGTTGAACTGAACAATTTTGAAAAAATCATTAGCGAACGGTGTTGCGTACTATCTACTATCGAAACTTTTGTTATTTGTTTTGCTCGTAATCAAATGGATCACGAATTGGTCATGTTTGTTTTAACTAACGGTAGATTGGATTATGGTTAGGGGTATGTCCCTTCTAGAGATTCACCTGTTTGACTTGATGTCGGGTTAGTTGTTATTTAATTAATAAAATTCACTTTTTCTTCAAAAAAAGAATCGCAACATCATATTGGAATAAAATTAAAAAAGGAAAATAAAATAAATGAATTATATTTTATTTTATACTTCCTAATTCTTAATATGAATGTTCTGTGGCTGAGTTAAATTAAGAACATACATCTATATTCAAAAAGAGCTACGGGAAAATCAATCAAAATAAGAAATAAAAAGAATACGGTTAAGGTCGTAGAGCTCGAATTGCGGGAATATATTGGTCAGTTGACAAAATAATTATTTGATAAATTCGGAGAGATTTTGTAAAAATCGTGGCAAAAAATGTTTTGTAATAAATAAATAATTTTATATATATAAATAAATTCATATTTATTATTTATTAAAGACAAATTGAATGACATTTAATCATTTTTAATTTCAAACTTGTCAATAATTACTTTTCTTTTATACAAAATGAATTATAATTTACAATATAATACAGGGGTAATGACAAATGTCTACACTCAACTATGTCACTTTTCAAAATCAGTACCCAACTTTAAAATTTTTATTTGGATAACTCAAGATCAAATAAGTGAAAGATAACCCAACTTCTGTTAAATCTAACTAAATTGACTAGTTAAAAATTCTAAAATACCCTAAATAATTTTGATTTGAAATCAAATTAGTCTGATCGATTTAAAATCAGTCTGATTGGTTCAAAACTAATATGACCGGTCCATATTAAATTTTTATTTAATAAAAAATAATTAGTTTTTTAAAATAACTAATAATTAAAAATATTTCTCTTCAAAAAAAATAATTGAAAATATTCAGATTTTATTATTTTTTTAATAAATATAATTTATATTTTTTAGAATAATTACTTTTAGTAATCACTTTTATTTAACAAGATCTATAGACTGGAATTGGTCTCTTCAAATTCCCCAAAAAAAAAGGTTTGTGTCGTACTCCTCTGCTCACCTACCGTTAGAATCGCCAGCACCAGCTTCGTCCACCATCTTTAATCTGACCAATGACGACAGCCCCGTGAAGGTCACGGCGGGTTCAGGAGAGGCCAAATCGCGTTGGCGTCAGTCACGCCGTCAGGCAGACGACGGATGCCGATGAAGCGCCACCACCACCCTCCGTCGAGTTCCGCCGCTTGCCCGACGGCGTGACTAATGTCGAGTCTAAGCCAGCGTGACTGACGCCGACGCGATTTGGCCTCTCCCAAACCCAATCTCGTCTCTCTGATTTTATATCATTTTATTATGGCTTCATGTTGATTGCGATTTTAGGAGCAATTAGGACCGGAGAGTCATGGAAAATAAGTTTGTGGGGATTTTTGAAAACGACAAGTAAGTAGCTGATACGGTGGCCGTTGATGATAGAGAAAACCCAAATATTATTTATGGGTTAATTTTCTCGAGAAACAAACAAAAACCTAGAATTTGTTTATGGGTTTGTGCATTACTTTTTAAGTTTAATTAAAAAGGATAATGACACATCATTACACCTAACTTTAGTGAAATGACATTTTCATACCCCAATTATTATTTTTTCTTTTTTAGTATCTTAATAATTTTTTGTGACAATCTATACTAAAATACCCCTAGTTTAATAAATCAGAATGTAACTGGTCCAATTTGATTTATCAAACTAGATTTGAAATGGTTCAAAAAAAAATTTGATCAGAAAAATGGTTCAAATTTAATTTTAGATTTGGGGGCATAATTGTAATTGCATTTTAAATATAAACCAAATTGAATTAGAGATAAACAAAATTGAACCAATTCAATTTATGGTTTCTTAAACAAATGGTAGTTTAGATAGTTTGGGCATTTTAGAGGTAGTTATCACAAAAAAATTGTCATGATACTGAAAAAGATAGAAAAGTAGTTAAAATATGAAAGTGAATTTCGTTATGTTAGATGTAATGAAGTGTCATTATCCCTAGTTAAAATGCTCTTAAAGATAATATGGTAAGAGAATAGGGAGAAAGATACAGAGAGCCCATAGTGGGTTTTTGAACCTTTTTAAAATATTTGCTTCTTTACACGCAAAAAATAAATTTCCAATGATTGATTTAATTTTCAAACACATAAATATAGAGAAACAGAATGTGTTTTTCTTTGGCCAAGTGATTTTATTAATTTTGTTTCACACATACAATAATCAAAATCAAACATAATGGAAAAACAAAATCAAATAAATATATAGAAAGTAATTGGGCAAAAATGGCATGAATGACAAACTTTTAAAATTTTATTAATAGTCCTAAGTATTTTAAACATTTCACATTTTTATAAAATTTGAATATTTTTAATAATTATTTATTAAATAAATCAAATAAATATTTAATTTGAACCGGTCAGATTGGTTTTGAACTTGTCAAATCAGTCTGATTTCAAATCAAAACGATTGAGGGCATTTTAGACTTTTTGACAAACTAATTCAGTTAAATTTAATATAAGTTGGGTTATCTGTCGTTTATTTGATCTTGAGGTAATCCAAATAAAAATTTTGAAATTTGGTACTGATTTTGAAAAGTAATATAGTTTGGTGTAGCCATCTGTCATTATCTTACAATATACAATAGTTATGAAGTTAGGGGATGCACTCCTTGACAAATGGTCTCTTAGATATAAATCCAAAAATATATAGCATCCATAGGATGGTTTAAAATCAATGGTCTACATTTATTGCCAAAATTTTTAGTAAAATAAATGAAAATATTCATAAGGGTATATTGGTAACGTAAACCTTATATTCACAATTCCCATATTCAGCAATTTCATTTATTCATAGTTTTCATGGAAGCCTCGTCGCGCTGCTCTGCAAAGCTTCTCATATCGAAGCCTTGCCTTGCCGCTCCACCGTTCATGGCGTCCTCTCCACCGCCTCCCCGAATCAAAACTCCATAGATCGAAGTTCATGGTCTCCGCTCCGCCACCTCCCAGGATCGAAGCTCCATAGATCGATGTACATGTCCTCCGCTATGTCGTCTCCTCGGATCGAAGCTCCATAGATCAAAGTTAATAGCTTTCACTCTGTTGCACATGGCCTCCACTCTGATGCCTCCCTGGATCGAACCTACACATATCGAAGTTCATGCCCTCCGCTTCCTCGGATTAAAATTTCATAGATCGAAGTTCATGACCTCCGCTCCGTCGCCCATGGCTTTCGCTTGGCCGTCTCTGCGGATCGAATCTCCACAAATCGAAGCTCCATATATTTAAGGTTTATGTAATATTTCCATTGTTTCATTGGATGGTCATTAGGTTCCATTATTCTATACAAGATATATGTAATCCCATTTTGTTTCGATACCCAGTTTGATTGGTTTTGAATTTGTGAATCTCTAGTCAACTGAAAATGGTGGCGGCTCCTTCTGAATTGTAGTTTTCATTCATTATTTTGTACATATGTTACAATGAAACCAACATATATTTCAATACTGGAATTAAAGTGTGCTGTTAAAATTGAATAATGAAATTTAAAAACATGTATATGACACATTGGAACCATATTACAATTCACATAGAACAATGGAAATAATAATCATTCACATGAAATAATAAATAACTTGACACTACAAATGAAGCAATAGGAGTATAGGATCACAAATAATCTTAATGGAATAATGTAATCATATGCAACTACTAATGGAACACCTATGTTTATGGGCGAATGAAGCAATATGACACTTGTTAATGTAAACATGAAAATATTGTCCAATCTTTTAACGTCAAAAAATAGAAATAAGCACGCCAAAAAGTCCTTCATAATCATGAAAGTAATAAATGATTAGTTTATTAGTGTTAAATATGAATTAAATAAGATATTAAAAAAATTGTATAGAAATACGGATTTACCCTCTCATTAGTGTTAAATGACAAAAAGAAAATGTTGTATATGATTAATTACAACTAACGTCATTTGATTAGTCATCACATGTCTACATAAATTATTTATGATAATTACCCTCTCATATGATTAATTATGTGATGAGTCATCACATAAATTATTCTTATATTTGTGCCTAAAATAATCATTTGTAGCTTAATACTCCTCATCCAGTTAGATATTCATACTATCAATTGCAATTTGCAACACAAAGTCGATTACTTTTTGTTGTTTATTGACTTAAATTTCAAACCATAATTAATTAGGTGAATCGAATTGGACTGGATTAGACCAAAATTAATTGAGTTGGGCCAAAATATATCAGAATTAATTGATTTAAACCAGATTAGACCGAAATTAATTTAAACTTGGATGGCTTAACCGGTAGTTTCGCCGACATATGTCGTTTCATCTCAGAAAACTTGAAAATACCGATATTTCGCCGAGATATTGGTCGATATCGACGATATCCATAACACTGGTTACTGAAAATGGTCGTTATAAGGGTGTATAGTGCGGTAGCAAGCCATGAAAAAAGAATTTTTTTAATTCCAAAATATAATCTCAACGAAGATTTGTTCATCGTCTCTACATTTGTCTCAAAAAAGTTTGAGAACGTTGATCATGAGCTCGGTATGGATACACTAAAGGTTTCAGATTTTCAAAACTAAATCCAATTTGTTAATCGACAAGTAAGGTACCATATTCTATCAATTGTTCATACATCGAATACATTAGATCATATTAGGATTGCATGTATTTTATTCTGATACGTACATACAATGTAATGTTACAATCCTCAACATACATATAATAAAAATAAATATTTAAGATAAAAAATAACAATATTTTCATAAAAGGATAATTGTAGTTATTAGTGTTGGCTCAACAATTATCGAGGCATAAGCGAAAATTACAAATAGAACCTTTTGTAAAAAAGTACACTTAAAAGAGAGATATAATTAGCCTTATCAATTTAATCTAAGTACATAATAAGTATTATATTAAATGCAACTAATAACAAGACATCAATATGTAATCTCCACTTGTTTCAATCGAATCATGCTTTTACAGTCGCATCATATAAACTTCAATCTAGCTCTCCTTCTCCATAAAACCAATAAAATTAAAACCCAAATAGTCTAGCTCTCCTTAAAATTAAGGAAAAATGTCACTTACCTCCATCGTAATATACACGATTTTCACTTACCTCTCTCGGCCGACTAATGTATCTTGACAAGTCAACTATAACGCCGTTAGTATATTAGGGTTTCATCTTGACAAGTCATCTTGACACTTACCTCTACTTTCAGAATTTCTCATAGAAACCTAACGTCGTTAGTTTTTGGTCAAAGTCAACTATTTATTTTTGTAAAAATGGCGTTTTTAATAACCGTTTTTCATAGTCAACTATTTATTTTTAGTTCATAGTCAACTATTTATTTTAAAAACCGTTTTTCATTTTTAATATTTTTTCTTTAAAAATATATATATTTATAATAATATTAGAATCAAATTTTATTATTTATTTTATAAAAAAATATAATTTAAGAAAATGTTTTCAAAATTTTTTTAACTATTTTTTTTAATTTTTTAATATGGGGGCATTTTCGTCATTTTAACATTAAAACAAACACCGTTGGGCCTTCGTGAGAAATTTTGAAAATATATGGACCTGTCAAGATGCATTAGTCGGCCAAGGGAGGTAAGTGAAAATCGTGTATATCAGGAGGGAGACAAGTGACATTTTCTCTAAAATTAAAATCCAAACAGTTGCATCCCATGAACTTCAATCTAGCTCTCCTTGTATAAAATATTTCAGCATCAAAGATAAGCCTTACAGAAAAGAATATGTTTAAATAGTAGCATGCTGATCTAATATGATGGTCAAAAGAACATGATCTAACATGAGCTACCACATATGACAAACTTTTCCTTTACATGTGTCTTTCACACACCAATGTTGTGCTTAGTCATGTAGTCTTTTCCTCCCTATAAATAGGGGTCTTGTGATGAAGAGAGAATAATCTGGGAACTCATTTCATTCCTCCATATTTGCTCTCTTTCTCTTCCATTTCTAGCTTATGCATGCATTTATTTAAGTCGTGGTTTTATTAACTCTATTTAATTGCACATTAAACCAATGTTAACATATAATTTTCACAGCACGTTATCAGCATGAGTTGCTTAATTATCCTGACGTTTTTAATTCTCAACTAAATTTACGTTTATTTATTTACTTATGTTATTTATTTTCATAAGTATGCTCTGCGATCGCCAATCTTAAATTGGATGTTTCGCATCAGAAATTTATATGTTGTTATTATACATGTTCTATATTTATGTATTATATTATTGATGTGTGTATTGTGAATTACAAGAGACATCTGTTTATAGAGGCAATATGAATAGAATAGGAAACCCTGATATATGTGAGAAAGGAAACATAAATATAGGAAACTAAATATAAGAAACCTAATATAATCTAACAGCCCCCCTCAAACTCAATGCGGTGAAATAAGAATTGAGTTTGAAGCTAGATAATATTGATTTGCGGCGAGGGTTGCGGCTCCCAAGGATGATGTCGAGATGATGTGGTGAGGATTGAGGATGGAGGATGCACGCCGTTGTTTGATGTCTGATGCATGATGCTTGATGATGCCTGATGCCTGTTGGCTGATGGCGAGATGACAACGGTTGATGGCATATAGATGATGCATGATGCATGACGCCCGATGATGTCTGATGCTTGCTGGCTGATGGCGAGATGACAACGGCTGATGGCATATAGATGATGCCTGATGCCTGATGCTTGCTGGCTGATGGCGAGATGGCAACGACTGATGGCATATAGATGATGCCTGATGCCCAATGATGCCTGATGCCAGATGCTCTCTTCTCACGTGCGGTGTCCGAATTACGGGGATGTACACGTGTCGGTTTCCGAATTACGGGATAATTTTCCGAATTACGGGGATGTACACGTGTCGGTTTCCAGATTACGGGATAGCTTTTCTGATTTACGAGATTTTTGATTGATGAGTTGATAGAATTGTTTCGTGAGAGAAGATCGGGTAGAGAAAGAGTAGGGATTGAGAGATTGAGTTACGGGATCGAAGTGGTGGAATTTCTAAATTACATATACTTGGTTCGAGCAATAGGGTAGAGAAAGAGTAGCGATTGAGAGATTGAGATTGATTGAGTTACGGGATCGAAGTGGTGGAATCAAGATCAATTGATGGAGAAGAAACGAGAATGTGCGAGAAAAATTAATAAGGTAAAGAGTAAAAGAAGAACCGATTGGTTTGAGAAAGAAAATAACATAATAAGGAAAAAGACAAAAAATGGAGTAGAGACGGTGTTTGAACTTGGTAGAGGAGATATAGAATATTGAGATTTGAATGTTTGCGGAAGTGAGAGGCTAGAGATTGAGATTTGAATTTCCCTCGCCCACCCATCAGAATCACGAATCATCGACAAGTGGGCAAAGCGAAATATGCGTAGAGATTTGACCAAGGATCGATTATATCTCAGATACCATGATAGAAATAATGAGGAATATATTATTGATGTGTGTATTGTGAATTACAAGAGATCTCTATTTATAGAGGCAATAGGAATAGAATAGGAAACCCTAATATATGTGAGAAATGAAACATAAATATAGGAAACCTAATATAATCTAACAAGTATGCTCTGCGATCGCCATCTTGAATTGGATCTTTCGCATCAGAAAATTATATGTTGTTATTATACATGTTCTATATTTATGTATTATATTAGCAACCCAAAGTTTGCTAAATTAAGACATCTTGAACCCGAAGTTTGAAGACTGCCCGAAAAGAAAGAAAGAAAAAACTATTAAACTCGATGTTCATGTAAACTCGAAGTTTACAGTCATTGGAATTTATAGAACCTGAAGTTCTAAAATTGTCGAGAAAAATATTAGACTTGACGTATTTGTAAACCGGAAGTTTACAGTTGGAATTTGCAGAACCTGAAGTTCTGATCATGGATTAATATTGAAATTAAAACTTGCAGTTTTAATATTTAGAACCCGAAGTTGTAAAAATCCATGCTGGATAGATCAAGAATATCATATTCCTCTCAAAGTAACAATATCGAAAGAAAATTTTGAGAAATATTAAAGTACACGTATTGCTAAAATAAAATGAATCATTGAATTTTTCCTGTCGACAGTTAACCATTCCCAAAAGTGAATGTGAAAATTTATGATTGTCATTATAAAGTTCATGGAAAACTAAGGCCCCCGAAGCGGTCGAATTTTAGAGTAAGACAATACAATTGATAAGACGAGCCACGATATGGATCCCAGAAGTGATTCATCATTTTGTGGAGATGAGAATGATATGTGTATTATTGATTGTGCTACTACACATACTATCCTAAAGGATAAGAAATATTTCTCATGCCTAACCTTGGTAGAGGCAAAAGTGAACACAATTATGGGTTCAGCAAATTTAGTAGAAGGCTCCGGAAGAGCTATTATAATATTGAGAAATGAAACAAAGATAAGCATTGACAATACTTTGTATGCTAGTAGATTAAGAAGAAATCTACTCAGTTTTAAAGATATATGCAGAAATGAATATCATGTTGAGACCACAAATGAAAATGGAACTGAATTTCTATATATCACTTTTAGTGACTGTGGTGAAAAGCCGGTACTGGAATAATTATATGTTCTATCATCTGGGTTGTATTTTACAATAATAAGAACAGTTGAGGCCTACGCGATTTTGAACCATAAGTTCAATAATCCGAATACATTTATGCTTTGGCATAATCGTCTTGGTCATCCAAGATCAACGATGATGCGTAGAATTGTTGAAAATTCATGTGGACATCCACTGAAAAACCATAAGCTTTTTTAGTTCAATGAAATAATTTGTATCGCTTGTTCACAAGGAAATTTAGTGGTCCGGCCATCAAAAACCAAGGTTAGTGCCGAATCTCCATCACTCCTGCAGAGAATTCAAGTGCGTATATCTCCATGAATTCTCTGCAAGAGTGATGGAGATTCGGCATGATAAGTCCAATATTTTCTAGTACCCGCTTTTCACCACAATCACTAAAAGTGATATATAGAAATTCAGTTTCATTTTCATTTGTGGTCTCAACATGATATCCATTTATGCGGATATCTTTAAAATTGAGTAGATTTCTTCTTGATCTACTAGCATACAAAGCATTGTCAATGTTTATCTTTGTTTCATTTTTCAATATTATAGTAGCTCTTCCGGAGCCTTGTACTAAATTTGTTGAACCCATAATTGTGTTCACTTTTGCCTCCACCAAGGTTAGACATGAGAAATATTTCTTATCCTTTAGGATAGTATGTGTAGTAGCACAATCAATAATACACATATCATTCTCATCTCCACAAAATGATGAATCACTTCTAGGATCCATATCGTGGCTCTTCTTATCAATTGTATTGTCTTACTTTAAAATTCGACCGCTTCTGGAGCCTTAGTTTTCCACGAACTTTATAATGACCATCATAAATTTTCATATTCACTTCTGGGAATGGTTAACTGTCGACATGACAAATTCGATGATTCATTTTATTTTAGCAATACGTGCACTTTAATATTTCTCTAAATTTTCTTCTGATATTGCTACTTTGAGAGCAATATGATATCCTTGATCTATCCAGCATGGATTTTTACAACTTCGGGTTCTAAATATTAAAACTGCAAGTTTTAATTTCAATATTAATCCATGGTCAGAACTTTGGGTTCTGCAAATTCCAACTGTAAACTTCCGGTTTAGAAAAATGTCAAGTCCAATATTTTTCTCGACAATTTTAGAACTTCAGTATCTATAAATTCCAACGACTGTAAACTTCGGGTTTATATGAACATCGAGTTTAATATTTTTTTCTTTCTTTCTTTTCGGACAGTCTTCAAACTTCGGGTTCAAGATGTCATAATTTAGCAAACTTCGGGTTGCTAATATAATACATAAATATAGAACATGTATAATAACAACATATAAATTTCTGATGCGAAACATCCAATTTAAGATTGGCGATCGCAGAGCATGCTTATGAAAATAAATAACATAAGTAAATAAATAAACGTAAATTTAGTTGAGAATTAAAAACGTCAGGATAATTAAGCAACTCATGCTGATAACGTGCTGTGAAAATTATATGTTAACATTGGTTTAATGTGCAATTAAATAGAGTTAATAAAACCACGATTTAAATAAATGCATGCATAAGCTAGAAATGGAAGAGAAAGAGAGCAAATATGGAGGAATGAAATGAGTTCCCAGATTATTCTCTCTTCATCACAAGACCCCTATTTATAGGGAGGAAAAGACTACATGACTAAGCACAACATTGGTGTGTGAAAGACACATGTAAAGGAAAAGTTTGTCACATGTGGTAGCTCATAGAAGAGTGTGCCAAGAGGTGGTGGCCACTAGTTTATGACAATACTTTTATTTTCTAAATTGATTTTTGTTTTAAAACAAATATAAGTCCAAGCTTCCTACCCGACTTAAACTACTCAATTATATAAAATCGAATTATACAACACTAGTCATTACTTCGCCCTGTAAGAGATGTTTGCTTTCACTACCACTTTCTTTTGCCATTGGCCCTAAATGAAACTAGGAGGAAAGACAAAGCATAGTAGAGTGATGGATGCCAAAAAATAAAACAAATTAAAGTATTATTATATTTGAGAGATAATGCAGGGTGTTTTTGACTTTTGTAATCTATTAAATTACATTGTTAATTTTTTAGTATCATGAGACTTAAATAATTTAGGATACTTGCAACAAAATAATAGGAATAATATGTCTGGTTGGATGTTTATGGTTGGATGTTTATATGTGTACTACACACAAAATCATCACAGGTGCAAAGCAAATGTCATTATCTCAATGCATTGTTGGGGGTATAGATAATGTGGAAAAACACTCCAGCAATAATTGACTAAGATAAATAAAGAACTACCACACAAGGGAAAATTTTTTACAGGTTCGACAATTTACCTATACCCACGATCACTTATATTATTCTCTTATTATTGCTCTCACAACCTATAAATGATTTTGGATAATAATTATATAATATTTATAACGAAAGATTATAGGAAAAACATAAGTTTCCTAATCTTTTGTGCATTAGAAAACTAGAAACCTCTCCTAAACCTTTGTATAATAAGAAACCATTTCCTAATTCAGTGAATTCTTTAAATTAGAAGGAAATTTCCATTAAAACTGACCACAAATATCTTCATTCCTACTTATGTAACTTTGGTGACACCCCTATGATATCCTTAATAAGCTTTAAAGATAGTGTAACACATTCTCATCAATTAATAATGAAGCTTAACTGAAATTATGCATCACTTCAGTTTTTCAATTGTAACGACATGGTCAACATATATGCAATACTCTCTGACCCAAAGGTTTTCTTTTCATTTGTAACCACATTGATCAATATATATGCATGATTATTTGACTCGAAGTCTTTCATATAGCCGTAAACACCTTGATCAATATATTTTCATGATTTTTACCTAAGTAGATTTTTCAAGTATCAATTTCTTGTTTCTTGCTTTAAGCCATACAATCTATTTCCCAACTTGCAAACTAAATCTTCATTCTGAATTGATTTCTACATACCACACAAGGTATTTCCCATCTTGCATGCTGAATTTTCACTCTTAATTGATTTTTTATATCGTACAAGTCATTTCCCAACCTGCATATCAGATCTACATTTTCATGAGATTTCTTCTCTTCGTTCTTGGTTGATTCTCGTTTAACTGAAACATCCATTTTAGTTGCCTTTATGTGGCGACGAGTCTCACCACTATGTAAACAAAAAATAATTTGGTGATGGAGAGAAACGTTCGGGTGACCTAAAACCTTTATTTGATCTTCTTTCCGAGGAAATTTTCATGGTTCTATGCACATCTCTATGGATCGGTTCTAGCTTTCCACTCTTGGGATACTTCTCTACCTCTATAAAGCTTACACACTTATGTTTTTCGAACATACCTATAATGTTCCACATAAATTATCTTCCACATTCTTCAGTTCTATAATGTTCATGTTCTAAACTAGCATCTTCACTGTTTTCTCACTCATTTGCACCTGGATTTTTGGCACCATATAGTTGAAATGATCATGCACATCAGTAACGACATCACATCTGTTCATTAGCATCTCTACCATGTAAGAAGTCCCTCTATTTCCACCACGTGTTTAACCAAATTACTCTTTGATGTTTCTCATTGGTCGTTCCCAAAAGTTACCATATATTTAAAATTGTCTAACTATTCACCGAAATCAACATTATATTTCAAGAAAATGTCATATACATCCCCTTAGGTATGTGACATTTTCATTTAACTCTCATTAAACAAAAAAGACGATTTTTATAACCTATAAATTTCCTAACGTTTCATGTTATTTTTTTCAATTCTTTTTTTTGTAAATGAAAAAATAACCCTATATTAAAATCTTAAAAATATTATTTTAATATACTTTTCTCTAGTTTTTTATAAAAAAATATAAATTATTTTTAAAAAAAATATAAGAATCAAAAAGATATTTAAAAGATATAAGGAGATATTTTTTATCTTTACTATTGGAGTCTTCGATGCAAAAAGCTTTATATCACATGTTTAATGAATACGAGAAGCTCTATGACACTACTAATAGTAGTGAGACCATAATAGAATCGTCTACATTTGTTGCATTCATTGATGATCCAATAATTTGGTTAAGTGAAACTTTGTTCAACTAACCAAGAGCGGTCCGTAAAATCTAAATTAGAAAGATACGTGAAAGAGGAGTCGGTGAAAACCTAATTGTCATAGATTTATGATTATATCTAGAATAGCCATAGACATTTAGCATAATGATTTCCAAGATTTCTCCTGGAATCAACATTCAGTACAGGTGGTAAGGTTGTAAATGATTTTAGGAGCTTTTTAGGTCATGAAATAGTCCAAGCTATAATTTACAGTCAAGATTAGTTGAGAACGACCCATGTTCCAATGCTATAAGAGGAAGAAATGTTGAAGCATAACATACTTGAAGAAGGTAACCAATATGAATATTTGGCATTCTCTCTCCAAATATCCAATAATTTACTATTTATTAGAAATTTTGATTACTGCTTGTTGTTGGCAAGACTTGAAGTTGCATATTGGATGCTGCCTTTTACTTTGATTTTCTTGGTTATTACAGGGTATCTTGATAATATGGCGATGAACATGAACTAATGAACTTTCAAAAATTGAGGGCTTTGCGTTCTCTTTTTAAATTGCTGATGAATCAACCAGGTTGGATCAATTCCTGACCCGTGAAAAGCCCTAGCTATCAATCCATCAGCAATGGATATTAAGAATTGTGCCAACAACTAAAACGGTTCCAATTTTTTCATAACACTTGAAGTATTAGTACTCTTGAGATTCAATAGACCCTATATCATCGAAGTTCATTGCTGCATATTTTTATTTAGCAAAAATAAGTGTAAATTGCCAGAACGAAGAACTTACATTGAGCTCAAACTCAGTCGAAAAAACCCATCTATGTAATATACCAATGTCCTTACCCTCCATCTACGTAATTTGCTTATTTGGAGTTCAGTTGCCACTCTTTAAGAACCAAGCAGAACCTTTGGATTCACAGAGATCGGTCATGACCTGCAAAGGAGCACACACTATAACTAAGCTGAACAATGGAGACACTATCATACCAGCCATAAGATACTGAGATCACATCAGATTCACACATATCCTGCTATAATTGTTTTTCAAATACTAGAAAACTAATCATGCAGCAGCCAAATAATTTGTTTCCTGAATAAAAAAACATATGCCTACTCCATTTCACATGATGCAAGAAAAAATATCATACATCATGACACTTTCATGATTAAGCATGTCATGACTGCGGGAGAAAGCAATCATAAATGGACATGACATATACGATATAACTGTTAGAATTCTTTTTGAAATGGTGGATGAAAGGAATTGATAACAACAAATTGTTAGCAGCAACCATACATCTCACTAACTTATGAAGAAAGATAGCAGCGTGTAGCCAAGCAACTCGCATTAAGAGTAATTTACACCTAACTATAACGAAATGAAGAAAAATAGTTAAGGTATGAAAGTGTCATTTCGCTATAGTTAGGTGTAACAAAGTGTCATTATCCCTTATATTTTATTCTGGAATCTTAAAACGAACCTTAAATTTTCAAGGCCTGACCTAAGAGATGTACTAGAAGTTAGTTACCAACTACAAACCTAACTTGTATATATTATACAGTTTGTTCTTGTTAAAACCCAATTAATCTAAAAGCTTAAGATGTTTATCAAGTGGTCATTCTTTAGATGCAGGACTCCAACACTCCCCCTCACGTGCGAGCCTTGCACGTAGATCACACCATAGTACCATACAACACAAATAGATCACACATTCGGCGCAAACCAACTCTGATACCAAGTCAAAGCCAAACCCACCTAAAAGCTCAAACTGATAGGTGGAGATCTCAAGATGTTTATCAAACTGTCAATCCATCCATATTCTTTAGAAAAGTAATAGGTTCGATTTATGTTCAATGAATTACATCTATAAAGACTTATGTTTCTTTGATTGTAGCAGGTGGTATGCAGTTAGAAAGTCTTTTCCTCAAAATCTACTGCGTGAAATGTATATATTCACCTTATGAACTACTACTTTACAGCTGCATGGAAAGTGGAACCATCATAGAACAATGAATATGTTAGCAGCCAAGATCAACAAGTATGTGGTCTAATGTCAAACAATATGATATGATCCCGATTTTGGATCAGGTTATGGGCTGATTTAGATAGATAGTGAGCTCGATTAACGAGAGAGGTCTAATCTCGATTTGGCATTCGTTCGAGAGATTACCGATCTCCAGTATCCTTTTAGTTTCTTTTTGATTCATTGATATTTTATTGATCCTTGTCTTCAGGTATTTATAACCTGAAGTAGTTCAAAAATAACAACCCAAGTGATCAGGCTTATACCCTGATAACAACTAACTCTATTGGGATACTAACACAATAAAAAACGTAACTAAGAATTTGCCAAGTTTTATCAAACTGACTTCGGATAAAAATGGTTTAATTAATTTTTCACAAATTTCTAAAATACTAGGCCATATACTAATTAATGAGATTCCTTGAAGTAGAATAAAAGGATAGCATGATATTATGAATGACCACACACAGCTGACCTTGGTATATTCATTGTTAGTGATCTCTCTCTTAAGAACAATTTTGGCAGCTTCAACGACATCAGCTCTCTTAAGCCTTGCATTTGCTTCTTTGCCTAGAAAGAGATCAATTACAACTTTCCTGCACAGAAAAGATGATTTTTTTATAAAAGTGAAAATAATGGATTAACAAACAAACGAACAAATAATCACCTCAATGGATCATGTTCTGGGTGCTCAGGGGATTTCCTCAAAACATAAGAACCATGAATATCTACTGCAATCTGACTTACAACTTCTTGGAATTCCTCTTTAGGCGCATCAGCCGCATAAGCTGCATCTACTGCCATTTTGGCATCCGCCTTTGGCAGAGCAGACATGGATACAGCCATATCCCGCAAACCTTGGACAATTTGTGTAATGCTGACATGGAAATAAAGAAGCATACATGGTGCAATCACAGTTAGGAATAAAATTTTATCAATTGTAGCAAGAAAATCTTATGATATAAAGGTGTGCAGTATTTATAAATTGGAATGGTTGAATGGAAAGTATTTACGCACGACAGCCTCTTGACATTGGCATTGTCTAGAGTACATGTATTTGCAAATACTTCAAACTTATCAATGATGTGATGGATAATTACCAAAGAGTCAAAGGCCATCACAAAATGTTAAAAAATTATAGAAAACTGTAGCGGAAACAGTAAATAACCCCACATTCTAGTGTTAATATATCTGACTGCACAATTGCTAAGGCAGCCAACAATGCACTCCTTACACACTACAATGGATTGGGTTTCAGATTGGTCAAATCAACACCAACCCCAACCAGCTAACAAATAGGGCAAATAAAAGCCATACCCACCTCCAATTAAGGCAACTAAAAGGAAATTGTAACTTCTTTTTCCTTTCCTGTAATTGGCTGTAGCTTAGCAAGTATATGCTAACTCTTAATTCCGAACTATATAACTTGATATCAAGACAACTATAATCCCTCACATTTCAAACACTGATTTTGAACTAGCTATTTTAGCCTAAACAAAATAGGAAGAGGAGTATTGGACTCATGACCCTTTACATCCAGTTCACAATTCACAAACCCATACTGATGATGGAGAAATGGATCTTAGATTTTGGGAATACCCTTCTCCGTCCACCTCCATGATTTTGCAGTGTTCAACCTTCTTTACAAGGTCTGTACACCCCCAACACAACAAGGATCTAAAACAACAGACTGGGGAGAACTCGACGAGGCAAAAAATAAGGAGTTATGAGAGCTTGAGGAGAAATCGTAAGACTCGGACTGTATTAAATATATATTATATACATATAATCAAATATAATTTGCATAAAAGACAAGAATAGCAACATTTTAGTAAAATAAGATATTTTCAAACCTCTTAATAAATTAAAACAAAAGCATAAATAATATAAAGGTTTCAAAAGCATATATAAAAAATAAAAACAAATTTTGACCAACGTTACCGATTGAAAACTTGGTAAAACTAAACCACTGAGAACAAGTTCTAAAACTCGGCCAGCCTCAGTTTTACTGAGTTCTCGGGAAGATATCGGGAGTTTTAGAACACCGCAACCCAGACATACATTGGTGATTGATTAAGGATGTATAAACCATGAATCACAAACCTTATGGAACTAATGTAAACTTGGTTGATATATGACATATAAGGTAATAACAAGGGGTTTTTTTTTATCACATCCCAAACAACCATTGAGTACCAGGAATAAGAAAAAAAAAGGCAAACAGGCTTTTGCCGCTGACATGTTGTCGTACAGTTATAACAATGTATAAATAAGAAAGCCACAGTAACTGTACCTGCAAACTTTATGGTTTTGAAAGAGTTTTTGCAAGGCCTTCGGTAGAGCTTCTAGGGTTTCGGCAGACATGGTCTTTCCCTTGGGTACTTCACTTGCACCTTTCTTGATGCCTTTATCAGAAACTGTTAATAATCCTGGCTTACTAGCCACGGTAGGCATTGCAGGAGCAGTCTTCTGTCCAGGCCTGTTTCTTCCACCAGGCCCTCGCCGGTTCCTATTGAGATGATCACTTATCCTTGCTTCTATACTATCCAAAGTTACTTGTTGAGTCTTAACAATATCGGGATATAGTTTCATGAATGACACATCTGGAGGTTCCTTGAACTTTATATCTTTGAATGATTCCCTTTCAACGCCAAAATTGTACACGAAGCTATTAAATGGCCTGTAAACACTGTCTGCCTTGACTACTAAATTCTTGTTAAATAATGTAAGGGCATAATCTCTCGCCAAACACTTTGAAGGATCCTGTAGGTTTAGAAGTCCAGTTTTTGCAGTCCACAGTCCTTGTATCAATACTGCATGTTGCTGAAGCATTTCTAGAAGTTCCTCAACAGAGTGATCGGGAGCAAAATGTTTCAGTGCATTGAGCCGCTGAAATGCAGGTCCCTACCAATGGATTTGCATTGGAATTATGCATCCAATTAAAAATGGAATCAGCCACTTATTTAAATCATAATATTACTCAGAATTCAGAAAAATAAAAATGTGCATATTTTTTGCAAAAAACATCAAACAAATAGTTATCATCAACCTTAGGCTACAACATTTTATCAGCAACTAAGTAGAGCAATGATCACAATGCTACAAGGAAAAAAGTGGGAGCTTAAAGTTTTCTTTGGCACTATTTGAGTTGTCGATCTAACTGTAATTTTCCTACGGTTGAATAAAATAAGACAAAACAAGCCAGTTGCAATGACGAACATTTACCATAGCCTCAAAATTACATTACTTTCATGTCTTGAACAATGTCAAAATTAATATTATAATCTGGACTAACTTACATGCAAATGGTTTATATGTTACCCCCAGAAAATACTTGTAACCTTTACAGAATAGCTGGCTAAACACTTCAATTCTTAACCTCTAATATGAATTCTGTTTCCATTCAATGAGATGAATGACATGTTATTTCACCAAATGTTGTCTGCAGATGTGTGTACAACTAATACTTACTTCTATTGTAACGTGATTATCACAAGAATTTTAACGGAGTGATAAACCTATACCACGACCGAGATTAGGATAAGTACAACAAGGGGAAAAAAGGGACTAAAGATTGGCATATATATTTAGTTGATTCATTACCTTCGTGTGTAATAAAAATACAATGGATAAAAATGCACATGATCATTTGAGGGAAAAATTACCAATAATTATCAAAAATGAACACCGCAATAATAAAATCCATGTCCCTTAAACGAATTCTAGGATGAACTTAATAATCATATATAGATGATAGAAAAATCATGAAGTGGAAAGACAAACCCAGTAATCCTTATGTGAAGCGGGCTTGGTTTGAAAGAACAACACATTTTAACATAACTAGCTGCATCATAACTTCACAACAAAACTGATATTGAGATCTTAGTTAAGTTGAACAAACCTCACAAAGCAACTTCTTAATGCGTTCTTCCAGCGGTAGCGAGAGCAAATATCTGAATATAAGTCAATAATCCACATCAATATCACAAACAGGAGACATAGAGAGCCATAAAATTAAAAAAAAAAGAAGATACCCATCAACAAAATCTTTAGCGATGGCACTGGCATGATAGATATAACTGACCAATGAATAAACACAACGAGTAGAGAATAAGGCATAATGTAATCATGGCTGGTAGCACGAGCAAGAGGAAGACTAAGATTCATTCATCGAAACCCAAAATGAAGGCCAAGCATTCAAAACTTTCCATGGAAACTCTATCCTTGTTTACAATAAAATCACTATTTTCTGCTTACGCATGCCGTCGTCTTATTTTGACAATAGAACATAGGTTTCGACTATGATACTCTTGATAGGATAATAGTGTCATATAGAAGATGCATTGTCTATAACTACATACAAATTCCATCAGGAGCAAAGAAGTTGCTGAAAAAGGCTTTTCAAACATATATTATATCATATATCATAGGCAGAAGAAATTAATCTCCAATCATTACTGTATACATTATATCTTACCTCCTAATTGCAATTGTGAACTTACAAATACAAGAGAGGACTTGACTTAAATTTTGCTCTTCTTTTCTTCCGCCTATTTGTCAGCTCTTCTATCATTTACTTTTCCCAAAGAGAGGTAGGAGTAAAATACTAAATTCCATATCAATGTGTTCAACATTTCCACTCATGGTGCCTTGCTACCAACTTAAACTTGTTAATAAGAAAGAGCCAAGTTTTCTGCTACTAATCCACAATACATGCTACATCTTGACACAATCTCAGCAGAATCACTCTTAAAAGCAGTAAAATTTTATGACTCAAGTGTCACAGCTTCGTGAAAACCAGATAAAGGATAATTGATGAGAGAAGTTCTTCCACTCAACCTCTAAAACTTTTCCTAGAGAAAAACTTGATGGAGTTGAAGCAGCACAAGAACTAAAAGGATAGGTAACAATACCTTTTGGAAGGACCTTTAGGCTTGTTGTTGTTGCTTACTCCAGGACATAAGGAGTTGATGTAATCATACCTTCAATTATCAATACAAATATAAAATACAATTAGTATATTTGACAATTCAAATAGACGAGTTACAAGCTACAGTATGAATCTAGCTAAACTGGTTAGAATAGAAACATTATGGGAATCCAGTAACTATTCGTCATACGGGTTCATTGTAAATTGTATAGGAGAAGTTTTTTGTTCCACCATGCTCTTTAGGTATCCAGCAGATAAGTCGCTATCCAAGCCATGGTACTTCAACGGAACCCAACACTGGAAAATCATAATAGAATTACAAGACATTAATTAAGCACGCCTGAAAAAGAAATTAAGCAAACAAAATTGTGAAGCACCTCGATAAATCAGAATAAAATAAAAGGAGTAAAGATGCAAAATAGGAAACATATTCCACAATGGCATGCTACAAAAAACGAATAAACATTTAACATGACCTTTTGAATCTAATGTGTAGTAAAAACTGCCGTAAAATGTATAATGATCAGAAAAGGGCACTCTCATGGCATACAGATTTCAGCAAAAGTTAACTTACTACGTTGAAGATATTAGACAGCCAACAAATAGTTACATTCCTCAAGGGGACACCCCAATGGTTCAAGCTTCACACTTCTGCGGCAGAGATAGTGGGCTCAAATCTCATTGGGTGGGTTTGGGAAATGTAAATGTTTGCTGATAAAAAAAGAAGATAAAGCTGTTTGGTTGATATATTATCCAGCTAACAGATGCATTGTATAAGTTATTAGAATCACTAGAGGGAAAAAGATGGATGAGTTAAAAAACCAATTTAAACAATCACACAACAGACAGTTAAGTTATCTTGTAGCCACATATAATTTCTGATAAATATGTAGGCATGAGGCAAAACAAAAAATGTCATCAGGCTCAAAAGTCATTCAACACCAGTAAATTACTATAGGCGTATTTTACTGAGACGATTGGCACGCAAGGAAATTTTAATGCGTAATTACAAACTGAGCACTGATATACTGTATGTGTCTTATCATACATCTTCATCCTCCGTTTTATTCCCAGTTGAAGGTTCCACTGGCTTACTCTGAGCCTAAGAAAACAAAAAGTAAGCACTATGAGTAGATATGACCAAAAAAAGTATAATAAAAAAAATAAAATACAATCATAAAATCGAAGTACACTTAAAAAGATTTGAAGAAAAGTTTAAAGAAGAATGGAACTAGAACATCAATAGACTATTATTTAAAGCTTTTATACTTGATGTTGATCTATTTTTTTTCATAAAGATTATATAAGCTGAAATATTATAGTATGCACCAGATGATTGGAAGTGTATAAGCATCCAATTAATGAAGGTTTAAACAAGAATGTCGGGAGTATATTTCCAACGTAAATCATAAGTCTTATGTTTTTCCAAACAATGAATTTTACAAATCCATACATATGAGCATAAATTTGAATAGGCAAAAGGTACCTGCTTCTTTGATGCACCAACAGATCCTCCTTTGGGTTCTTCAGCATCGACTGTAGCATTGTTTTTTGTCGGCTTGATATGGTTCATTGACGGTCGAAGTTGCACAACTGCACGAACAGGATTCAGGTATAGCTGCAAGAAGAAAAGGTACAGTAAATAAAATAGAAGCAAACCTAAATATATAGAACACTGTCCAGTGATGAGTCGACCATTTCGAGATATCTTGTTGTACATTGCCACTTTACAACTAAATCGCTTCTTTCCTGATAGGTAATAACAACCCTCCACACGGGCTTGGTACATGGTTTTGTCCTCACCCAATGTATGCAAAAAATAAGTAGTTATTGGGTTCATCATATTGATGCTTATGCCCAAGCTTATCACAACCACACATGTAAGTCCCTCTGGACTAGGATGTCACAAAACGAGCTTTAGACCATTTTGTAAGATACAAATTACACAATGTCATGGTTGGACAAAGCACTTAATCTTATAGACCATACACAAATTTTAATTTTACAGCCGAATACCACAGCTCAAAGTAAATAATAAATTGGGTTTGTGGTTTTCACATGATCAAATAAAAGATAGCTGAAAATTTTATTCAGGTTTGATGGCATTCCTGATATGAATGTCTGCAGAGAGGACAATCACAAGGACAAAAAAAGTGACAAAGATGGCTAATAGCCACAGGAAACTTTGGTTACAGAATTTGCCTTGGGGACCAATACCAATTTCATGATTGATCAAATTAAAGAGCCTTCTTGTGTCTTAAGGAGAAAAGGTTTACCACAGCAACAAGCATAGGGCTACAGAAACTTTTCAAACAGTCAAGGCAATGATAAGATTTAAAACCTCGATAGTGTGTGTGTGTGTGTATGGATAGGGGTCAAGTCATCCTTTGACAATATACATACCTTATCATCGTTAAGAACCCCAACAGCATAGCCAGATGTATGAATTGGTGTCCATCGAGTCAATAATGTCTGCAAGAGACCAAGAAAAGGGACATCATGTTACTATAGGTTTCCCGGTGGGAACAACAAGGAAGTTCAAATAGGATAGGGATACTTAGACACCAAAGTTAAAATTCCCACCAACTAACATATCATTAAAGAATACAACCTAATGAAAAATAAAATAGCAAGCAAACAAGCAACCACTGTAGGCATTGGAATTAACATTCTAAAACAAAGAACTAATTGCTCGGAGAGCACATTAATGTATCACTCTAGCTTAGCAATCCCTACTCCTTAGCCAGCCCTCCCACAAACATCAAGAAAATCATTAAGGTGCATGAATATCTAAAATAGAACCAGATTTCATGAATGAATAAACTACTTTCAAGCAAAGTTGGAAACTAACCTGCTTTGTAAGCTTGTATTGGCCATCTGGGTCATAATTCTTGGTATCAGTATCCATGGACAGATCAACTTCCACTTCTGTACTTTTGGGTTTCACCCTAACCTACAAAAACAAGCATCTCGTGATTGCTTCATCCTCTCATTACTGCATTTCCTCTGGAAGAACAGTTAAATAAAGAGAATCAGTGAACAAAAGGCACCTCTTTGCACTTCTCATCCATATCATAGGGCCGCCAAGTCGGCCTCAGAGGATATTGCAGCACATAAAGCTGAAGTCAAAACTCAAAATAAAAAATCAAACAGAAAAAAAACAACAAAATCATAGAGACAGATAAAAAAAAGATAGAGAGACCTGAGTATGATCATTGAGCGAGGGATTGAAGAAAACGTCGATTTCGCGAACAACAACGTCTTCTTCGTCGGCGGCTTCGGCCATTGGCACGTCAATGGCCTTATCCGGCGCCGGCTCGGGCTCTGCAACGTCCGCTGCTTTAGCGTCGACCTCCATTTTCATCACGGAGACTGCGTCGTTAAGGGAAGCCGGCTCGGCCTTGGGCGTGGCCAGCTTCACGGGCGGTTTAGCATTCCCGATCAGCTCTACATCCTTGGAAACGGGAGCTCCGGCCTCCGGTTTTGGAATGGGCACCGGTTTGGCGTCTGGTTCGGGTTTGGGTTTAGGGTTGAACTTGGAGTTCTTGGGCGCGAACTTTGAAGGTCGAGACGGCGCTGGGGCTTGGGTCGGTGAATCAAGGTCGTCCAGGTCCAGGTCGTCCATGGCTGGTCAATTGACGAGTACAGGCGAAGAGAGGAAAACGAAGTTTGTACAGAAACAGAATTCGGGAGTGGCGGTTGCTGGAATGCTAATGCTATCATTTGCTGGGTGACTGCTCTGGGATTTTAAACTAGACTTACCTCCCCTAATTATCTCATTCTTGCTTAATTTTCTTTAATTAAAATTACGTTTTCTGCCCTTTTATGTTTTGAAAATTCCACTTTATCCCATTTTATTAATTTTTTGAAAAATAAAAAAAATACTTATTGGATTAAAAAAATTAACTAAATAAATAAAAATCATTTAAAACCTAATTTTTTTGTTAAAAATAAAATATATGTTAATTTTTTAAAAAATTTCAAATGATTTTTTTATAAAATACTATAGAAATAAAAATAATTTTATCATCTTTTAAGACTTCTTAAAAGAATTTAATGCTGGCAAAAAAAAGTTTATTTCCTTTAAATATCAAAATTGCAATATTAGAGGAATTCCATTCTACCCTAGTTCTGCTGGCTTCATTTTCTAACTTTGTTATACCTAAATTTAAAAGTTACTGTGTGTACAAACTTTTAATTTAAACTAAACATGTTCGTTGGGGGTGACTACTTTAGACCTGGAATCGGTCGCGAATCGGGAACTTAACTAGATCCAGAACTGAAAAATCGGAACCATAGGTAATAATTCAGTTTTGGATATGAATTTAGGAGAATCATTCAATTTTAGTTCGGTTTTATCTCTCACCACCGTCAATTACCCGATATAAACCGAACCGATTTGCGTTGCCACATGTCCGCCTCTCGTTCACCCACGTATATTATTTATCTTTTATTGTTATTTTGTTTGCAAACTTTATATTTCAACTGTATTGTAACAATTAAATCTTAACATTTGGTTTTAGTTGGTATTTTATATAATTATAAATAAGGATGATGACAATTTACTACACCTAACATACCCGAAAATGACACTTTCGTTCCGTAACTACTTTTTGGGACAATCTACCCCTAAAATACCAAACTACCCCTGGTTGAACCACAATTAAACCGGCCAAATTGAATTGATCCGACTTAATTGGGCTCCAACTGGTTCAATTTGGCCCGACCAAGAAATTGAATCGAAGTAGAGACCTTTGAATTGCATATTAAACATAAACCAGGGATAAACCAAATGGAATTATTTCAATTTTGGTTTCTTAAACCATGGGTAGTTTGGGCATTTTATGGTAGGTTGTCCCAAAAAAAATAGTTAGTGTACTGAAAAAGAGAAAATATTATATATTGTATGAAAGTGTCATTTTTGGATGGTTAAGTGTAGTAAAATGTCATTATCCCTTATATATAATGTTTTTCGCTATATATCAGGCTCAAATTCAGTCTTTAAATCGAGTATGAATTCAAGATTGAAAACTAATCGGTTCTAATCAGATAGAACTGAAATTGAACCGGCCAAAACTGATAAGTTTCTCACATAGTGGCGCCAGGTTGGTTCTATATATTGAGGACTGAAGGGTTCGGTTTGGGTCGGTTATGACCGGTTGAGTTCCGATTCGAAATTGTGTCCACCCTTAATGTTCGTTTCTATTTCAATATAGGTTAAAAAAACAAAAATATCCTTCGCTTCTTTATAAGTTGAAATTTCAATATTTAATTTTCAAGAAATGCTTGAGTGAGTGCATCCTTATTGTTTGTTACTTCATCTAGCTTTCTCGTTCAAAGAGCATCAAAAAATAACTAGACCCATTAAATTGTAGTGTCTTAAAATCTTTATCGGTTCTCTAACTCCCAAGTTTCAACAAAGAAAAATCAAAACTCTCCGCTCTTCACTGTACAAAATAAAAAATCTCAATACTATATTTTGTTTTATGGTTGTAGCTCAAATTCTAAACATCTATTTTTCTCATTGGGATAATTCATGTTTACTACGATGTGGTTTTGTACATTTTCACGTCATTATGGTATGCTATTTTAAGAGTCGATTCAATACAATGAACTATTTTTATGTGTCATCATTTAAAAATCTGTTAAATTTAGTATAAAATGATCAAAATACCCTTAAGTATCATTTAAATATTCAAACATATGCCATCAAACTCATTTTTTCTTCTCTCTCCTCCTAAATAGCAAAATACAGCCTCGCTAACTTGCTCCTTCATGCAAACGAATGAGATTCACACATGAAAGTTGAAACCATACTATTCAAAGAAAATTAACAATATTCTTTGTTTAGAAATCAAATATGAAGTCACTTTACATTACAAGTTCTACAATTAAATGAATAAGAGCAGTAAATTTTCCTTGTTCTCAGTATTTGGAGTTAAAACCATCAAATTCAATTATATCTGTAAAAGGAGTATCTAGACTTTTCAAGCGGCGCACTCCATATTAAGTCTTTCCTTACTTCCTTCTTTCTTATGCGTGTGTTGGCTCCAAAGAAGTCTGTTGCAGACAGTTACTCCATAGGAAAATTTCTCATCTCACAAACAATGAGAATTTTCCAGTCGCCGTAAACAATTTTTTCCAACCCTACACTCCCATAATAGATCATTCTCAATTGAAAGGTTGTAACCGATCATTCTCAATTGAATGGAACCTTAACTCTTCACAATTAATTCTTTAGATATTCTCACTTTTGTATTCTTCGCATATAAATATGATACTAAGTGAGATGTGAGGGAAGAGTAGGACTCGAGGGTGCTCGGGAGAGGTTGTTGCGGGGAAAAGGTCGAGCTTTGTGAGATTTGTACAATCGACAGTGAGGTGGGTCGGGCAGTCGCTAGTGAAATCAGCAATTGACGTGTCTTGAAGAAAGAAAAAAGAGAAATCATCAATGACAAACCTAAGGCAGAGGATGAAAAAACATACATCAAAGAAGGATTCTAAAGACTGAATTGACCCTAGTTTCTCTATTACAGAAATAAGTATTTTATTGTATAATAGAGATGATCGAAATTATGTTGTGGATGTTTTATTATGTAATAGGGATGAGCGAAATTAAGTGGAGATTTTTGATGTAATTGGAGAAAAAGTAATTTTGTAAGTAATAGAAGTCTGATGGCCTACAATGAATGAAGAGGCTAGGGATCTGAGATTGGCGGTGTAGTTGATCGTTAGCAAGCCTTCGAGATTCGCAGGGTGTGAAGTAGCGGTGGGAGAGGCCGGAGTTGTTCGAGAGAGATGGAGGCGCTGGTTATTATCACCTCGGTCTCCAAAAACCTCGAGCTAGTGTCGGATAATGCGTTTCATTTATCCACAATTTAAATAAATGGTACATTAATTCATTGGCTAATTTGCTCAAAAAAATCATTTGCTAATTGACTGAGAAAAGATTTTTTGTTTAATATATGTGTATTGTAAAATGAACCTTAATTAGAGAAAATATACAATTAATTGATTGATTAATAAATTAAAAGTTGTGAGCAAGGTTTCCTGAAAATTGTCAACCATTCCCTCTTAATTGAATGAATAAATTGATGACACTACGCTGACGATTCATCTTCAATCTAGCCATATATCAGTAAAAACTAGGAGGAAAAAATTATGAAAGAGAACTGAAAACAATTCATTTGAATTTAAGAAATGGAATCGTCATCCTCGCGCACGGGAAAGAGATTCAGTCGGCCGCGTCATTACAAGTACGCGGAAGCTAAATTAAATAGTTTAATAGGGCATGAATTTTTTTGGGGCATTTCATATTTTAAATTGGGCCTAAGTTCATGCAGGTAAAAATGCCTCTTTTATTTTGGGCCTAAAGCAAGTGCCTTTTTTGCTTTAATATAAGGTCAAACTTTTTTGTGACTGAATTTTGGTGTATAGTTTGAATTGGTTTTCAACTTCGAAACACCAAAACTCGGTCTTTTGGCTGAGAATCTAAGCGTAATGTGAAAATGAGAGGCTCAGAATATAATAGACGAATATTGGTATATTCAGTATTTTGAAAAGCTGCACAGTTTTGATTTTCTTAATCACACAAAACTTTGATCATTTGTCTTCATAATTTGAATTTTTGGTTTTAAGAGAGATTGGTGAAAACTATTTCTTCATGTAACTAATATCTGCACTAATTATCAAAGCATTATCTGCACTAACGATATTTTTAATTCATCATCATATATGTATGTTTTATGTTGTTGAATTTGAGGTTGGAATCGAAAGTCAAGTAAAAAAATTGTCGTAGAGACTTGGCGGAGCCATCGAAGGTCAAATCCGGCGTCGGTGAAGGTGGTTAGAGGGTCAGAGATGAGGCCGAAGAAGAACGCGATAGCTGAAGTGAAGATTGAGCTATGGTTGATCGAAGACAAAATGACATTATTTGAAAACTAAGATACTGATTAAGGGAATTTTCATATTTTTATTTTAAAATTAACAGATGCTATCTAAATGTTTAACATATGTCCATTTCGAATCTCTTAGTGTAACTGACTGTGCCAAATTAAAGGTGAGGATAGTTAATTGGACTTTGACTATTTGTCTTTTTCCGTTTGACATATGTTACTTTAACTAATATAACCTAATGATTATTATTTTATTTCATTTATCAGCAAATTAGGATATTTATTAGAATCATTTATTATTACAATCATATGAATGATAATGGCTCTTTGGTTTGTTTACAATGATTATTTTTTTTGAAAATTACATCATGTTTCTAATCTACCCATAAACTCTCTTCATCCCGCTCCTAACAGAGTTTGAACTTATAATTTCTCAACAAGAAGTGTGAGTTTCAAACCAGTAAGATGTCACCTTGATTTTTTAGTTTGTATATAATAACTCTTTGGTTTTGTATTTAAGTGATGGATTTTAATATCACATCAATAAAACTAATTAAGTAGTTTGATTTTCTTTCCTTTTTATGTAAGTTGATTTTATGTATTTAATAGAGTAGTTATGAGTTTTCTGGTTTGCTTATGAAACAAAGTTGTATACATTATGATATACTCTCATATTAATAACAATTGAATGAAATATATCATTATTCACTTGCTTGTAAATTTGCTAATTATGTTGTTCAAATTTAACATGATAGAAGGATGCATTCTACTAAAAACCTTGTTTTACAAAAGAATCTAAAAACTAATAACATCCCTAGAATGATTAGCATCTACAATTTATGATAATTACCATAATTATCATCAAAATAATTGAATTAATTGTTGAAAAGGGCACAATGGTCAAACCATCTATTTTTAAAACTAGGAAACCCTAGTTGGCCATATATATTACCGTTTGTGATTCGTAAAACTAGAAAACCCTAGTTGGCCATTCGGAAGTATATCATTATTCACTTGCTTGTAAACTTGCTAATTATGTTGTTCAAATTTAACAGGATAGATCCATAGGAATGCACTCTAAACAGGATATTTTAATTATACTCTTTTTGCACATTACTATTCTCAATTTTGAAATGTTTTTTCCACTCTCTTAACTACGTTTCAACAATAAATACTATTAAAAAATTGTAAATTTGATTAGTTTTTTCTAAAAAAATTTTACAAATGATAAAATAAACTTTTGTTCATATTTTATATTAGGGGCAACTATAAATCATTACAATGTGGCAAGATTTTCATTTCACTTCGACGTACCTTAAAATGTCTCAATTAAATATAGTAAACTTTAGGGAAGCAATCGGCTACAAACACCTCGCCTACTTCAAATCTTTAAACACTTCTTCACCAATGGATGAAAATAACCGATGGCTGAGATGACGATGAATGAAACAACTAATCATCCTTCAGAAATTGGTCAACATGGGAACAAATGACATTTTAGGAATCATTAATATGAAAGGTTCCTTAAGTAAAAGAAATAATAATTTTCAAATCAGTATCAATGACACATTAAAACCATATTTTTCTAATTTGGAACAATACTATTTGACAATCATAACAAAGCTCCAAAAAGAATCAGTAGTGGGAGGTGGGGGTCATGAAACATCTTCATTCTGGTCTCTGAAAGCAGGTTATCATACTAACGTCTCATAGCAAATTGATTTGATTGCAGATCATGAAATCAATATGGAGGTTGAGTTCACCTATGCATCTTCTAATCCAAAATGTATTATTTTTTACTATAATCGAATTTTAGTTCCAGCTGGAATCTGCATGATGTTGATTTGTCATTGATGAACCTCGATCACGTTGAAATAATGTCATTATGTCATTTATTTATCTCTCTGATACTAGCATGAAAACAATAATAGCTTCGGACGTTAATGATTCTACATATTCGATATGCAGATCTTACTACCAGATTGGAAGTGGACGTTAGTAACCAGTTCATGAACCACTCAAGTATTCTTTTTAATGAAAATAAAGAAATCGCTGCACAATGGACATGAAATATGTTCGTCTTCCATTCTAAATCGATTAATTGCGTATAAGTTATATGTTTTATTGAAGATTATAATTGTGTCATCTTCTGCATTGATGAAACAATTATACCATTTTCTATTACAAGTGACGACAATGGTGCATATTCATGACACATTTCTTTGAGGGCAAAACATGTCATGAAACAATAAGATTTGTTAATGGAACCATTCACAATGACATACAGATAAAAAATGAACTTTGACATGAACTAATTGAAAAAAAGAAACGTGCATACTGATAAAAGTTTACACGAAACATTCAACATTTAATAATTATCGATGAAATCGTCTGATGAAACAAAAATACATCTTGATGAAACGATTCAGGGTGTCATCGTATTTATATAATAAAGCATTCTCATGAGCTTTTGAACAAAGTGATGAAACATCACATCGAAACAAAAAATCAGTTCAATGAAACATTTCAAAATTTTATTTGCACTATAAACATTGAATTCGATAAAAGAAGATTATGATTATTTGTGAGATTTTAGCTCACAAATTGATTGTATTTATCATTAGACGATCGAATGCAATTGAAGAAAATTATGATGATTAGCAATATTCGAATTGATATGTATAACTCAAAATCCTCGACCATATTGTCTTTTTGGACACATAAAATGACCTTTTTGTTGTGTTAAGTTAACAAAATTTACGTTGACTTTCCATTTCATAGTGCGTGTGAATCGTGACCGTAGGATCTGCGATCTAATGGACCAAAAACGTTCTAGCGTTTGTATTGGAGCAATAAGTTTGTAACCGATTGACACCCTAAACTTTAATATTTTAATACTAATTTACCCAGATGTTTGTTAAAATAGATGACAAAATTATTTTTGAACTTTTTAAATGATAATAATGCTCCAGTCACGTACTCACTATTTTTAATTAATATTTAATTTAAAAAAAAACGAATTTTATTAATTAAATAACAACTAACTCGACATGAAGTCGGACAGTTGAAGCTGTGGGACAGACCCCTTATCATAATCACATCTACTGTTAGTTATAACAAACTTGACCAATTCGTGAGCCATTTGATTACGAAAAAAATAAAGAACACATGTTTTGATAGCGGATATTACGTAACACTGTTTGCTAATGATTCCTCCAAAGTTGTTCAGCTCGACCCGTTTAGCATCATGTAAAGCCACGACCTCCATCTCATACGAATGGAGAAACTCTGTGATCCCGCTGCAGAATGCTTTACACATGAATCCATGATAACCTCGGAGACCAATCGACTCGAACGAGTTAGCATCATTCAGAGCCACGACCTCCACCTCATACGAATGGAGAAAGCCCGTGATCTTGCTGTAGACTGCCTTAAACCAGCTTCCTCGATCAACCATGCGATCAATATGGGCATCACGTCCCAATTCGTTAGGTACCAGATCAACCCATCGACACCAGAGACCCCCTTCCAGTACCGATCCCAATAGGATACCTAGGTGACGTATTGAATTTTAAGCAAGTCGAGGCCCCCTAGTTCGGTATGCTTGCATAAATCTGTCCATCAACGCCAGATAACTCCGGTTCCCCCCAGTACCGATATGCCAACCAACTAAATCCGCCGCCTACTCCTACAGTCCCTCCGCGTCTCCCTTACCCAGTCCCCAACCCTGTCCTCAACCATGCCCCAACCCCCTTCTCCACCTCCCCCTACCCTGAAATCCTTCCCTGCCCAGCCCCCAAATCATTCCCCGACTTCTGTTCGTTGCCCTCCGACCTCTCATCTCCCTCCGTTGTCGCATCCTGGACCTCCCGTCGGCCCGCCTGCAACTCAGGCCTCCGGTCTGCACCTGTCCACGCCTCCATCTCCCTCCCGAGCTCAGGAGTACCCCTCAACAGATGACGTCGCCTCCGCCACCTACCGCCGCACTACCCGGACTCGCCACACCCGAAAACCTCACTACCCGGACTCGCCACACCCGAAAACCTCACAGATGGTACTGCCGTGAGACGTCGCCAACAGAAAACCATAATATGGGTACATGCCGCTTTAATTAATATTTAGTTTTAATTCATACTTAAAAGTTAATTAACAGTATAATTTATGACAATTTACCCCATAAGAATCCAAAAGGAATTGTGTACTTTTTTCTTATTACCAAACCAATGCTTATTTTGACAAGTGAAATACCTGTAATGACTGTAATACCTGTCTCGGTTCATGCTCATCAAGATTAGTACCTGTAATACCTACTTATCCCTGAATTCTACCCCTGCTTATCCTCGTAACAGATTCCCAAATAAATCTTGAATATTCGACTTTATTCTTTTCTAATAAACAAGATACCTATAGTTGAATCATGAATCAGACAATACTTCATGGCATATCAAACAAGCAGGTAGATAGAAAAGCAAAGAATACACAAATTTGGTACCTAGTCAAACCAGTAGAACTGAAATCAAACCAATTTACAAAACCAAAAGGCAGAGGTAGCATGGAGTACTGTCATCATAAACATAAAATAGCTATTTAAGGATAGACATAGAGTTCAAATCATAAACCTTGAAAGTTTGAGAGCCCTCAATCTTGGTGCAGCACTATATACATTGTCAATTCTTGCTGGTGCTGCTGCTTCTTCTTGCTGCCAAGAAGCTGCTGCTGCTTCTTCTTCTTGTTGCTGTTTCTCTCTTTCCACTCTCTCTTTCCAAGCTTCTTCTTGTTGCCTTTGTCTCTGCACCCTTTCCTCTTCCTCACTCCAAGCTGCTTCTTGCTCCTTCTCTGGTCCCTCTTCCTCTTCTCTTGCCTCTGCTTCCTCATACTGTTCTCTCTTCCTTGCCCCCTCTTCCTCTTCCCACTTCCTCACTTCCTCTTCTCTCTTCCTCGCCTCTTGTTCCTCTTCCCTCTGCCTTGCTTCTTCTTCCCTCTTCCTCACTTCCTCTTCTCTCTTCCTTGCCTCCTCTTCCTCTTCCCACTTCCTCGCTTCCTCTTCCTCTTCTCTCTTCCTTTCCTCGTCTTCCTCCTCTCTCCTCATTGCTTCCTCTTCTCTCTTCCTTGCCTCCTCTTCCTCTTCTCTCCTCATTGCTTCCTCTTCTCTCTTCCTTGCCTCCTCTTCCTCCTCTCTCTTCCTTGCTTCCTCTTCTCTCTTCCTTGCCTCCTCTTCCTCATCTCTCTTCCTTGCTTCCTCTCTCCTTCTTGCTTCCTCCTCTCTCTTCCTTGCCTCTTCTTCCTCCTCCTTCCTCCTTGCTTCCTCCTCTCTCTTCCTAGCCTCTTCTTCCTCCTCCTTCCTCCTTGCTTCCTCCCCTCTCTTCCTAGCCTCTTCTTCCTCCTCCTTCCTCCTTGCTTCCTCCTCTCTCTTCCTAGCCTCTTCTTCCTCCTCTCTCTTTCTTGCCTCTTCTTCTTCTTCCTCCTCTCTCTTCCTTGCCTCCTCTTCCTCTCTCTTCCTTGCCTCCTCTTCTTCCTCCTCTCTCTTCCTTGCCTCCTCTTCCTCTCTCTTTCTGGCTTCCTCTTCCCTTTTCCTTGCCTCCTCTTCCTCCATTTTCATCTCTTCCTCCTCGGCACAAGAAGTGCACTCCAATATGATGGATTCTTCCTGCAAATCCACAAACTGCCCAATCGTTGTGTTTGGCACATTAAATGACGCAGCCAGGATACCCTTGTCCAATACTTGTAGAACCGAGCTCTTCCCCGCCATGAACTGAGGATGGTTCTGTTTCGCCCACGTGCTGAACCCCATGAAAACAAATGATCCATTGTTGAAAGATATCTGAGCCATGGGATAGAACCTCGGGACCGCAAACACATCTCCTTCCTCCACCTTAAACCTCCTACTCTTGCACCCTTTATCTTCCAAATCGGTAGGGCAAGCAATCCGAACAATCCCTTCCCCTTGCAGAACTATCGACACCTCCGTGGCCATTGGATTCCAATGCGGCCCCATCATCGAACCCTTCATACACAATCAAGCAGGACAGTTAAGCAACATGATCATCCTTTGGTTGCAGCATTGACATTTTGTACAACTAACCTTTGTCAAGTTCACCATGAAGACGCCAACATTGGAACCTTTCATCAAGTGTTTCTTGTTCACACTCAAGCTCCAACCGTTACAGTTCTCAACATCTGGTTTTGCATCAAAAACATTGAAGGGTTTGTATTTCTTCTTCGAATTGACCATGTGTCCTCTTCCACCTAGAAGAGCTTTCATTAATCTTTTCTCCCATACCCGCACGCTCGCCTTCTTTGTGTGTGAGGGCACAACATGAATGATTGCTGGAGGCCTCAATGCACTTGTTACTTCCTCCACCGCTCCCTCAGGAACCTGTTATCATAGCCATTGAATTGCATCAGGAAGTCATGATCACGTGCCTTGGTGCCTGCATACAAATTCTCACTCTATACGTACCTTGAAAGCCGCTTGAAGAACCTTCCCGTCAAAGCCTTTGACCATGCCGCTTAAGCGAGAGTATGCCCCAATGAATGGTTGCTATATTTATCATCAGGACAACACATTGATGTATAAATTAATGGAATGCACCAAACTGAAACTAAAATAGAAGAGTTTGAGAAAAAAGGTACATAGTGGTAGCCATCGGAAATGGAAAAGAAGGCATAGAATCTGAGTTTCTCCCTTTGAGGGTCCAAGCTGCTCTGAACATAGAAAACAGAACCAGACTTGAGTGTGTACACATCTCCTCTGCTTATATCTACCTCTCTCATATCATCTTCATCGGTCCAACTCAGCTTCCCGCTTCCTGCATACATACACACATTTCATTTCAATTGAGACCCCACTTTTTCAACAGTGAAAGAAACACAATCAGCTTATTAACATTAACTATACAACTCTCTAAAATAATGAAATATTATATGAATTTTACTTGTCAGTACATTCAAGAATCACAATCTCCATGAAATATATATCTTCACTATAAAATATGAGGCCAAATATGCTTAGTGGAACAACTGCAGTGGCAAGGTGGTGGATTCGAGGTTCGGTCGATAAAATGTAAATAGACAGAAAATCAAACAAAACCAAACTCTATCAATTGTTTATAAATGAAAACCAACAAAAAACCGAACAAAACCGGAAACCTACATGACTATTTTAAGTGATTGATATTTATTAATTGAATATTGGTCCAACGATAAATAAGTTAAATAGTAACTCAAGACCGACATCAAAGGTAATAATTTCATAAAAAGCAGTTAAAAACATCTAACTAAAAACCTATAAGTCAAATGATAAGCTAAAATAGTCTAAAATCTAAGAGTTTCATGAAACCATGTTCATATACAAAACCGAACTAAAATAAAAATCAACCAATTCAAAACATAACTGCACCAAATTCCGTCAGTTTGGTTTTTATTTTCTTAAAATCGAATTGATGTTTGAACCAAACCGTGTGGACCAATTAAAATTAGATTAATTCTAGAGCTTTAGAAATTGAAAAAATAGGGCAGATGGATCGATAATTAAAACAGGGCATGCATATATATATTTAAGGAATGAGTGTGAGTATAATTAACCTGTGTGGACATAAAAGAACATGTCATGGTGGAGAAGCACGGGGAGGAAGAGGGAGTTGGGGTCCAACGTGAAGAACTGGAGACTAGTGTACGGACTGATGATCTCAACGGCCGAGATGTCGCCGTACTCTGTCTGGACCAGGGGCTTCCTCTGTTCTCTCTTCACCAGATCAGGCTTAGCTGCAGCGCTGGCAGCATGCAGAGAGATACAGGTGCATGAGAGGATGATCAGCGATGAGATTGTGAGTGGATTCATGTTCAATTCGTGCAAACGCAATGTTGAACTCATTCATGTGTTCGTTGCTTTGAGCTTAAAAATGGGGAGCTACGTGTACGTCGGTGTCGACGCCTGCGGTCTGCATGAGGGACGCGTGTGCTTCTGCTGCTTAATTAGTTTGACACACACACACACACACACACATATATATATATATATATCTGAGATTGTGTATGCTTGCCCCCACCCCACTCTTATCTATTCTTTACTATCACATGACTTTGTTTGAGTTTCACGTATTTTTAATTACCTAAACTACCCACAACCTCACCCTATACGTGTTGTCTCCTTCGTACAGGGATGACATCCGGTCGGAACGGATGTACTCGAGAGTGAATAGATACGAATACAAATACATATATCTTTTAGGTATTTTATTGGATACGAATCGGGTATGAATATGCGTATATCATACCCGACCCGTACCGATGCATTTTAAGAAAATGATACAGAGAAAATTTTCTAACTATTGGAATTTGATCTTGTTCAGCATGTTTGAAAATTTTGTTAAATTATGACTTGTATTATGTTTGTAAACTTGCACTATAAGATTTATTATGTTTCGGTGCTTGAACTGTGAGCTTTATTGTATTTTTGGAGTGTAAATTGTAAATTTTATTATGTTTAGTAGTTTATTTTGAAAACTTCACCGTGCTTCATAACTTGAAATCAAAATTAATAAATTCTCTTTCCAGTACACTAAAATCAAAATTAATATATCCTTCATTTATTGGATTTTGATTTTCTCGAAATCTTAGAATTAGGTGTGATTTTGATTTCGACATCGATTCTTATAAATTTTATAATCAGCCTCTAAAAATTGATGGTGGTGTCGAGTCGAATTTGGGCATCTGAATTCTGGGGAGGGGCAGCACTCGCGATTGCGAGTTTGATTGGAAGTTGTTTGTCGAGGATTTCCAGAATTCTCATTTTTTGGTGTTGATTTGGTGAGAGGTAGATTCTAATTTGGATCTCCATTGATAGAGGTGGAGAAATGATAGAGAGAAAAAAAAATGATTGGAAAAGGAGAGAAAATAATGAGTGTCTTGTAAAAATGGTAACATTTAAAATTTCTTTAAACAAAACTAAGGATATATTTCTTTTTAATCTCTATTTTTAATAGAGTTATACAGAAAACATTTAAGTGAGAGATTTGACAAACGGGAGTCCTATTGAGAAGCTTATGATTAAAATAATTTTCAAAAGTAGTATATGAGATTTTGCTTATTTTAAGAGCTGCTGTATAAAATTATCCCAGCAAAAGATTTCCAAACTCACACTATACATTGAGCGTACAAATCAAACTATTTTATTCAAGACTATAGTTTGAGATACCACCTTGTAATTTCCACTTATTATTTTGCTCGTATGTTAGTTCATTACACTATTACAAGGTCAACTTTTATATCGTCTAAAGTAAAGGATTAATTTTGAACAGGAGAGACATGTAATAAGAATCATAGGCCGCTAAATATCATATCTGCTCTGATATGTCAAGACTGGGAAAAACTACAATTACAAACACCCACACAATGTACACTCCAAGTAAGTTCCTATGTATTTCACCTAGATTTCCTCATAATACATCAAATTTGCATTTGATCCCTCGGCCCAGAGTTACAATTCACAAATCAACAATAAAAGTTACACAAGCAGAAGGGTTAAGGGTATGGGATTAGTAGGAAAAATAAAATATGCTCTAACAAATCCACTGTCGTGGCTTCCTGGAGTGTCTCGCCACCCTTAGCTGCTCCCGCACAAGCGTGTTAACTCTTCCTGTGAACACCACATTTTAAGACGTCATGACAAACATATGATTGATAAATATACATGGATCAACTTGAAAGCAGAATTTTCTGGTGAAGAGTAAACAATGCATAGACACTCCATGAATTGGCGGATACAATGGAAAAACATGGGGCTGTAAGGGAACCTTTATGGAAATGTTCTCGGATGTTAGTCTCTCACAGTCCTCTGAAAGCCTCTGTAACTCATCTCTTAGGCTGAGATTGTCATTGCTCAACACCTCCACTTTTTGCTGAAGCTCCTCACACTCCGCCTGGCATAATCGGAAATGAGAACCAACAACAAATTTAAGAATCAGACATAAATGACAATTTCTCAGAATAGAAGGGAGGAAGTGTGTATACTCAAAAGTCGTCAGATTTACTCCACAGATGCTAAACATACAAATCTAGTTTGAAAACTAAGAATAGTTATTGCCATGGATCAAAAGACAGGGACAAGACTAGTGTGTCGTAGGAATTTATTTTGATTCCTTCGGTTAAAAACAACTCAAGCAACCAGATCCAATTGAACTAAACAAGGGAAAATCAAGTCAGATATCAGGTCACAACTGAAACCAGCAGGACCAGAATTCATAATGTTTCAGCTGTATTAATTAGCGTACCATAAAAATGTTAGAATCACTGAATCAAAGAAATTAGCATATAAGCATTTTTACCTGCTTGCGTAGTCTTGAACGCCTAGCTGATTCCCTATTAGACTGCTTCCTCTTTTGCCTTTTCAGTTCACGATCATCCTGCCACAGAAGAGCTAAACATCAGCGAGCAAGAATTTATGAGTATCCATGCAGAAGCCAAACTTTTGTAGACTTGTAAGTTGTAATATAAGGGTAAGTAATGAGATCTTTCTTGCCAACTAAATTTCACAAACACATCACGTAAAATTCAGCCATAAGGATCCTACATCAGGGTAGAAAATACATAACGCAACTGAAACCTGCAGCTACTATAACATTCAAAGATGAAAAGTACATTAAAGGTTGTAACCATTCTTATCATCGTCTTTCTTAAAAGGGAGGGGTTGAGACCGCATGATGAACGATCCTTTGGAGACCCAACCCTGCTGGAGGCTCGAACAAGCTGGGAAACATAATTGGTATTCATAGCCTTCTAGTAGTAATCATGACTATTAGACGTGATTTACATCCTAAGATGATGCCAATTATAACTGGTTAAACAAGTCTTGAAACAATTCCAAGGTCCATACTTGATTCCATTGCTCAGGCATTATGCCCTCACGTCCCACCATGGTAGTAACAGCTGCTGATGAAGCACCAGATGGATTTGGTCCCATTTTTGCACCTCCAGCAGTAGCAGGCCACAACTCCATCCCAATATTCAGATTGGTGGCAGGCACAGACCCTACAGGTTTTGCAGAAACTGGTGACTGAGTATTTCGAGCATTAGCGCCTTAAATAGTTGCTATATATTGCAACTAATTGCAGCATAAAAGAAAAAATAAGACTTATTTGAGCTGGAGATACAAAATATACCTTCTGCAAGTGTTTGGTTATAGCTTCCTTTCTTACTTGCAGATAATTCCTATACATGAATAGCGCATGTTCTCATTAGAATGTATAAAGGTGTAGACTACCTGCTGGACTGATTTTTATTCGAGTTGAAACTCAAAACTACTCAGTCTAAGTGTGAACTTAAAAGACAAAACTATGATCTCCGACTTTCTTAACCAGTTTTAAGGGATACAGCAAGTTCTTGGCCATTTAGTTATAGACTGACAAAGTGAACCAGACTGTTCATAATAGTGACATAAATGCATACCTGTTGGTTAGCATTCTCATCACTAGCATCTGCTGAACCTTCACTACCACTCTCAGCACTGTCAACAAGCAGTTCAATATCATTTTCCATGCTGTACAATAATAACCAATGGTAGTGCAATGACAATTTATGGTTAACAAACCTTTGGGAGGCACCGTCATTTCCTGAATCTGAAACTGCCCTTACAATCTCTGTGGCTTTACCACCTACACTTCCTGAAGCCCCCTTGGATTTTTTGGCTGTAGGCCGATCCTTCCCCTCTGGGCCTTTTCCTTCCAACTGAATGCCTGTCTGCACTGAGTTTGGAGTCTTAACAATAAAAGTTCAAAGAAAAATCAGTAAACCAACAACTTGGGGGCTTTCCAGAAGTTCATAGTCAATAAAAACAGCAAAAAATGGCAATTTCTGATCGAATGCAAGATGAACAGACAATAATAAAGAGAGAAGACGAATGATGATTTTACCATGGCCATGTTTGGATGAGCGTAGACTCCTCCCGGAGGATACATATATGGAACAGGAGTCCCATAAGGTGGCATAAGAGGGTGCTGAAAATTGGGAAAGAGAAAATAGTTTTATGAGTAGAAGATTTCAGCCTTTCCTTTAATTAAAATCAGAGTCATTGTACTCCATAAATGTATCTAAGCTTAGTATAATTTGGATATTAGATATTCACCTGACCTCCCCACATATAGGGGCTGGGACCTGGAGAAGCAACAGTGGAGGGGAAAAACGGCGGTGGGGTAGCTCCAGCACCATAATAAGCCTAAATAGGAGAGCTGAGCTGTAAGTGAGCTACTAAGATACTTTACCAAGCCATCATATTTCTCAAGGTATCTTACAAATGAATTCATTAGAACACCTAACATTCTGAAAACAAACCTGCATAGAGCTAGACCAATCAGCATATGATGGTGTGGTGGTTGGCATTTCCTGTAGACACAAAGGAGGCAAGATCAAAAAGTGAGCAAGAAAGACAGATAGAAACAAAAGATGTGACAGAAATAAGGACCTGAGTAGAAGGTGATTTTGAATCCTTGGCAGGAGTGCTCTCTTCCCCGGTACCCATCGAAATCAATATGAATTGAACACCTTATATTCAGCTGACAATGACTAGGTATCTTTGCTAATCTATGAAGAACCTGCAAACATAATATCATATCAGAAAGCACACTTTTGTTGAAGGGTTAATTTGTACCACATTTGGTAAGAGAAAATGTACCACAGCTTATGCATCCCCCGCAAAATTTTTACTGGAATGAAAACTAAGAAATCAACTCTGATTCGTAAGACCTCTCAAGATTTAAATATATATGATATCCTGTAGATTTTTAAAATATATATCTTGTACGCATCTTAATTCTAAAGAGAAAATATAAATCTCGATGCTGTACTGGACAAATGTGATCCTTCATGAATTGAGAGCCACCATTTAGTGGCCTTCATTTTTTCCTCCACATTTCATGAGCTTTGATTAATCAGTGGGGTACCCTGTGTTCTGAATATCCAGAGCAATATATAGCATAAACTACCACAGCTCCATGGTCATCATGATGTTTTTGAACTCACCCTACATGCCTCAGAAACTCACCCTTACCAAAGGGCCTTTTTGAACTCAAACTAACATGTCAGGATAAGATATGAGGGTATAATAAAGAAACTCGCGACATGATATCCTTCCAATTTCCAATTACCAACTAAGCTTCAGCATAACAAATCAGTTAAAACTTACAAAAAAAAAAGAACTGAATTACGAAAACAAAAAACTTGTGAAGCTAAACAAGAACTCAGACAGAAAAAACCATCAAAATTGAAGACAAGAGTATGGGAAATGTAATTGACACGCATAATGGGAACAAGCAAACAAAATCAAAACCTCATTCAATTTATATGAAAATCTTACCTCGGAACAGACCCAAATTAAGAAAGAAACAACAAAAGAGTCGGGTAAATGATTGAAATTAAACACGAAAAATCATCAGTTCATCATTCCCCAAACAGACTATGCATACAAAATATATGACACTATCCGTACCGACATATACACAGAAACATCACAATTCACACATGTAGAGAGAGAGAGAGAGAGACCTGGTTTCATGTCGTTTAGAGAGGGAGTGATGTGGAAGTCCAGGTGGAGCACCGCTGAGTAAGGATCAACGGCTAAGGATTTAGGGTCGGCGAGAGCCGTAGAAACCAAATCTGTGCGGTTTCGTAATTATTCTGCTTCTCTGTGAAGTGTAGGAGCAGAGAGAGAGAACGGAACGGTGTATCGGAAATCTGAACGGGAGGGAGTGAGGTGATGAGGATCTGATGTGGCGGAGTCGGATAGGAGGCAAGAGTGAGTAGGGTTTAGGTGGCTGACACGTGCGAAGAAGAAGGCTCCAGCTGTCTTCAATGTAATGGATAACGACATCGGCAATACTAAATTCGATTGGATGACTCATCGGATAACTTCAACTATTCACGCTATTCTTACTTTTCTTTTTGCATTTATAAAACAATACTAATTCAAAAGACTTTTATTACAAAATATAATAAATGGGTTGATCAAAATCAACCTTAATGTTGTGAATTTCTTATTCATCAAATTGAACATAACCAATAGGTGAAGGCATGATTATCAGCCACAAATGTTATGATAGAAATCAAAGGATAATCATAACTACACTCAACCAAATTAGTTGTGCATTGTAAACACACCTAAACTGTCTTTTACCTGCACAATTTTTTGTTACTGTAAACACACTTAAACTGTCTTTTACCTGTACAATTTTTTGTTACGCTTGGGTTGGCTCTATTTTATAGTGCAAAGAAAAATGTCGGTCATCATGTCTCAACTTTTGGTGAGATATGTTTCAAGTGTAGGTATTATATTCTCTAATATGCGGAATCGTGTCTGCAAAATATTCTGTCGAATATATTACATGTTCGATCTCGAGTAGGATCGTATATGTGATTGGTAAAAATATTATCTACTGTATAGGTTAAGGAAACCCTATATACAAGAAGATTTGTCGTGAATGTTAAGAAAACTCCAGTGACGCTTCAAGACGGTGTGTAGTTGCTATAAGAGCCAAGAGCTTCCCCTTAACAGCTTGTCGTTCTTCTGTGCAAATACTCAGGGCTTCTAAACGTGCAGGACTGGCGTGTTGGAAGGTTGTATCATTTGATAAGAACGATGTAACTCTCCAAACACTATTCGGGAAGATTGAGTGATTAGGAGATTGAGTTTATTATGTTTACGTGATTGAAGACTAGCGTGCCTTTGAAGATAAAAGACGTCCGAGCATAGGCGTTTGCTCAAAGAGTGGAATTGAGGAGGATCTCACAGACAGAGGGAGTCCATGGTCTAGGCACTCACTAGTAGTAATTGTAGTTAGGACAATGATTTATATGATAATCAGTTGATGCCTTTGTTGTACTATTGTCTAATTGATAGTGAAATCTTTTCCACTAGCAGAGTGCCCCCAGACGTAGGTGATGTTGCACCGAACTGGGTAAACATATTGCGTATCTTCTGTTTTCTGTTTTATTTGTGAGTTATTTGTTATCTGTGATCGAACAAGTAGTCGGACATAAAGTCATAACATTGTGTACGACATCTTTCTCCTATAACTAACCAAAATTTCACAATTCACTAAAAAATCGTTTTTAGTTTTGGTTTTTAAGTAAAATCAATGGGTTATATTAGAAACATTGTCAAATATTACAGTCATGGAGTAAGGGGAATACAATCCTCCCTAAACTCTCAGTCAGAATAATGAACCGCCGCTATAACTAGTATATGAACATCACGGTTAGATGACTGTTTTACAAAACAAACATTGATGTTTGACAATTGAACTAACAAAACATGACAATCGAAACCACTGACTCTAATGTCGAGACAGAATGGTTACTCCCCTACACAACTTGAATTATCGACAAACAATTAAATTCTACGGTTATCTGACGTGTTCCATCCACATCCCTCGCCCAACAAAGAGTTGTTAAGAGACATGTCGCCTCTACCATCGTTGGAGCTAGACTTTCATAAATTCGGCGAGACCTCACAACAAGAGCCACTCTAGACTCATTCCACACTACCCACCCCCAGTCCATCATCTCCTACTCCCGACTCACCGATTCGTCCATATTTGTTTTAAGGCCACTTGGCTATAGTTTTGACCACTGAATTCTTAAAGACCTACAAGAACTTGGTCTGATATCTAAGGTTATTTTTATTCTGCACCACTTCTCCAACACAGACTTAGCCACCATACACACTGCCAAAACCTGAAATCTCTCCTCCTTGCACATTAGCATATTCCTCTGTCTCAAAGATTACCCATTATCTCATAGCCAAAAGCTCAAACTGTCTCAAAGAATACTTTTCCACAACTTGCCACCCCGAATAGAAATTAATCCCCAAATCAATAAGCTCACGCCAACCCAACTGAGCCTAGAAACCCTGAAAATTTTGACAAGGCTGAAATAAATGAGACTCGTTATTGATGTTCAAGGCACACAGAGGACATATGCATATATTATGACCCCCTTCGTCACCAACTAAAACCCAACCAAGAAAACACCTCGAAAATGAATGTTAAAGAAACATACGAACCTTTGAGGGGATGCCCAGCTTCTAGATCCGCCGCCAGAATGATGATTTGTGCTCAGAAGCCCAACCTCCTCCTATTAATTGAAGCAAGTAATGTTTCGATTTCATCAAATACAAACCAAAGGCTTCATTCAACATATACCACACATCTTCGTCTAGAAAGTGGCTGATCAGGATAGCTAGAATGTTGCTTCGTTCGGTCTCCCTAAACAACAATTCAAGGAACCTAACATCCCCTCCCGACTCCCTAATAAGAACATGTCTATGAACTCAGTGTAGTGAAGTCATTCAACAGTAGCTTCAAAAAGATCTCCTTCGTGAGCCAACTAAAGGTCGCTCCCTAGCTCAACACTAGTTATTATTGTCCGCCATGACTTGGAGATTTTGAGGGGTCCACGTCAAACACCGCCTCTCACATCTCATTCTTCGAGGACCTCCACAATAATACCTCATTGTCTGCCATTGTAAGTTTCAGTGAGATTAGATTCAAGAAATCAATTGATTCTACCCACCTAGATGCAAAAATGGAATTATAGTATCTAACCTCTAAGTTCTACATACCCGTCATCCCAACCCCTCCATTTTTCAAGAGAATATTGTAACTTCTATAAATAATTTTATCGTCGACATGAGCTAGTAGAGGCGTGGAAAAATTTAGTATTTCGATCTCTTCCTTCAGCCAAAGTTGTTTAGACCTTTTCCTCAACATCACTTCATTCTTCTCCATCCCTTCATTTCACTTACCAACAATTTTCAAGTAATGTTTAATCCTATTTTTGTCTCTCATGGTTTGGAGTTGCCAAACCAATTAAGATAGCCGTCAAATAGAGCCGGACAGCTTTGCTGAGGCTCACACACCCCACACTTGTTAAGCTCGATCCACACTGTTCAACCATTCCATAATCCCCAAAGATGATTAACACTCCCATTCGCGCTGCACAACCCACACATAAGAATGACCCATTTGACACACGTTCTCATAACATAAGGGACGTCTTCTTTGATTCTGAACCACAACATCTGGGTCAAGGAGAATCAGATAACTATCCGAGGTGGAGACCTTCAGTATGTACAATTTAGCTGCACTGAACCAAGTCCACCAATTCTCGAAGATAAGGTCCCTATGAAGTCAGACCTATGTCCATGACATTATTCTCTTTTTTAGTTCCGTTGGTAAATATAAAAACATTATTTTAGGTGGGATGTGAAGATAAAAAATAGATTAGGAGTACTTAGGTGCAAAATTAGATTTTTTGGTATAGTTAGTTGCAATTATCCCTAAATTAAATTGTGCAATACACTAGTATGAGTTGCATGTTTTAATATTTAGAAGGAAAACATCATTTGGCTACACCTAGAATTTGTTCTTTTAATATAGTCACATCTATTTTTTTTCACTTAGCAGATACTAATGTTTGCAAAATTATCACCGTTACATTTTCTGTTAGATTCCTTAATTTTTATTTATTTTTAATTTTTAAAAATACTAACATACCCTAAAAGGTGAAATCAATTTTTTTTTAAATTTGGTTGAAAATACTAAAATACCTTATGTGAGGTCAATCGGCCTCCTTTAGAGCCTGCTAAACCTCACATTTATCACACTTATTTTCCTCGTATCGGATATAAAGAGCCATCTTTATTCGTTTTTTCCCTTTTGAGCTCCAAGGTATTTTAGGATTTATTGTAGAGGTTTTGGAGGTTTTTATACGAGTTTTTGAAGAAAGATCGCATGGTAAAGAATACCAAAAATGAGCAAAACAAGGCAGCCACGATCGGGACGCAGGATAAAAGAGTTGTCACGATCGTGATATATACAGTCACAAATACAAGTTCAACTTATCGTGGTCACCCGCAACGAGAGCCACGAGGCAGGAACGATCGGGACACGAAAAAAAAGGCATGTCACGATCGTGACACATGCGCCATTCTGACATCAATTAAAATAATTTTAATGATCGTGACAAATTCCATTTTCTACGATTTAAAGGGTCGAACCCCTAAAATTAGTGGGGGTTGGGTTTAATTTTGGGGGGTTTTGGCCTCCTCTAACCTTCCTCACAAGGCACACCTCTTCTAGGGGGTTTTGAGAGCCTTCTCTTTCTCTTCCTGGAGCCTTTTGCTTAGGGATTGATGGGTGCTCTCAAGACCTCTCCATCCACCACCAAGATTTGGAGCTCAACATCAAGAACATCAAAACTTTGGGAGATTTGGAGGAGCTCTTCTCTTCAAGACCTTATGGGTCTTACGATTTAGGATTTCTCTACCTTTTATCTTTGTTATGTTGGCTATCGCTTATATTTGTTGATGGATTGGATTGTCTATGACCCTCTTTGCAATTATTGAATGATATAGTACAACTATATTTTTGTATACTTGAGGTATTATTCATGTTTGTTGTGTTTGGCTTTATGTGGGTTGGTTTTCGTGCTTATAGCGTTCTTACCTAGATCACAAGAATAATCTTGGTTCAAGGGAGTCACTACAAAAGTGGGGCTTGAAAATCTCTTAGGGATTTCGTGTTCAGAGATTATCCGGGCTCCGCGGCCTTAGCCTTAAGATAGTTGGTTTTATTATCTTTCTAACCCATTGACAATAGGGAGTAATTAAGCCTCTTTCAATCCCGAGAGACGAACTTGGCGGCCTAAAACTTAGAATAACATATAATGCACAACATGATTGATTGATATTTTGAATTTGTAAGAATTGTGTTTGAGTAGTGTGCATGCTAACATTGCACATTCATATTTTTGTAGTGAAATATTGTTCATTAGTGTGATTATGCTTGACTTTTGTGGGCTGATTGTTGTTTGTATTTTTATTTAGATTGATCATCTAGATAATCTTGGTTTGAGTAAATCACTATGAGAGTGGGGTTTGCTTAGGGCTAGACAATCTCCTAGGAATTTTGTGGTCCAAGATGATCCAGGCTCCGCATTCCTAGCCTCGTCATAGTCGCGTTAAATGACTTCTTGAACTGTTGAGAATAATCAAAGGGTGAGTTGACGAGAATATATTGAATTGCATTCAATTTTGAAAGACGAGTGTAGTGAATATTGAATTAGGGTAACAAAATAGCACAATAGCATGTTGGATAAGATTTTAGATTAGCGAAAAATTGAGTGTGAACTAGTATTTATGGTTGCTTGACTTCAAGTCGCATGTTCACTCCATTTCCATCAATCATGTGGCTTTTTGTTTATAGTTTTCTATTTTGCATGATGCTTATATACACACATTTTTACATATAAAACTTGAGAAATACTAATCTACTAACCCACAAAAGGAAACATGACCCATTTAGACAATAAATCCCTATTTGGTCCGTGTGGAGATGACCCAGAACTAAAAAACTGAAATATTATAAATGTACTTGATGACTTCGACCCCGTCCTGATGCTCACGTTAGGGAAGATCGAGGCCAAGAAGCGAGAGGGCGGTGCACCCGAGGACCATCGATAACCGCGCCGATTTTCCTGCCATCAATACCCTCAATTACCGTTTTAATTTTCAAAACATGTCATTTTAACTATTCTTTCTCATCATCATCATCATCATCTCTCTCTCTCTCTCTCTCTCTCTCTCTCTCTCCGAAATAGACATCAAAATTTGTAATCTCATTCATGTTAACCATTCCACTCGCGATTATTTTCAAATATGGTACATCTGTAAGATTTGCAAAAATTTCAAATTTCGAGGACGAAGAAGGAAATTATGTTCTCGAGGAGCAGAAGCTTGTACTAAAGGGTGCATATGATTCAGTTGTTCTTGAAGATGTGGTCGTAAGAGTCGGCGAGGTTGGGTTTACACCAGCACCGAGCTCCACAAATCCATCAATTTGCACTATCGATTTTCTCTCTGGCGCTACCACCCATCTCCGCAATTCGATTTAGCACAACTAGACCAAGCCCCATCTCAGGCTCTAGACCACTCTGGCCTATAATGAGCATTCTCCGACGACATCCATGACCTTTTCACTGGATAGAAACTCATGAATAATTACATCTGATAAAAACACATTCCACCTCTAGCGCGTTCTCCGAATACCTTGTCGCTGGATAGAAACTCAGATAAAAATCCCTTAACATCATAAACCAAAACCTTAACATGAAAATCCCTAATCTCCGACGACCTGGAAACTTCCAGAAAGATTTGTTATGCCCAAGGCAATATGATAGGGTCGAATTTTTTGTATTCTCCCGAATAGAATCTCCTCATTTTATCAAAAATTTTATACTATGGTGTATTTTATGCTACTTTTACCTGCTTTCATGTGAAAGTAGTCTAATTTGGAACAAAATCAGGTGATTTACCAAGGCTGGGGGCTTGCAATAAGTCCACCAGGCAGAACAAAGGTTGAGATGATAGATGCACATGCAAAGTCCACTTGGCAGGTTGACAGTTCATCCAGTAGGTGGCATCTTCCTAAGGACGCACCTATCGACCATGTCCGGCAGCCACGCAATCCATCCGACATGTAGAACGGTCTCAAGAACCAAAGTGTTGGCCCTACCCGACACCCATGTCTGGCAGCCACACAAAACATCTGTTAGGAATAACTCACTTCAAAAGAGAAAAACATACTTGTCAAGCCAACCTGTTGGCTCCATCCGGCAGGTGTGCTCGGCAAATGAGCATGATCAGCTCTAGAAAATTTGCAGTTTCCGATTTCAAATCCAAATTGAACTTTCCTATTTAAGCCAAAGGATAGGGCCCAATAAAATAACGTTTTTACATAGACAGAAGCACACTTGCACCTAGTGAATTCGAGACTTAGATGCACATTGATCAAGATAAATGCCTTAGAGACGACAAATTAAAGCCAAGAAGCCACCAGAGGTCATTATTTCGACATTTTTAATTGAGGTTAGAGTAACAATTAGAGGGATCATTAAGATTATTTCATAAGTTTTTAATTGTATGACTGATTTTAGTTTGTATTGGAGAATTGAGTTTAGAGAAAATGACAGTTTATTACACCAAATTATACTACTTTCAGTTTTGATGGCCTAACTTTTTTTTCTCTCCTTTTAGTACTCTAACTATTATTTTGGGAAAACCTACCTCTAAAATATCTAAACTACCATTGATTTAAAAAATTATAATTGAATGAGTTAAATTTGGTTTAAAAACCAAAATTGAGTCGATCCGATAATGACGATTGTTTTTTAACTAGAGCAATTAAGAGTTTTGAAATACACTCATTCCTAAAGTCCTAGTAACTCTAATATAAATATGAAAATGGGAATGCTAATTAACTGAAAAGGAAAATACACCTAACATGTAGTTGCATTGTCCTCGCATTTATTTTCTCTTCATAATGTATCGGCACTGTATTGCTCATTAATCTCTATTAAATTTATTTGTTTTCAGTGAGGTTGATACTTAGTACATGTATAAGAAACAAAGTGGAGTGTATTCTGGGATAGTGATCAATGACTACAAAAAAGAGACATTTTATAACCGACAAAGGAGCATTCTCAAAATCAGGAAAAAAACATCGTCGACAGCAGGGTTCGAACCTGCGCGGGCGAAACCCAACAGATTTCAAGTCTGTCTCCTTAACCACTCGGACATATCGACTTGTTGTCTCTGTTTTCAAAATTAAATTTTATTAAATTACACTTTCCAGTTTCGTTTGATAAATTTTCAAAATCCCAATCAGCTGTTATTTTTTTGTTGGCAGTCACAGCTATCCAGTATTTTTGTTGTGGGACTTTTGCATTAAGCTTAAATATCAGGAAAACTAAACCATGAAAATATGAAATGCACTAATAACATGATTTTGGGGCAGGATTTGGGATTACTAGACTTGCCCCAGTGTCATCCGTAATTTGTGCATGTAATTGAAAATTGAGAAAGTAAAGAGAAAAATTAGGAGAGAAAAACAAAAGGAAAGCAGGGTAGATGAGAAAGGAGGGATGGTTGGAAAAGGAATGAAGGAGAAAATAGTGGGAAGAAGAAAAAAATGTGGAAGGAGAGAGAAAAATAAAATACTAAAATGATTAATGGAAAAGTTATGGGTACTTTAGTACTTTTACATAAGAGTTAACACGTTAACTTCCGTGAGACAAAACGGTAGTTGAGTAAATTCAAAATAACAGTTTAAAGTTGAAAATACTGATGTGAAAAACGCATATAATTAAAGAATAGTAATATGTAAATATCTAAAAAAAATATTTATGTGTAGTTATGCCTTTATATTTCTTAATATCGACTTAAATAGAAATGGGTCTGGTTCGCGCAAATTTCGTTGTACCCGTATCGGACCCTTCACCTGCCTGGTACTCGATCCACTCGCACACCCACTTAGTTATATGTGTACCCGACCCGCTCAAATACCCGACCTGACCCAAAATTAAATAAGTAATTTAAAAATAATTGTGATAGAAATCAACAATTATATTGTTCGATCAACTCAATTTATAAAACAACATATCAATTATCCAAACTCTCAGTCAACAAAAAATCACCAAACAACCCAAAAAGAAAATTGTCAACTATATGCAAACTAGCCACAATAAAGTTCTTACGTCAATCTATGCAAATGGTTCATGATAAAGTTATGTACAAATTGTCCACAATAAATTTAGCAAACATATGCAAATTGGTGTAGGTTAAGATTATTAATCTTAATAGATATATATTTTTTAAAGTATTGGGTATGGTTCGGGTGGATATGGGTCGACCTGTATCCGTAAAATACTCGTTACCCAACCCGTTACCCCCGTTCATTTTCAGGTAACCTGTTTTGGTTGGGTCAAGGAAATCAGGTTTGATTTTTGTTTTGCTATCCCTAGGCTTATTGAGAAAGCTTATTAGCCAAAAACTACTAGACCTGCATAATAAGTACAGCAGAAACTACCGTAAGTAGCATGCGATATATTTTCTTTGATAGGTTACTATAAATGCAATAGACAGAACAGAAATAAAGAAGAAACTTGAAAAGGTTCCATTATTTAAGCTCTTGTTCAAACAGGCGGGCTACGTAAATGGGGGCAGCCTCCTCCTCTCCAAATCCAGATTACCAGTTACCTCAACTGCTTCTGCAATGAGTTATGTGTATTGTACAATGTTTATAACATTACTGTAAAGTTGCTACTTTTCCAAGGTTACCAACTTGGATTGGATGCTACACTACACTACACATGACTACATGGAAAGAAAGACGCTGCATCAGCTCCTTGCAAGAGCTAACGAGACTAGCAGCCGCGAAAACAGCCAAAGAAAGATTTAGACCTTGTGAATTTCTTACCTTTCTCTTCTGGTCGTTTCCTTGCAGACTCAGAGCGAGTGAAATGTCTTTTTGGTCTATTGCCTTCCTCTTCAGGCTGTATCTGCCCAGAACCAATGTAAACTTTATTTTTCTCTACAGACTGTTTCTGGCCGGAGCCAATGGGATCTCTTTGTAGACCTATATCTGGATTTTCAATTGCTAACATTTTGGGAGGTACATACGATGAACATTGCAGGAGATCAGTGAGAAAAATCGTGATGTCCTTAAACTCTGGCCTCTTAGAGGGATCCTCTGCCCAACATGACTCCAAAAGAGGGACAAGCTTCTGAGGAAGATTCTCCAAACTAGGCCTTATTTTCTGCAAGGAACATTAATGATGAATGCTTAATAGCTGTAAGAGGTCAGGCCACAGTCTCTTTAACTACTTACTACAACACTGGAAATGTGAGGGTTGGTGGAGATTTGAAGTCAAATTTTTGCATATTTGGAGACTATCTTCTCCAAAGCAGGTATCCAAATATGCATATGCATATCCAAATATGCATATTTGCTACGGTGAGTTTTCAAATTTGAATACACACTATTGCAATCTCCAAAAGTGAATAAATGGGTGTTAAGTGAAATGCTATTATATTTTTTATTTATGAGTGTAATAAATGGGTATCTAAATTTATTTTTATTCATGAGTGTAATTTATGTGTATTTTTTTTAAAAGAAATTAATTAATCTATTTAATTTGATTGTAAATTGAATATATAAAAATTATTGTATTATAACTTCATTTGTAATTTATTTTGCAAAATATACTTTTCATTAGAATCGACGACAAACAATGATTTTAAATAAAAATTCGACAACAAACATAAATTTTCAATTACAATAATAAATAAACGAACACAATTATTTTTCTTATTCAGTAAGAAGATCGAAATATTGACTAAAATTACTCGTTGGGACAAGTTTACTAACTCGTAGAATTAATTTTGTTTTATTCGACGTGTTATTTTTAATATTTTATTATATAAAATTTTGATTATTATATGACATTTATTTTTAGTAAATTAATGTATATATTTAAATAATTTATTAGAATTAAAATTATATAAATATAATATGTAAAATTATTAAATAATAAAAGTAATATTTGATGTGACGTATAGAGATAATTTTAGAAATTGGGTTGGAGAGAAATAGATATAGAGACTCAATCATTGGGTAATAATTTTTGGATATAGCATTGGAGATGGCCTCAGCACTTTTGATTTGGGAAGTTTTGGAAAACATCAAAAGAATCAATGGTCTGTGATTCATAAGAAAACAGCTATAAACATTATTGTAACTTCCATTGACAAGTTTAAAGGACATACCTTAGCTGTTGCATATGCGGCCATTATATTGCTCCTTCCTTTAAATGGAGTTTGGTTAGTGAGCAATTCCCAGAGAACCATTGCAAAGCTATAGACATCCACCTTGTGATCATAGCGTTTCTTTGTCCCAACTGGAGATGGGTCAAAGCTGAATATCTGATTTGGATAAAAACTAATCAACATTAACAAGAACTACGGGGAATTCTAAACAAACAAAAAAAAACAAGGAAATGGAGTACCTCAGGAGCCATCCATCTATAAGTGCCTGCCTCGCTGGTCATTTCATCCATTGTCTCCTCTCTGGCTACACCAAAGTCAGCCAGCTTGATATGTTTCTTATCTTCGGTTAAAAGAAGGTTACCTGGAGTAGGTATGTAGTGTTTCAGTTAGACGCAAATCATTATATGAACCGCACCATGTGACCAAATAAAGTGACAAATAAGGAATAAGAATGGCATGTTTGAGAAAACCAAAATATTCTCTTGAGGCCTGAATAGTTGAGGTTCTGAAAGAATGAATCAAAATTGAAATAGAATAATAAGATAATTTACCAGGTTTAAGGTCTCGGTGAATGATTCCAATTGCATGCAAGTACTCCATAGCTCGGGAAATATCTAATGCAAAGCTTAGAGCTAGCTCCAGGTCAAGGCATCCCGGACGCGTGCTCCACAAGTACCTTCGCAGTGTGCCACCTTTCATAAGCTCGGTTATTATTGCCATAATTGGTTCTGCAGTTGCACCAATAAACTGTCTCCGCGAAAAAGTTTGTGTCAGCACTGAAGATGGGAACACAAATATAAAGTAGATACCATGTTCTAACAGTACTTGCAATGAAATAAAATTTATTACTCTGTAGATAAACTAGCATGGAAACAGCACCAAGGCGGCGCAAAAGATGAAGTTGAAGATTAACGTGTTAGGTTTGAATAAATTTCATTATATTTATGTCTTGGACATGTATAGTGTAATACACTTTAGTAGCGTGTCAGCTGATACAAGATATACAAGGAAGAAAAGATAGATGTTTTATTAAGTAATTCCAGATAATTTGAGAGACCTGGTTTATCTCTAGCCTAGGGCTCAAATACAAGACAATTTTTTTTGATAATCGATACTCCATATGTTGCCTCTACCCTATTTTATACTTCTTAAACTAGAACATTAAGAAAAGAAAATAATACAAAAACTCACTCACGAAATAAAATAAAAGGAAAACTTAACTAGCAAGAAAGGTTATTTTCCAAGAATTATTCTCCTTTCTTAATTGCTGACCCAATCAAAAGGGTGTAATATTACATGTCATTCCACATTCACCTTGCCCTCAAGATGAAATTAAGGAAACAGTTGTCTCGCGGTCTCGTTGTTTCTTAGTTCACATAAAAAAATCGCTTTGCTCAATACTTTCATGTTCCCATTCGGGGCCATTGTAGGAGTCACCAATTTTGTTTAAAGGATAACCTTGCAGCAATAAGACTTATAATTCCTTCTTTTGACATCGATTTGTAACACAACTCTTTGGTTCGTTTTTGTTACAACTCTGATTCTGATAGTCGACGAAGTCGTGGTTTCTCTTTAATAGCAATTTGTCATGAAGAAATTAATCTGGAGTCATGAGGGGTCTAGATTCCCGTAGCCATTCTATGGGCGTGACTGGCCTTGGATTGATGTTGGACTCACAACTTGGTCTCCACATTTTGGACTACTTTTATGTCATGTTCAAGCCCAATCAGTCCCAGGACAATGACTTAAGAGTCAATCCCCGAGTGCAGCCCGTTAATGAATGTGGACTCCAACACTTGCTCATTTATATCTTCCAATGATGAAGCTAATAGTTCGAACCCTTGCGGTAGTCACGCACAATCCCATCTTGTCTTAATGCTAGAAATTTCTGGTATAAATCATAATTTTAGGACTATTTGCCGCTTTAAATCTTTCCAGTCCACAATGGGTCTTCTCCGATTATCCCATTAGAACCATATAATAGTTTCTCCTTCAAACCCGTGACCGATGTATCCAAACATTCACCTTCAGTCATGTGATGGATCACAAAAACCATTCAGCTTTCAGAATCTATCCATCAGGGTTGTTGTCTTCGAATGAAGATAGCTCGATCCGTCGTCATCGGATCTCTCACCTCGGGGCCGGAGTGGTGCGGTATGCTTCTAATCCTATACCAGCCCCTCCAAACGTCGCCGGCCTCCTTACCCCAAATGATTGTCCTTTCTCATCCGGGACCACGACTACCTTTGGCAGAACCCTCATATTGGCGCCGCTTTCACATTATCTCGCAGACTGCCCAAGTTCGAAAACTCGTGCCTTTATAGCATTGCTTGCAATCTGTCCAATAGTCGTTGATTGGTCTTGTTCCTCTTCCATGATTCCAATTCGCCGATCTTCGTGAGTTCTCAGTAGATGAGCCATTTGTTCCATTATTGTTGTCGTGTTCTGCTCCAAGATCGGGAGACGTTGTAGATCTGTTTTCATGTGTTCACATCTGAATTTTGGTTATCACCGCTTCCATAGTCTCTGTTCGTGATGCCCGCGTCACCATGATTTCCAGATCGTGCTCTGATACCAATTGATACACTTGAGTAGTGTATCAGCTCATACATGATAATATAGAGAATAAAAGACAGAGGCTTTATTCAATAATAATTACAGGTAATTCGAGAGACCTGGTTTCTCTCCAGCCTAGGGCTCAAATACAAGACAATTCTTTTTGATAATCGACTCCCCCGCCTCTACTCTACCTTATTTTATACTTCTTAAACTAGAACATTAATTAAGAAAAGAAAAATAAAAGAAAAACCCCACTAAGGAAATAAAATAAAAAGTAAACTAGTTTTGCAAGAAAACTTATTTTCCAAAAATTATTCTCCTTCCTTAATTGATGACCTAGTCAAATGGGTGTTATGATGTAAACTTTAAAGCTAGCTGCAATTCCCATCATACTCATTAACCATCCAGAAAAGGCACACGATTATATAGGTGCAACCTCGTACAAAAGCATATTGTAGACCGGGGCAGAACACAAATCGTCGTGACTAATAAGAGGATTTGAATGTGTAGAAATAAATTTAAGTACTTTTTTTCCAACAAGAAGGAGGTTTCCCACTTTCTATCTAGACAGACCAGCTAACATAAGTTACAAAATAAATGGTCTATTAGTGATAGATTTATGGGCAAAAGTAACGGTTTCATAGGAACGTTAAAACCAGATAGGAGCTCTGATATCAAATGGCTATCTGGAGAGCTAGAACACAGTAAGAGTGGATGATGCAATCCAAAATACAGGGATACCTATCAGTATATTTAAGTTGACTACAGAGACAGAAATGGGTTAACCAACGTAATGTGCATTTAGTTATAAGTTGCACCAGATAGTTATTCTAATTATAATCAGAATCTTTTTATTAACCACTAAACTCCCATCCCAAAACTATCAAACTGCCGATATTGTATGATCATATCTTTGGCTGTTCTACCTTTCGAGAAATATCTTTCTTTGTTTCGGGAAATGTTAAGTGATAATAATAACTTTCACCACATATATTTCTATCATGTATCCTCCAAATATGCTCCACATGGCTATTAAAAAGATGAAAAAATGAAGAAAACAAAACGAAAAAAGAGAATTCCAAGAATTATGCAGAGAAGAAAAGGAAGTGTACTTGTGGATAGATTTTATAACAAATAAACTATCATACCTCCACTATATTTTGATGCTTAACCCCGGAGAGCATTCTGACCTCTCTCTGAAATTGCACTTTGTGTTGAGGACTTACTGTTGCATCTTCATCTGGCTGTATTACCTTTACAGCAACAGGCTTGCTTTTGTACCTAGAACAGATTATGGTGTGTATCAGAATCTTGACACCCGAAAACACAATTTGTTGATTGCAGAATATATGGAGTAACACAGTGTCGTCAAAGGCATGCACAAGAGAAGATCATTCCAAAAACATACTGTAAAATGTAGTTTATGTTCGTTTACATACAAAAATTGTGTAATGTGTTTGCACTGTCAACATGTTGAAAAACTTGAATTGCGGAAGCGGCTAGTGATATAGTGTTACAAAGCAACTCCTTTATTGTTTAGTCATTCAGCATAACATAGACAAGCTATCCAAACTTCAAATGTGATAGATAGTCGCAAAAACAAATCGCCATAAAGGAATTCAACTAAACAAACCCAGCCAAAACATTGGATAATCTAGAAATACTCCAAATGAAATATACTTGAAATACATCCTTATATGGAGTATTTTATCTCTTATATATCCTTTAACTTGCTCTTTCGACCTATAGTCTACTAAGTATTGCTAGAAAGTATAATCGTGACTAAATTCTAGATACTAGGCCTGAGGAAGAAAATGATTGGAAAAGAGACCAAATGAGAAAAAGAAGCCTCATTTCCAACAACCTAGAAATTGATATCCCTTTCTCTGCAATCCACAATCCATGTGAAAAAAAAATCAAACTCAATAAAATAAATCTCCAATGAATAGATATAAGATTTTGTTTTTTTTTGTCTTGGCCCTTTCCATCTCTGTCCTTTTTCCATAAATGCTCATTGTATCCGTCCACAGCAACAAGCCCTCAAAGCCGTGTCATTGTGTAGATAAAAGGAAAGTATGTTAATGACGATCGATACATCCGAACAAAATAATTAATTGTAGTGAGTTATAACCACAGATTCTCCTATTTAAAACATACCATTTGTAACTAAACATTTTTAAATTTTCCATATAGTAATTTTTTTGGCGGTTCAGAATTAATTGATATCATATTTATCAAAAACTGTATAACCGATCGGTTAACTACTCAAACGATGTTCATAAATAGCAACACAATCTATTGAGCCGGCTGGAATGCGTCTTCTTTAGCTAAAAGCTTTAATGTGTAATAATATACTTTGCGTAATAATATGCTTTGCATACATCAGATACAATTACGTTACGTGTGTTATTACAATTCTGGAAATGAATTATTGTTTGAGAGTGCATGCTACATGCCCCATATTATCACGCAAGCTCCACGAGAATAACGTATGGATAAGCGAAGATTTTATTAACCGCTGTGTTACACTCTCTTTTTGCAGGGAAAAGGCCGTTTCAGCTAGTGAACATAAACAGAGTATGAGTTTTCACTTTGCTCACGGTAAACAGCAAACACCAGAAATATCACGGTGATGAAACAACATGTGTATTCGGCAATTACAGACAAACAATCAACTGGCTCATCATTTGTTGAAATGCCAAAAGAATCAATTGAGTGAATAAGACAAATGGCATCCACTTCAGAAATTGCTTGTGCCATTTAAGGAGAAACCCATTCATCACCAGACAACCCTTAATGGATCAACATCTATCCACCAATCTCTTAATTGATTTTAACCCCAAAAGGGTTCATGATCAGCTGTTGTGATTATTAACAAAACTCATTTTTCAAGATAACCCAAAATCAAAATCAAAATCAAACATGATTTCATCATTCAAACCAACCCACTAACAAAAGAAATGAAGATCAATCACTAAACCCTCAAAGGGTTTATCATAAACCACTAATTCAAACAAGGCCACAGATCCAAAATTGAAGAAGAATCATCAAAGCCAAACACACCCACAACAACAAAAAATAGAATTCAAGAACACCCATAAAAATTCGAGGAACGCAAAATCAACCAAACACACAAACACAAAGAGAGTACAGAGAGGAGTGAAGAGAGGAACTGACAGTCCTGAGTAGACCAGGGACCAAGCACCCTCTCCGATGACTTGTCCCAGCTCGACCCGGCTACTCTCAAGAAGCAATCGGTGATCAATGGTAAAATCGAAGCTCCCCTCTTCATCAATGGCGTTGACATGGCGAGCAAGCATTTCCAGAGTGAAGGGGACGGCGTCGGAGAGCGCCGGCATTGGCGGAGAAGACACCTCCTGCCTCCTCCTTAGTTCCTGCATTGGGGGACTGTGTCCGTCTTTTGAGGGGAGAGAGAGAGAGAGAGAAACACAAATTTGGGGCTTTTGTGTAATTTGATTGATATTTATATTTCAAAATTGTGGAAGATGAGAGGGAAAATAAGGAAGCTTTTTGGGTAATTAAGGTTACTAATCAATTTCCTTAATTATGTTTATAGCCTCGTCACTACCTTTCATTCTTACGGTGTTGCAAAAATTGTTAGACGATAGTGAGTCTTTAAAGACTAAGTAGAGATTAGTAAGGTATTAATTAAAAATTATAAAAAATTAATCGGGACTGGTCGAAAATAAATCAAATTTTTTACATCATTGCATTCTCAGGACTAACATAATTCAAGGGAAATTTGATCAGAACTTCGGAACGTGTTTTTGTCGTTAACAACAAAAACTTTTCTTCTAGAAAACAACAAAAGCTATTTGATAGAAATATTTAAACCAAAATAATCATTTTGAAATTGTTATCTGATAGATTGAATATTGAGATAAACTAATCATTTGCTTACCGTTCAACCGCCAAAGTATAAGATATTTTAATGAATAAAATTGAGCATTTATTTCTGAGCCAAAATAATGTATTTTTGCTATTTCTTCAATAATAATGTAATAACTGAAGAAATCATTTGATGGCACAATGGTCCAAAGAAACTTATGCTACAAAAAAAATAAGAGATAATTACACTTTGCCCCTGCTAAAATGATCACTTTTACATTTTACTACAATTAAAAAAAATTTACATTTTACTATCGCTAATTACGTTTTTTTACACTTTACCCTAACAGTGTTAGATTTTGAATGAAAATTTTCATTTTATAACAAAAAGATCAAAATACCCTTAGGGTTTTCTTTCCTAATTAAGATCAACCTCCACTCAAATCCGGTCAGAACCGGTTTAATTATTAATAATTAAAATAATATTATTTATTAATAATATATTGAAACATTCGAATTACACGACTCTCTCATACGAACTCCATTTCAAGCTCATAGTGTATCAAATCGAAGAAAATCGAAAGATCAACAACTTTAATGAAAGCTTTATTTATTAAAACTTAATATTATTTTGATATTTAATAATTAAAAAATATTAATTATTAATAATATGGTGAAACTTTTGAATGACATAACTCACTCATACGAGCTTTGTTTCGAGCTCATAATATATCAAATCGAATAAAATCATAAATTCAACAATCTCGAAGAAATAAGTTTTTATCTAAAATTCCATCCAACGACAACAAATTTTTTAATCTTTAAAAAAAATTCGTCCAACATTTACCAATGTTAGAGCAAAATGTTAAAAAAAGTTATTAATAATTAATTATTTATATTTTTGGTAATAATTATTTATTAGTAAAATTAAATCAATTATTAATAATATATAGACAAATACTTCTTTCTTCAAAGTTGTTGACTTCCAATTCTTTTTTATTTGATATAATATATGAGACCGAAACAAAACTCGTACGAGAGAGTTATGTTATTTGAAAGTTTTAATATACTATTAATTATTATTATTATTATTATTTATAATTAGTATTATTATTACTATTAATTGATATTATTTTAATAAATAATAATTATTTTAATTTTAATTTTAATTATTAAAAATTTATAACTGAAAAAATGATTTCCTTTTATTTTTATTAAATAATTATAATTAATAATAATAAATTTTTTTTATTAATAAATATTATTAATATAAATTATATATTATTAATAAATATTATAATTTGATGAATAATGACATCAATTTGAAATTTTGATTAATAATTGAGGGCAATTTCGACTTTTCATACAACATGAAAATTTTCCATCCAAAATCTAACACCGTTAGTGTAAAGTGTAAAAAATACGCAATTAGCTATTGTAAAATGTAAACTTTTTTTTTAACTGTAGTAAAATGTAAAACCGGTCATTTTAGCATGGGTAAAGTGTAATTATCCCAAAAAATAATATTTAGAAATGAAACTTTTTGCGTCTGATTAAAATGAAAAATAAGATTGGAATAAAGTATATTTTATGAATATCTCTAGATAGAGGGATGTATTTAGGTGAAGGCCACTCACCCTGACGTATAATTTGAAATAAATTTCATCCACGGGATGCATGAATTAAAGGTTGAAATTAAACATTTTTTTAATATCACTGTGCTAAAAACATATCAGTTACCTCTTTATAAGTATAATTCATTCTCACTTGCCCCCTTTTAACTAAAAGCACGTGTTTTTATTTAAGGAGAATTAAGTTATAATGAGCTATACTTAAGAACATGTAAGTGACATTTTCCCTTATATTTAATTAAAAAAAAGTTTCGAACAAATTTATCGACAATTATAAACGAGAGATTCCAAAAAATCGTGAACAACTTTCAAAACAATTAGTTCGTATAATATGCAATTTTCGCATGAACGCTTTCAAATCAGATACGAATATCGACAGATCGAGAATACAAAACAATTTTCTTTCATTATTAAATTTTTATTTAAAATCAAGGATAATTATGTTTCACATCAATTATGTCCGTGGAATTTACTAAAAATTGATATTCTTTTAAGTGTACCAAATCACGATAAAATAGTCTAATTATGTTGCTTTGTTACAAACTATGTTACTTTTTTACAAAAAGACAAAAATGTCTCTAAAATTTCACAAATTGTTAATAGCATTACAAAAATAATTAATGTTAAGGTTATCATGACGTCAACGGTCTTTACCCTCCTCTCTGGTCAGATTCGATCCAACCTCATATCTGTTAGCACTTTTTGACCATCATATTCATCCTTCATATTCATATTTGTTATGACGACTTGATTGTATAGGTCTTTGGCCGACGACTTATTCGTCTATATTACATTTCGTGCGGATTCCATAAAATTGAATGTATATTATGTTGAATAAGGTTGAAGATTGATTCAATTAAGATCTACTTGATCTGAAACTGCCATCTATGCAATTTCTGACCAATTTTAAACGGGTCTTCCTGTACTATAGTGTTCTTGAGAGATGCTCATACTTGAGGCATCCCCAATGGTGAGTGCTCAACTAGAGGAGAGAAAAGTCGAATGTGGTGGCACTACACAACTCCGACAACTATCTTGAGATATACTTCCTAACGTGTTTTATTCTTGTTTCAAATGGTATTATAATATTGAGGTTGTTGCTCCGGTTTTACGATCTCTCCTCTCTCTAATTAATCTACTCTTCTTTTAGAAGATAAATAATAATAATATTATTAAGATTTTTGGTTGGTGTGGGCTTTTTAGGCAATAACAAGATTCATCGAACTAAGTTATAAGGACATCAACATTGTGGCGTTATTGTGTTATGGAATGGGTAGATTCGTGTATGCATTTCCATAAACAAGATGTTTTTATCTGGAATCATTGGCTTCAGACAATGATAACGTTTATCCTAATTTAATAATATTTCTAGTTTAGTCACATTCTTATCTCACTAAAGTAAATTCAGACCAAATTAGCATAACTGGGTTTTCAAGATGTATTTAGAAGAAAATCAATAATGGTGAAAATAATTATAACAATAAATGCTTCATAAACACAAAAGGATACTTTTACCTTATGACTCAGTCATTAAATGTTAAGAAAATAAATGAAATACAGTATGGGGTTCAAGTAGGATACACTTCTTCCAATACTAGAATAATAAACATATTTTATATTCTCTTATATTTTATTATTATTTCGTAAATGTACCTCATCTACGTTAAGATATTTCTAAATGTTAGATGTAAGCAAATCAAGCCATCCTGATTTATACCATGGGTTTTTTTTCCGGATGAATTGTTGGCCGATTTGAAAAAATAATGGCTCGTTCTTTTGTGGTCTGGTTCAGGCAGAGAGCGGGGTATCATTTAGAAAAATTGGGATCACTTACTTTGTCAAAAGGAATTCGAAGAATTGAATTTTCTTGAATTAAAAGAATTTAATCTGGCAATCTATATAAGGAAAATAACATCTTTGTGCACCTAAATATACACTTTTGACATTTTCATACCCTATTTTTTTTTCAATATCTTGAATTTCATTTTGGATAATAATTTCAAAATACCCATGAATTGAACCAAAATCAAATCTGTTAAAATAGAGAAAACCGCCCCAATTTTTAAAGAGTGTAAAAAGACGAAATTACCCTCAACCATTCATCAATTTTTCAAGTGAATGCCACCATTTCTAATTATTTTTATTTTCTTTCTTCTTTCTCCATTTCTCTGTCCTTTCCTTCTCTGATGGTCGTCCCTCTGCCCCGAGACTTGCCGTCACAACTCGACATTCTCCGCTTCTGAGGCGTGTGCTCCAAGTGGCGGTCCTCCGTCCCTCTCCGGTTGAGCACCAGAGGGTCACGTTCGAGCTACGACAAGCAATTGAATAGCACGTGGGAGATGATGAGGTGAGGTTGTTCGTGGGCAAGTGCATGGCTCACTACAACCGTCTCTTTAACCTTAAGAGCTTGGCGGCCAAATCCGACGTGTTCCATGTCTTCTCCGCGCTTGGAGCTCTCCGGTCGAGCGTTGCTTCCTCTGGATCGGAGGTTTCCGACCGTCCGATCTCATTAAGACTCGGTCTCGCATAGTCATAAAAAGTAGAGAGATGATAAGAAAGAATTCAAAATTCTCACTCGCCGGAAAGTGTGCCGGAACATTTTTTTTTCCGTCGAGTGAAAATTTTGAATTCTTGAGCACTTTCCGACACCCACCACCGCCGCCTCAGCTCCGGTGCCGACCACAATCATTGCCAGCGGTCCAGCGCCGTCGTCTCCGTCGGGTACGGGGTCCACCACGCCTGCCTCCAGCTTGGCTACTTCTGTCAGCGTTATCAGAGTCTTCAAGGAGGAGGAGGGGGTGGCAGAGGAGGAGGAGGAGAGGAGAGAGGTGGAGAGAGATGGGAGGAGGGGTATGTTTTGAAATTTTGAAGTTGATTTAAGGACATTTTAGTATTTTCAACAATTAAAATTGAACCAGATTAGACCAGATTTAATTTTGGTTCAATTTCAGGGGTAGTTTAAGTATTTTTGGTAAATAAATGGCCAGTTATCCCAAAATAAAATTCAAGGTACTGTAAAAAAGAAAAAAAATGTATAGTATGAAAGTGTCAAAAGTGTTGTAGAAATTGTGTTATATGTGGGTTAAGATGTCACCAACATTAATTATTTGAGCAAAATTTTAAGTGGATAAAGATGAGAAGTGTATGGAAAAATTACTTAGTAAAATGGAAGAGAAAATAGTCTCGGGTGATGAAACTTGGTCCAACTTTGAAGAATTACCTGGTACCCTTTTATAGGGAGAAATGGTAGGGTCATGCATAGACACATGTCCTCTTGCATGAGAAATAAATTATCACTACACTCTATCAATCCATGAAACAAGAAAAGAGACTTGATGGATGAGACAACACAATGGTCACGGTGGTGGCTATATTGAATTTACAACACTCTCCCTTGGACACCACCACTCATAAATAATTATGTGGGCGGTGTTGGACGTGCTTAAGCTGCCTCGTTAAAAACCTTTTCAAGAAAACCCAGTGGGACAAAACCTGAATAAGGGAAAAAGAGTGCAACACACATAAGTCTAGAGTGTGATCGTCTTCATATACTTGCTCCCCCTGATTGTTGCTCCCCCTAATGACCGACAGAGTTACTTCGGTTGCTTGTTAAGTCGACGCATGCCAATTCGCCACACTAACTTCTCGAAGGTGGATGTCGGCAAGCTTTTAGTGAACAAATTTGCCAGATTTTCACTGGAGCGAATCTGCTTGACATCAATCTCGTTACTCTTCTGGAGTTCGTGAGTGTAGAAGAACTTTGGCGAGATATGCTTGATTCTGTCTCATTTAATGTATCCGCCTCTGATTTGAGTTATGCATGCTGCATTGTCTTCTTATATTATAGAAGGGGAGCTTGTGATTGATGGAATTCCACATGCATCTCATATATGTTGGATAACTGATCGTAAAAACACACATTCTCGGCTAGCTTCGTGTAGTGCAAGAAAATCTGAATGGTTTGAGAATGTTGCGACCAAAGTCTGCTTTGTAGAACGCCAGGATATTGATGTGTCATTACAAGTAAATACATATCCAGTTTGAGAGCGTGCTTTATGGGGGTCTGAGAGGTATCCAGCATCTGCATATCCGATCAAGCCAGTATTATTTGAGGATTTAGAGTACAATAATCCCAAATCTTTCGTTCCACTCAAATAACGTAATATATGATTGATTTTGTTCCAATGTCGTCTTGTCGGTTCTGAGCTGAATCTTGCGAGCACATTTAGTGCAAATGCTATATCCGGCCTTGTACATTGCGCCAAATATAATAAAGCTCCTATCGCATTTAGATATGGTACTTCATGATCAAGTATCTTTTCATCGCTTTTTGTAGGGCGAAATGGATCATTTTTAGGATCAAGAGACCGAACGACAATTGGAGTACTTATAGGATGAGCGTCTTGTATATTAAAGTGCTTCAGAAGTTTCTCAACATATGCAGATTGATGAATTAAAATTCCATCTGAAATATGCTCGATCTGCAGGCCGAGACAATATTTTGTTTTTCCTAAATCTTTCATCTCAAATTCTCTCTTAAGATATTCTGCAGTATTAATAATCTCCTTAGAACTTCCCAATTAAATTCATATCATCTACGTACACTGCCACAATAACAAATTCGAGATTTGTTTTCTTGATAAATACGCACGGGCATATAACATTATTTTTATACCCTTATCTAGTAAGATATTCATTTAAACGATTGTACCACATCCTACCAGATTGTTTTAGTCCATATAATGACTTGTGTAATTTTATTGAATACAATTTTCTTAGACTATTTCTAATCACTTTAGGCAATTTAACTTCTTCAATGAGTTTCATATAAATATCAGTGTCCAATGTACCGTATAAGTAGGTAGTGACAACGTCCATCAGATACATATCTAGTCCTTCAGAGACTGTTAAACTAATCAAGTATCTGAACGTAATCATATCCATTACAGGTGCATATGTCTCATCAAAATCAACCCCAGATCGTTGAGAAAAACCTTGCGCTACAATTCTAGCTTTATATCGAACAATTTCGTTTTTCTCGTTTCTTTTCTTTGTGAATACCCATTTGTATCCAATTGGTCGAACATCTTCTGGCGTTCGAATTATAGGTCCAAAGACTTGTCGTTTTGCCAATGAAGTCAATTTTGCTTGAATTGCTTCTTCCCATTTTGGCCAATCATGTCTTTCACGACATTCATCAATACTGAGTGGCTCAAACTCAAAGTCATTTATTATCTCACTTGCCACTGTAAATGCAAAGACTTCATTTATATCATTTGATTTATCATCCCAATTCTCATCGGCGTAGGAATAGTTCATGTTTATTTCCTTACCTCTTTGTTCTCGTAAATCTTCATGCATTTTACAATATTCATTTTCATTTGGGATCGATGGTTCTATAGGAATCAATGGTTCTTCGGCAACTGAAAATTCTGTTGGAACTATTTGCCTATTCGCTTGATGTTTTCTTTTACGAGGACCAATATCTTTTGCCCCTAATGGCCTCCCACGCTTCTGGCGTGTGCTAGAGGAATCAATTGCTGCTTTCGAATTTCCATCATTAATTTTAATTCTCGCATGTGTGTCTATAGCATCTATGTATGACCTTGTTATCTTTGATGTATCTGCAAATGCATCAGACATTTGATTTGCAATATTTTGCAAGTGTATTATTCTTTTGTACTTCCTTATCACATTGTGATGTACGTGGATCTAGATGAGACATGGAATTTACTTTCCATTCAATTTCACGCCTAACTTCTGGAGGCTTTTTATTTCCACCCAAATGTGGGAACGGCGTCTCATCAAAATGACAATCTGCAAGTCGTGCAGTAAATAGGTCACCTGTCAATGGCTCAAGATACCTGATAATATATTTTGAATCAAAACCAACGTAAATCCTCAATCGTCGTTGTGGTCCCAATTTTGCGCGTTGAGTAGGTACTTGCACAACACAACCAAAAGTACGTAAATCAGATATAGCAGGTTGATGTCCACACACAAGTTGTATAGGAGAATAATGATGATATGCACTAGGTCTTAAACGAATTAAAGAAACAACATGTAATACATCATGTCCCCAAGCAGAAACTGATAATTGTGATTGCAATAACAATGTACGTGCAATTATTTGTATACGTTTAATTAAATATTCTGCTAAACCATTTTGGGTATGCACATGCGGAACATGATGCTCAATATCAATGCCCAATGACATGCAATAATCATCAAACGTCTTAGATGTGAATTCACCAGCATTATTAAGACGAATAGACTTTATTGGGTAATCAGGAAAATGTGCCCTTAATTTGATGATTTGTGCTAGCAATTTTGCAAATGCAACATTACGAGCTGATAATAAGCACAAATGTGACCATCTGCTGGATGCGTCAATCAAGACCATAAAATAATTAAATGGACCACTAGATGGGTGAATAGGGCCACAAATATCTCCCTGAATTCTTTGCAAGAATGATGGAGATTCAACGCTAACTTTTGTTTTTGATGGTCGGACTACTAATTTTCCTTGTGAACAAGCGGTACAAATTATCTCATAGGACTGGAAAAGCTTCTGGTTTTTTAATGAATGTCCGCGTGAATTTTCAACAATCCTACGCATCATTGTTGATCCGGGATGACCAAGACGATTATGCCAAAGAATAAAAATATTTGGATTATTAAAATTTTGGTTAAATATTGCGTAGGCCTCAATTGTTCTTATTGTTGTAAAATACAACCCAAATGATAGAACATATAATTTTTCCAGTACACACTTTTCACCACAATCATTGGAAGTGATATATAGAAACTCAGTTTCATTTTCACATGTGGTCTCAATATGATATTCATTGCTGCAGATATCCTTAAAGCATATAAAGCATTATGAATTTCTAATCGGGTGTCATTTCTTAACAATATGGAAGCTCTTCCGGAGCCTTCTATAATATTTGCAGAACCCGTAGTAGTGTTAACATTTGCCCCAACCAAGGTTAGAGATGAAAAATATTTCTTTTCTTTAAGAATTGTATGGGTAGTAGCAGAATCAACAATACACACATCATTTCTGTTTTTGTCAACCGATGATTCATTTCTGAAAGGCATATCCTTACATAAAAGAAATCGAACATAACATTAGATTAAAAACATTCGAAGAGGTTACATAAGATAAAAGCATAATATATTACAATCATAGGATCATTCAACAACGATTCATGCTACATCATCATCAATCAAGTTTCCAACATTTCCACAGTCATCTGCAAAGAAGTTGGAGACATTTAAATTTGTCAGATCTGCAAGATCCGAGTTATCCATAAAGTTTGTCTCTACGACCTTATATTTTCCCTTAACTGATGCTTGATACAGCGCCACCAAATGCTTGGGAGTACGACAGGTACGTGCCCTGTGTCCTTTCACACCACATTTGAAACATTCATATTCACTACTTTTTGGAGTCTGAGTTTGTGGGCATTTTCCTTTATCACGCATTTCAAATTTGTTCCACTTCTGGTGAAGCATTTTGTTATTTTTCCCACGAGGGTGAAAATTATTGCGTCCACGGCCGCGACCACGACCTCGACTAGGGCCTTGGCCTCTCCCAAAAAGAGGATAATTTTCATGATTTGTCACATTCACTTCAGGGAGTGGTGAACTAACAACTGGGCGAGTTTGATGGTTTTTCATCAACAACTCCTTATTCTGTTCAGCAATCAGTAAACATGCAATCAAGTCTGTGAACTTTTCAAATTTCCGCTCCCGATACTGTTGCTGTAGGAGCATATTAGATGGGTGAAATGTGGGAAACGTTTTCTCAAGCATCATATCATCCGTTATTTTGTCTCCACACATACGAAGCATGGAAACAATTCTAGATATAGCGGAATTGTATTCATTAATTGTCTTGAAATCTTGCAGTCTAAGATTAGACTACTCATGTAATGCCTGAGGTAATGCAATAACCTTCATCTGCTTGAATCTTTCTTTTAACATCTTCCACATATCAAGTGGATCTTGAATATCCAAGTATTCAGCTCGTAGACCGGAGTCAATATGAAGGCATATGAAAATGATGGCCTTTGCTTTGTTCTACACGCACTCTTGGTTGTCGTCTACAATAACTTCTCCAAGATTCATAGATCTTAGGTGGAGAGTAGTTTCCAGGGCCCATTCAAAGTAATTCTTCCCATCGAGACCGAGGGTTACATATTGAAACTTCACTAGGTTTAACATCCTGAAAATTTTAACCGTAATAACACAGTTAAAATATGTCCCAAAATATTTATCCAAAATATTACATATTTTGCAGATACTTAGAACTGCTGGTTCTAACTTTTAAAACTTCAAGTTTACGGTTTCTCATAATTTAGTTCGAGATTTAAATTTTGATTTGGAACTTCGGGTTCCATAAATTTTAGAAATTGTAAACTTCTGGTTTACATGAACGTCCAGTTCAACAAATTTCTTTCCCGGCAATTTTAGAACTTCGGGTTCAAAATGCCGATAGTTTTGTAAACTTCGGGTTACAAAACATTATATATAAATATAAAACACGTAAAACAATAATACATAAATTTATGATGTGAAAGATCCAATTTAAGATTGGCGATCACAGAGCATACTTAAAATTACAATTACAAATATAATAGGCATAAACAAATATACAAAATAAACATAAATGCAATAAACATAAATTTGTTAGTAGTTAGGGAGAGAAAAAAAATTTAGGATAGTTAAGTTAATTCGTGCTGATAACGTGTTGTAGAAACTGTGTTATATGTGGGTTAAGATGTCACCAACATTAATTATTTGAGCAACACTTTAAGTGGATAAAGATGAGAAGTGTATGGGAAAATTACTTAGTAAAATGGAAGAGAAAATAGTCTCGGGTGATGAAACTTGGTGCAACTTTGAAGACTTACATGATGGCCTTTTATATGGAGAAATGGTAGGGTCATGCATAGACACATGTCCTCTTGCACGGGAAATAAATTATCACTACACTCCACAAATCCATGAAACAAGAGAAGAGACTTGATGGATGGGACAACACAATGGTCATGGTGGTGACCATATTTAATTGACAACAAAAAGTGTATATTTAGGTGCACAAAAATATCATTTTCCCATACATATCTTATATATATGTGAAAATGACATTTTTGTGCACCTAAATAAATAAATATATATATATAGGGATGCCTTCCACTACAAACTAGTGACTTTTTACAAACTATACAAACCAATCATCAATCACTCATAAGCGTTACTTTATGAAAATCTGCGCGCATGCTTTATTAGCGTATTCATAAAAGTTTGCACGCATTGACTTTTGGAGTCGCAAAAAGTTCTACATGCACCCAAAAGTTCCACCTCTAGTGCAAAAACAGCGCAAACAGTTCCACACGACCAAAAGCTCATGTGGAACTTTTTGCGACTCCAAAAGTCATTGCGTGTCAACTTTCATGCACGTGCATGGACACGTGTCGCGTGTTGCATAGAACATTTTATTCATTTAAATATTTTATTGTAGTATATCAGTACAAATAAAAATCAATTAACTGAATTTAAATAGTGCATTGTAGTCAGTATTACAGATATCCCCGCGACCGACAGATATACCGGTTTTTGCAAGCTTTCCGAGATGAAACGGGCAATATCGATGAAAATACCGGTCAAACCGGTTGACCCAACAAAATTTAAATTGATTCCGGTCTGATCTGTTTCAAATCAATTAATTCTGGTCTACTCCAACTTAAATCAATTAAGGGTAAAGTACACATAACCACACCCAAGTTTGGTCAAAAGACATCTAGCTACACCCAAATTTAAAAGTGGACATATAGCCCCCCGAAATATAAAAAACGAACAAATAGTAAACACTGTTAACTTTTTAGATGGAAAAAGTTAATTTTTGAAGTTAAAAGACGAAAATGCCCTTGGTTTAACTTCAAAATTTCAAACACATGCCCTTTTTGAGTTTTAGGGGTTTTGGTTTGGGTTCTTCTCTCTCATCTCATACCTTCTCAATTTCATCTTCTTAGAACGCCTTCTCTTCATTTCTCAACATTTTCTGATTGGTCTACTTGTTATATCTTGGTTGGTTTTTATTTTTATTTTTCGAAAAAATTGAGATTTGGGTGGCGGTGATTCTTTCCACTCAGTCACAAATGCTTAACATTACTGCTTCAATAATCATCATCAGATTACGAAAATTAGAAATTTGGCAGTGTCTTATAACTAATAATGATCATCAACACCCATTAGCATAAAGATTCTAAATCCTCTAAGCTCTCAACTTTCACATATTTACACATTTCGAAATTCATTTACTTTAAAAATTCCATATCCTTCTCACAATCAAACAAAAATTTCCAACTCTCACATCCTCCATAGTCCACACCTTCCAACCAAAAAACACAAAATCAAAACCAAACCCACAAAAACACACAACCAAAACATCCCAAATCACTTGCTTGCGGCATCCTCGGCCTCATCGGCAGCGGCGTCCTAGCATAAGTCGTAGTTGTCGGAATCGTAGCTGGCGGGGTCGTCGTTGTAGTAGTCAAAGGCGGTCTCCTCGGCGCCTCTGTTGTAGAAGTCGTAGTCCAGCGACTCAACTTTGTTGGCATCGTGCATATCATCCTCGGAATCCATGGAGGTCGACGAGGAGACAAAACCCTAATAGTTTGGTCGGAGTGCGATTGAGCACTAGAGAGCGAGCCTAGGGCAAAATTGAAGAGGCTTGAGGGAGGATCGGAGGAGCAATTTGGGTTCTAGGTTGATTCCTTAGTCATCACGTCCGGTCAAATCCGGGCTCTGATACCACTTTGGTGCAGCAGAAGGGTGCTTCGAAACGAAACAAAGATAAAACCCTAACTTTAGGGAGAAAACGGAATAAATCCAAGTAACTCAAATTGATAATTATGATAATGATGATAATAATCTCTACACGAGCTAAGACTTATATAGGACTAATTCTCCAAAACTAACTCAAACTAGTAAACCCAAACCCAAAGAACTAACCAACCAAAACTAACTATAATTAGGAATAATAGGAGTCCTAAATTAATAAGAACCCTAAACTAATACTACTTAGAAGATGGTCCTGCATCAACCTCCTTCGCTTGAAAAAAACTCGACCTCGAGTTTGCAGGATCCAAAGAGAACTCATCTGGCGGGTGGTATTTGAATATATCGGCAATGTTGAAAGTGTTTGAGATATTCATGTGCGCGGGGAGGTCCACTTTATATGCATTATCACTAATTTTTTGAAGAATGCGGTGAGGGCCTATCTTCTTGTCTTTGAGCTTGCCATACGTGCCCACAGGAAACCTATGTTTGCGTAAATGCACCATCACTAGTTCCCCTTCTTTAAATATTTGTTCACGTCGGTGTTTGTCCGCAGCTGTTTTATAGCGAGAGTTGGCATCTTCTAGGTTTTTCTTAACTTCATTGTGAATTCTTTGTGTACGTTCTGCAAATTCTTTGGCATCCTCACTAAAATCTATAGTATGTGGGAGACGGACCAAATCTAATGTGTGCATAGGGGGACTAGTATACACAATTTCAAAAGGTGTCTTCTTTGTAGAACGATTAGGAACGTTATTGAAAGCAAATTCAATTTGTGGCAAAACTATATCCCATTGTTTTGGCTTATCATCGGACACAGCTCGAATCATGTTTCCAAGAGAACGATTGGCAACCTCTGTCCGTCCATCAGTTTGTGGGTGGCTAGTGCTGCTATATTTTAAGGATGTGTCGAATATCTTCCACAAGGTTCTCCAAAAATGACTAAGAAACTTTACGTCCCTATCAGAAGTTATCGATCGAGGAACCCCATGTAGACGAACAACTTCTCGAAAGAATAAATGAGCCACATATGATGCATCAGAGGCTTTCTTACAAGGGAGGAAGTGAACCATCTTAGAAAATCAATCAACCACGACAAAAACAGAATCATTACCTCGTTGAGTTCAAGGAAGACCCAAAACGAAGTCCATGGTTAAATCCTGCCAAATTGTCTCAGGGATAGGCAATGGTGTATAAAGACCTGTATTTTGAGCTTATCCTTTTGCCCTTTGACAAATTAGGCAGCGTTGTACAAATCGACCAACATCTCTTTTCAATTGAGGCCAATAATATCTCTCCTCGACCAGATTAATTGTCTTGTCTCTGCCGACATAGCCACCTAATCCTCCATCATGTAACTCTCAAATTAAGTATGCACGTAAGGATAATCGAGGAATACAGAGTCGTGTACCGTAGAACATAAATCCATCATAGATGAGAAAGTCGGCAACAAACTCATTATTGTGACACTTGTGCCATATACTACCAAAGTGTTCATCATCTGCATAAGTATCTTTTAGAGATTCAAATGCCACTATTTCGGTGCTTATAGTAGCTAGTAAAGAGGCTCGTCGACTTAATGCATCAACTACTCGATTAGTTTTCCCAGGTTGATGTTTGATAACATAATTAAATCTTTGTAGAAAAGTGACCCATCGAGCATGCATTCGATTAGTAGATTTCGGGGAGTCAATATAGCGTAAAGCTTGATGGTCAGTAAGTAAGACAAATTCTCTTTGGAATAGGTAGTGTTCCCAATGCTTTAAGGCACGATAGATGGCATAAAATTCAAGCTCGTAGGTGGTCCATTTACGTCGTGGTTCAACAACCTTTTCGCTAAAATACTCCATTGGCCTACCTTCTTGGGACAATATTGCTCCAATATCGATAATTGAAGCATCACAAGTGAATTCAAATACCTTTTCGAAACTTGGAAGTGCTAGAACCGGTGCTGAGCACAATTTTTCTTTGATTATCTTGAAACTTTCATCTTGACGCTCTCCCCATAGGAACTTTCCTCTTTTCATACAATCGGTAATAGATGCCACTATAATGCTGAACCCATGAATGAATCGTCGATAGAATGTAGCCAACCCGTGAAAACTTTGAACCTCTCGCACTGTCTTTGGAACCGGTCAATCTTTAATTGCTCTTACCTTTGATTCATCAACCTAAATTCCATCCTTGCCTACTATGAATCCGAGAAATAGGAGTTGTGGAGTCATGAAACTACACTTTTTGAGATTTAGGTACAACTTGTTAGTGCGTAGAGCAAGTAAGACCTTTCTAAGGTGGTCTAGGTGTTGTTCTTCGCTGCGACTATAGATAAGGATATCATCAAAGTAGACTACCACAAATTTCCCTATGAAGGGTCGAAGAGTTTGGTTCATCAGTCGCATGAATGTGCTAGGGGCATTAGACATCCCAAATGGCATAACTAACCATTCATAAAGGCCATCTTTAGTCTTGAATGCCCTTTTCCACTCGTCCTTAGGACGGATACGAATTTGGTGGTAACCACTACGCAAGTCGAGTCTTGTGAATACTTTTGCTCCCTCTAGACTATCGAGGATTTCGTTAAGCCGAGGTATAGGAAACCGATACTTAACAGTAATTTTGTTGATAGCTCGATTATCGATACACATCCTCCAAGTGCCGTCTTTCTTAGGTGTAAGTAGGGTGGGAACTGCACATGGGCTCATGCTATCTTGGATTAACCCATTCTCAAGTAAATCGTTAACTTGCCTTTGTAATTCAGAATGTTCAGTCGGGCTCATACGATAATGTGGTAAATTGGGTAAGCTAGCCCCAGGCACTAAATCAATGTGATGTTGTATAATGCGCATATGAGGTAATTCGTTAGGCAATTCAGTAGGAGATAAATAAGGAAAGTCAGCTAATACCTGTTGAGTTAGTGGAGGCATCGCCACTTTTGTTTCAGATTGTCCCTTTACCACTAATGCCATCATAAGGTCATGATCTTCAACCTCAGCACAAAAATCTGACCCGACAATGGTAGAGAACACCGGTTTTCCCTCATTAATAGCAGATTTGTTGTCAAGTGAGCTTAACTGAGGGAGTAGTACAATCTTATTGTTCGCCCACCAAAAGGTAAGGGTATTGGCGCGACCTTTGTGAGTAGCATCAACGTCATAATACCATGGTCGCCCCAGCAAAACATGGCAAGCATCCATATCCACCACATCGCATAAGATCTCATCTTGATAATATTTTTCAATTGATAAAGGAACACGACAAATTTCATCTACCTTGATTCCAGTTCCACGCTTGATCTATTCAATCTTGTAAGGTGTAGGATGCGGTTCTTCTTTTAGGTTGAGTGTCTTCACCAATGCTCTGCAGACCACATTCTCGCTGCTTCCATTATCAATAATTACTTTACACACCTTATTTTTTATAGTGCACCGAGTTCGAAATATTTTGTGTCGTTGAGAGTCATCTTGACTTTTGGGGGCTAGCAAAAGACGTTGCACAATACACGCTACTTCTTCCCCTTTGTCCCCTTCTTCAAATTTAGCATCGTCATCCACATCTTCTTCTTATGAATATTCTTTGTTATCCGTCTCACCTTTTGCCAAGTTTATCGCGTGTCAAGGTTTGGTACAAGTGTTTGAGAGGTGTCCAGGTTGGCCGCAACGAAAATACTTTCGAAGGTTTGGCCGAGCATAAGGGTCGCCTGCAATTTGTTCTGTCGGTTGATTTCTACCCTGATAGTTTGGCCTACTTGAAGTTGTAACTTCTTTTTGAGCTTGTGTTGAGATTTGAGGGCCCTGAATACATTTGTGGCTAGCATCTCGACTGGTCGAAGCTGTTGACCCCTTAGATTGTTAAGTATCGGATCGTCTAAAGTTACTTGGTGTGCGAAGGGAAACTTGATTTATTTGGTTCTCTACTTTTAATGCTAAGTTGACTGCCTCACTTAGAGTCCATGCTCCTTGAAGAGCCAATTTATCTTGGATAGCTAAGTTCATACCCCCAATGTATCAGGCAGTTAATTGGTCTTCTGTTTCTGGTAAGTTAACTCGAGCATTTAATCGGTAGAATTCCTCTGTGTATTTGTTGACTGCACGATTTGCCTGTCGACAGTTTTGATACTGCTGATACAAGAATTGTTCATAGTCGGGGTGTAAGAAACGTTGATGTAATAGTTTTTTCATCTTGTGCCAAGTGTAGATGCGTTGCTTGCCTTGCCGGCATCGATTATTTTGAAATTGTTCCCACCAGGCAGAAGCTCCTCCTTTTAACTTATAAGCAACTAGCTTCACTTTTCGGTCTTTCACGATATCTAGATAATCAAAAAAATTCTCAACGTTATGAATCCAATCAAGAAAGTCTTCGACATGTAAGCGTCCTTCAAAAGTTGGTATATCCATCTTCATCTTGAATTCATGATTATTTTTTCCTCTATTAATTCCCTGGACGTTAACCCGAAAATTATCTTATTCCTCGGATGAATCATCCCATTCATGTTGTTTTCATTGAGGAGTATTCCTCCGATTTTGTTGATGAACATGTGAAAGTTCACTTATACCACTGACGTTTGTGTTGGATGCCCTCTTGTTGCTCATGTACACCATGCTTTCCTTGTTCGTTGAATTCTAGTTGGCGAGTCACACCTTTATTTGTTGTGTTGATGCATGGTCGAATGTTTTCCCAAGAGACATTGTCCTTCTTCTTTTTTCCATCACGTTGTCCGTTCCATCCACCAATTGTGAATGCAACAATTTGATCCTTCAATTCGGTAAGTGCTCGTGTCATATTACGATTTGATTCTTCGATATTGTCGAGCCGTTGCTCGATTTGTCCCATCCGTTGTTCGTTGTCGGCACTTTGGTGCAGCAAAAGGGTGCTTCGAAACGAAACAAAGATAAAACCCTAACTTTAGGGAGAAAACGGAATAAATCCAAGTAACTCAAATTGATAATTATGATAATGATGATAATAATCTCTACACAAGTTAAGACTTATATAGGACTGATTCACCAAAACTAACTCAAACTAGTAAACTCAAACCCAAAGAACTAACCAACCAAAACTAACTATAACTAGGAATAATAGGAGTCCTAAATTAATAGGAACCCTAAACTAATACTACTTAGAAGATGGTCCTGCATCAAGATGAGAGGTTTTATACACGAAAATGAATATTACAGTGAACCCATAACTTCATTGAAGGGTGGAGGATTGAGAGGGAAGGGTGGAGGATTGAGAGAGTCAAAAGGGAATATATTTGAAAATTTGAAGTCAAATTAACGGCATTTTCGTCTTTTAACTTTAAAAATTAACATTTTTATCCAAAAAGTTAACAGTGTTTGCTATATGTCCGTTTTTTTTTATTTTATATTTTGGGGGCTAGATGTCTAATTTTAAAATTGGGTGCAGCTAAATGTCTTTTGACCAAATTTGGGTGTGGCTAAGTGTACTTTACCCATCAATTAATTTCAGTCTTGTCCGATCTAATCCGGTCTTATTCGGTCCACCTAATTAATTTCAGTTTGAAATTTGAGTTAATAAACAACAAATAAAAAGTTAAACAATCATTCATTCATCTCTTTCAATTTCACGTTTGAACTTCGAGTTTATTGACGAGTTTGAAATTAAATATAATTAAATATCATTCATTTTGTTTTTAATAAATAATATATATATGTTTAATTATTTATTTATTACAAAACGTGTTTTGCCGCGATCTTCCTGCAATTTTTCTGTGATCTCTCTGAGTTTGGCATATCTCCCTTTTTTTCGGTTGGCCGATATATTCCCGCGATTCGATATCCATAACCTTGATTGTATTATACTAATACAATTAAAACTCAATTAAAAATTATAATTTTTTTACTTAAATAATTTATTGTAATATACCAATACATTTCAAACTTAATTAAAAATTAAAACACTAATGTATCGTATTTTACTAATACAATTTAATATTAATTAGGATTATGATGGATTACAATTCTTTTTATATAAATGGAACATCCTCAAGTTGCCACGTGGCAACGTTTTTGAAGAGATTTTTTTCAATCAATTCTTTGAAAATTCTGATTTTTTATTCATTTAAATAGTTTATTGTAGTATACTGATACAATTAAAACTCAATTAAAAATTATAATTTTTTTATTTAAATAATTTATTGTAGTATACCAATACATTTCAAACTCAATTAAAAATTAAAACATTAATATATTGTATTGTACTAATACAATTTAATATTAATTAGGATTATGTTGAACTACAATTTTTTTTTCTAAACTAATTTGAATACATGTTAATCACGTGTCTCTGTTTAAAATCTGATTCATTAACTAACTAAAATGATTTCTTTCTCATTCATTAGATTCCAGTGAATATTTTTGATACTAATATTCTGATCCGTCGTGTTAATTTTCAGGAGACAGATGTTGGATTGAAGAATATATATTGTTGGATTTGACTACTTTAGACAGATTCAGCAACAAAACAAGATCGGGCAGTGATGACAAGAAAGGAAATGATTTGGTAATGTTCAATATAATATAGTAATTTTTTTGAATGCATACGTGATTTGTTTTTTGAAGCTGATTCATCCATGTTATTGAGGAAATAAATATCAGTTAAAAGACAATCAATTAAGCTCAAGAAACCAAAAAATTATCATACATCACATAAAAAACGATACGATATTGGTATGTATATAAGTTACTTTTATACAAATATCTGTTTATCATCTACAAATTTTTTATTCCTCGATATTTTGGAATCTGCGAGCCTTATTCAATTATTTATTTGAATTGTTTTTATGTTGTTATTGGAGTATTATTGATACTTATTTATTTTGATTTTGTTGTTTTCTTTTATTCTAATTTTTTTATTTAATTTATAACGGTTCACTTTTTTATATAAATTTGTACATATCAAACAATTTTACTTATTAAATAATATTTTACAAATAACACAGCGCATCGCACGGAGCTACAACCTAGTGTTAAGTAAATAAGGATGGAGAATCTTTTCCAAACTAGACTCGATGGTATCTAAAAAGTTTTCAAAGTTAAGTATTTTCCGACTTCTTTTCTTGGGCCTCATTTAGAAAATAATACGAGTTATATTTGGCGTAGTTTACATGTCGCTCTGGACTTCTTGCACATAAGGTGTTCGGTCCGGGTGATTTTCTCGCTTCGGTTGATCCTTGGCTTCATGCTGACCCTCCTTTTTTAACGTTAACACACCCGGATTTGCGTTACTTTCAAATGCGAGACTTATTTTTCTCTTGGGAAGAGTTTGAGATTTATCTCGGTTGCACCAATACTTGAATGCTAGAGATAAGGAGGTGTCAGTCAAAACTTATTAGTTATGTTATAATGGGTGGAAAAAGAAGTCGACGCATGTGAGGAAGAGAGAGGAAAAAGAGAGAGAGTGTGTGTGAAGAGGGCACATGTTTGAAAATTAGATGTATAGTTGAGGACATTTTAGTCTTTTCACATGTCAAAAATGTTAAAAATTAACGGAATCGGACGGAAAGTGCAAAATGAAAATTTTGTACATCTTAGCGTAGTCAGCTGAAAAAAAAAATTATAGACGTACTTATCTAAAAAACAACGATATCTAAGTGTGGACACATGAAATTATCCTTGTAATTAATTATATTTAATGTACAAAAAAGTACGATGGAGAATGTTTTTCATAAACCAAGGGTACTAGACTCTGTGCAAAAATGAAATAGTTCCAACATAAAATAATTAAGGGTAATTTTGGAAATTGGAGACGTATCTCAAAACTCAAATCCCACGTTCCAACTGACTTATGATCATAATCTGTAGCATATAGTGCACACATTCTTTCTCTGTTGCTGGAATTGGAGCGATAGGAGCATTCAATCGAGAAGACGAAAATGGCTGATACTCTCTCCGCCCTGAGGTCTCTAATGGCTTCTCACTCCCCGCCTCTCGACGCCCTGGTTGTGCCGTCTGAAGATTATCATCAGGTTCTCTTCATTTCTCAGATCTCTAATCTCTCCTCTCTTTTCCTTTGATTTTGTGCGGTTCAATTTTCTTGACTTGTTGATCGTGGTTGTTGCAGAGCGAGTATGTGGCTCTTCGGGACCAAAGGCGCGAGTTCGTTTCTGGATTCAGTGGGAGTGCTGGTTAGTTTACGTGTACTTCTGATTTGAGGATTAATGTTTTTTAATTGAATACCGATTTGATTGGGTTCTGTATAGAGAGAATGATCTCGGAGCTTGTACAAGGAACCTTTTGCCCCATTAAGGATCAATTTCATTTTTTGCACTGTTAGATTAAAAGTTGAATTTAGCAAATAATTAACTTTAGAGGTTTGATTATTATTGGTTATTAGCATTCAATGTGGATGATATTGTGTTGCTGCTGATCAGTGGTTTGTTTGAATCTGTTCAGGATTGGCACTTATTACAAGGGTTGATGCGCGGTTATGGACAGATGGGCGGTATTTTTTGCAGGCAACACAAGAACTAAGCGACCAGTGGACTCTCATGCGAATGGGAGAAGATCCGCCGGTTGATGTTTGGATAGCAGAAGTGAGTAACTAACCATCTTCTGGAAATTTAATTGAAGATCAAAATCATATTTTTTGTTTGATAATGTGTAGACATGTTGCAAAACTTATATAAACCTGCTTTGTTGTTGCCTGGTTTTTGTATCATTAGAAATTTGGTCTTTGTATTGATCATCCATATATCTATGTTCTTTTGGTATGATTTAGATTTGTCCTTAATCATTTTAGGCGTAACTCTTTTTTGGATCATTTCCCCTTGATTATCATCACTTTGCCGAGTTTTTTGTGTGCACTTGAACATACACGTACAAAATGTAGCTCTAGGAATGTATGGGGTGAAACCAGATTTGGTCCATTGGGACCAAGTTTTGGTCAAAGCATGCAATCCTCTCATTTTGTAAGGTTTCACACATTCAAGCTCTTGATCTGTTCCAATACATCCACTTTATTGTATTTCTTATGATCACATGAGGTTGAGTTGGCAGACCTAGCCTTTGCCTAGATCGATATAGATATCATTGTATAATTGCACTCATTTTGTCTTCTAGTTGTTACTTTGAGAGGAGAGTAGTTTTGATTGTAGAATACTTTAAAGGGTTGGCAATGTATGATTTAAATTGCTATTCATAAGAGCAGTATGAGTTATGTTTCATACACTGCACATATACAAGTTGCAGCTATCTGAGTTTATTACTTCATTTACTGTTAGAATCTCCCCAAAGATGCTGCTGTTGGCATTGACCCTTGGTGTGTTTCTGTAACCACTGCACAAACATGGGAGCGTGCATTTGCCAAAAAACAACAGAAGTTGGTCCAAACTACAACAAATTTGGTCGACAAAGTTTGGAAAAATCGACCACTGGCTGAAACCAATCTTGTTAATGTACACCCATTGGATTTTGCTGGTCGTTCTGTTGCAGACAAGTTAAAGGATTTGAGAGAGAAGCTCATACAAGAGAAAGCTTGTGGGATCATTGTTACAGCACTCGATGAGGTGAGCTAATCAGATCCACCTTGCAGTGCTTTTAGCATTCTGCCCTTTAGAGTGAAGAATTTTAATTTTCACTACTCATCGTTGATTTTTTTTCAATCCAGGGTCATATTTAAATAAAATTTCCATGTTGCAGGTTGCCTGGTTGTACAATGTACGCGGAAGTGATGTACCCTATTGTCCAGTTGTTCATGCATTTGCTATAGTTACGTTGGACTCAGCTTTCTTTTATGTGGACAAGAAGAAGGCATCCGCCGAGGTATGTTCTGTATATATACCATCTGTTTTCTCAAACTATTTTGGTACTTCTAAGTTCATATGATTGTTTTACCTGCTTTTACTTGTTCTTTTTATTCTTTTTTGGTGTATAGAATTTTGAGATTGTATTTTGATATAGTCCAGGTTCATGGATCAGATTATGGCTCGGATTTGGATAGATAGTGAGCTCGATTAACGAGAGAGATCTAATCTCGAGAACACCGATTTCCAAGTAGTCACTTTTCTATAAATATATTTCTTGATATTTTATTGCTCTCAACTTCAGGTATTTATAGTAGCCTAAAGGAATTCAAACTAATCCCAAAGATTGAATACAACCACCTGTACTAATTTAAAAACTCAAATCTAATAAAATAAATAACAATAATTATGTAATCCCTCATCTAAATCGGTTGGGATCCTAACATATATCTCAGCTCATACTGGATTTAACAAACAATAGTATTAGAACAGTAGTTAAATTTTATCCTCCATCTTAATGGATAAGTTTGAATGTAACATGTTATACACGGTTATACATTTTGACAGATGCAATGCGTGTAGGTGAGTTCTTATATGGTGGAAAATGGAATTGAAGTTCGAGAGTATGATGCAGTGGGCTCAGATGCAGTGCTGCTTGCAGCTAACAAGCTCAGGCATGCATCCAAAACTAATGGTAAAATGGAAGAGAATATCAATCACCTTGTGTGGATCGACCCTGGTGCATGTTGTTATGCTTTGTATACAAAGCTGAATCCCAATAAGGTTCACCTCCAGCAATCACCTTTGGCTCTACCTAAAGCTCTAAAGGTAGCATTTTCTATCTGATCATATTATTTAGGATTCTGGTATCTATGGTGGTATTATTAGGATATTGGCACAATGTATGTTTGGCAGGTGTGCAATCAGAATACACTCATAAGCAATCTTTATAATGATATGACAACTGTTGATGTTACAAATACAATGGAAATGATTTATCTTTATAAGAACTACTTTGAATCATTATTACATATTATAATGAATTCTTAAAATTTCAGAATCCAGTGGAGTTGGATGGGTTAAAAAAGGCACATGTTCGTGATGGTGCTGCTGTTGTGCAGTATCTTGTTTGGTTAGATAATCAGGTATTTCTGAGCTGTGATTATTGAATTTGGTTATTCTTATACAAAGGTCTTGATTTCAAATCGTGTACGTACAAATTTCCAGTAAAAACTAATTAATATAGTCTGACTGCTTAGTACCTTATCTCACATACACACCCACATACACACCAATGACAACAGCAAAAAAACTTTCAAATCTCACCTATCTTTATGGCTTGTAAAGTTACTCTTAAGTCTTCATGATATATGCAGATGCAGGAGATTTATGGAGCCCCCGGTTATTTTCTCGAAAGGGAAACATCAAAAGAGCATAAAATTTCGTAAGTTAAACTTTTGTCTATGTTCTGTCGTTTAATTTTGAAATAAGTGCTTAGAGTATGGTCTTGAATAGGATACTTTTTTTTTCTGATTTAGAGTTTATGTGGAAGATGAGTCTAGACTAGATTTATTTGGTCTTTACTATTGGAGAATCCAGTTATGTTAAGTTGTTGACATATATAAACCGTTTATTGCACATTCTGCTTTTCATTCCAATGTTGACTTGAGATAAACCCAATGGATTTGCCTGATTTTATCATCTTGGTTCATATCCATGACAAATGTTGAATAATAATGAGAATGGTTTTTTAAAATATAAAAAGAAGTGATAGTTTCTGTTGAAAAATTTACGGATGAATGGATGTCTGCTTTTAGGCTGAAAAAAAAGTTTCTCGCGTGGCTTTCACTTGTGACTGATCAAATTTTGATAATAAAATGTGACAGGGGAACCAGGAAACTGACAGAAGTGACTGTTAGTGATAAGCTGGAGAGTTTTAGAGCATCAAAAGAGGTAATGAAATAACCTTTGATTTTTTAGGGGATCGTTTACTTTTATTGTAAAGTATGTGGTTGGCGGTGATTGCACCTTTTGACGGTGTGTTTCCATTGATACTTGACACAAATTGTTTAGTCTTTGACTGTATAAAACATTAAACACCAGTATTGTTGTCCATTTCTATTCAAGTACTTAGTTTACTTTTGAAGTTGGATATTTCAACTAATGAAGAAGTACAAAAGATGTGGTATAAAAAGAAGTAATACAAAAGCATATTGAGTCATGATTTTGTTAATGATTGTGTTGGAAGAGCAACCACAGTTTTGTTTGGTTGAACAGAAACAGAAGGAAGATTGATTATTATGATTATTTTTTTGGTTAAAGCTGGCACTGATCTTTTAGCAGAAACAATACTTTCCTGTTTATGCTCAAAGTTGAAGTTCATAATTATGGAGCTTGCTTGTACATATCTGTTCTAGCTTCCTGAGCGGATGTCTTTTGTGTTAATTTTGGGTGTGTGTAATGATGTTTACGAAATGAATAGGTTCAAGTGGATACGGAACGAAAATTTCTTATTTTTGTCTCTGTTTATTCATATTGCTCTATTTGCATCTCTTTGTGGCATTTGACAACTTAAGAGTTTTATTTGCAGAACTTTAGAGGGTTAAGTTTTCCTACTATCTCATCAGTTGGTCAAAATGCAGCAATCATCCATTATAGACCACTACCAGAAACATGTGCTGAGCTTGATGCAAATAAGATCTATCTGTTTGATTCGGGAGCACAGGTTTGTTGAGTACCATCTATCTCGAATAGTTTGCTATATTGAAACTTACAAAGTTATATTTAAAGCAGCATTTAGCATTTTACTTTCTTTTTATAATTTAATGCTTGAACTTTCTTTCTTTTGATGTCCAAAGTATCTAGATGGGACTACCGATATAACCCGGACAGTTCATTTTGGAAAACCTTCAGCGCATGAGAAAGCGTGCTATACTGCGGTAGGTTATTTGAATGTTCTCCTTTGGACACTTCACATGTCTGGAACTGACTAGAACCCTCACCTTTTCCCTTTATTTATCATATGAATTTAAGAATATCATGATATTCATGATTTATGTGATTGTGCATCTTCATGCCCATGCCTTTGATGCAGGTTCTCAAGGGTCATATTGCTCTTGGAAATGTTAAGTTTCCTAATGGAACCAACGGTATTGATATATTCTTAATACATGTTTTAACCATTTGACCATTGAATAAACTATTTGAAATGAAGTGTAAATCCCCCCTCCCTTGATTAATTATTTGTGCAGATCATGCGCTTGACATTCTTGCTCGAGTTCCTTTGTGGAAGTATGGCCTAGATTATCGACATGGCACTGGTCATGGAGTTGGATCTTACCTAAATATCCATGAAGGTAAGTAATCATTAACTGTCTTCTTACTGTGAAACTAGATTGAGTTTGATCTAAAGTAAATTTGTGAACTATTCTTTTGGGTTACCTATGTTGTGCAGGACCTCATCTAATTAGCTTTAAACCGCGGAATACACCACTGGAAGCTTCCATGACTGTTACAGATGGTCAGTAATGTAATACATGTCTTTGACCATTGTTTTAGAAATCTTTTTTCATCCTCATAGATATCCAGAGATACATGGAAAAGGCTTATAATAAGCTCATAACTTTTGTTTTTATTGGTATTTACAATCTCTTGGGAAAGATTCTACAAACTTGCTGGATGAGTCTTCTTACTGGAAGGTTTCACCTTTTGGGGGTTTTCCTTGACTTCCATCATTTTTCCAGTATTGCTCCTTATGTTGGTTTGTCAGCTTTGGTGTATAGAATGTTCATCCCTGTGGATGACAGCCTATGTATGAGTTTCTCAAGAACTCACTGAATATTGACTATTGTACTTGCTAATTGTTAAGCGGTAGAGAATATTGTATTGAGTTGATGTGTGTGAATTACAATTAGAGAGAACCTTTTTATATAGGGAGTATACATAATATGAATAGGAAAACTAGTAACAATAGGGAACTATAGTTAATAGGAAATAAACTAATTTACTACAGCACTAATATTGCATCAAATCTAATAGCATGGGGGTTATTCAATTGCTATATAGTATACCATGTATGATATTCATTATGACTACATGTCTCCTTCACATTTAGTTGATCTTGTTTCCTTGGGAGACCAGAATAGTGTTTAGGATGTTACTAATGGTGGTATTGCTTTCTCTCAGAGCCTGGTTACTACGAGGATGGAAATTTTGGTATAAGATTAGAAAATGTGTTAGTTATCAACAAGGCCGATACAAAGTTCAATTTTGGTGACAAGGGCTATCTGTCTTTTGAGCACATAACATGGGTAAGTTTAAATTAATTCAGTCTTTGTGATGTGTTATCATGGTTATTATTGTAAGGCAATTTGTGGGTACCAAGCACATTACAATTTCATTTATCCTCTGAGCCATATCAATGACCTCCCAAATTCCCAATTGCAGAGTAGAGAGGAGGATATTCTGATCAACAAACTTATTTGAAGTGACAATTCTTTCTTAAATGGGTTTATGATTTTGTTTTCCAGATAATGGATTTCATTGCAAATGGTGCTTTGTTTTTACAGCTTCAGGCTCCATAATTGTCCAAATAAACCATTTTCCCAATCAATAACCTCAAGAATTGCTTCGTTAATTGAATACGTTGGGGTAGTCTTTCTCCTAACTTTGATGATTCTTGTGTGGGCAGGCACCGTACCAAAGGAAGTTGATTGAGTTGAGCCATTTGACACCTGCAGAAGTGGAGTGGCTGAATAGTTACCATTCCGAGTGTAGGAAGCAATTGGCGTCATTCATGAATGAGTCTGAGATGGCATGGCTTAAGAAAGCCACTGAAGCTATTAGCACATGAGAGCTGGAGCACCAAGCGCACTCCACTCCACCGAAGCTGCTATGATTTGGTGTCCTGTTTTCTTTTCTATTTTATCAACGGCAGTGCTTTATTTGGTTCATTGCCGTCATTTCCAGAAACTCGCTATATAAACCATTATTATCTCCAAATTATTTGGCCACTCATCTGATCTGATGATTCACAAACTGGGCTAATGTTGAGGCCTACCTACACTACACTAAGATGTTTGGAAGCCAAAGAGGGAAGAGAATTCCTTACCGAAGAAATAGGTTGTTAATGAAGGTAGTTTCCAATCCAATCCGATCAATAATTGAGAAATGAAGGTATGTTATTTGATGGAATGCAATAATGAGAAGTAGCATCAAAATGTGATTAGGGCCACATGCTAAGACACATGGAAGGGAAGGTGAGTCTTTCTTTCATGTTTCCTTCCAAGATGCTCTTTCTGACCCACCACCCCCAACAACTTGCACGACTGTTTGCCATGGATAAGGTACACACCACGACAATGAAGATGACATTTCATCCCAACATTAGGTGTTCAAAGCATCAACAATGTGCAAAGCCCAAACCCAGGTTATGAAGAGTTTTGAAAGAAGAAACAGTAAACATGAACATTGTGAGTGACAATAACATCAACTTCCAATTCAATTGCTTCATTCTCACTCACCACATGAACATATGAATCCAATAGGTTTAGATTCCTCTAATGACTATCACCAAGAAAAAAACTGTACACATACTCTAAGGAAAATAAGGCATCAATTCGAAATCAAGACAGCTTTCCTAACAATAGCATAAACCACAGGAGATGTTCAAGTAATGCCTCCAGTTGGTGCATTTTCAAAGCAAATCTTCAACAAGATGCTAGTGCCCGTGATCATCTTGTCTTGCCATTACCCAGTCTAAGTTCGAGTTCGTCTACTCCGATATCATGGATTCTCTCACCCTCCCAGGGCGTCACTCTGCAACTCTCAAACTCAAACTCAGAACCCCGTGCCCTCTCTCCCGCTGCACCCCACCCCATTCCTCCCTGTCTGATCACACCTTCTTGGACTGAAGCCTGCGCGGGTTTCACAAGATTAAATGTAGGGGAAGGAGGAGCTACAGAAGGCTGCGCCACTGTCTGGAAACTAGCCCAGCGACCAGAGTCCACGGTGGAGGCATCAGACTCGTCGCATTCTGGTATAGTGGCCGGTGTGAGATGGGTTCGGCGGGTAGGACTAGAAGGAGCAGATGCGGCGAAAAGAGGGTGTCTGAAGGAGTTGAGGGAGCCGTTGGAGAGGGACTCCCAATCAGTCTTCCGCTTTGAGCCTCTAGAGGTTGGGGAAGAGAGAGGCGGGGTTACAGGAGCGCTGTTGGATATTCTGAGAGGAGGAAGGTTTGCGGGTATGGAGGCTATATTGCGGAGGAATGGAAGTAGGTAAGTAGAGGGGTTCCCGTCGTAGCGAGAGGGGCTGGGGAAGGAGGAAGATGTTGGACTGGCGTGGTATGATGGAACAGGACTAGGGAAGGCTGAGGATTGAGGGCTTGGTTGAACAGAGGAAGTCCCACTCATGATTGTCGGAGTGCCTGCAATCTCTGTACCTGGTTGCTTGCATCCCTGTTTGGAAAAAAACACAAACTTTCAATTCACCTGACCAAGATAATCACATAACTCGAGATAGAGCACCCAAAACTGCAGCAATGTTTATCCCATTAATCATTCAATTAATTCCCAATTAGTCAACAAAAGTCTCCCTTCCTGCCCGACTAGCGCCTAACGTTTATAAGAAAAACTGGATTGAGTATAATCTCTAAAACCCAATTCAGAAAATGTTGGTCTCTGAAGCAATTTCAGCATGCCATCAACAACAAAAGTGGAGGACTAATCTTCAAGAGAGTATAGCAGCACAGAAGATAAGGATTCAAAGCAGAAATCAAAATCACCCGAGTCTTGACCATAGAGCAAGAAAACAGGAAATATACATGGTTTTGTTTTGAAACCTCGAAGCTCTTGTTGACCTGACCTACCTCTCTCTTTTCCAATCCATAGTATTGCTTCCCAATAAAAACCCAAAACTAGAGTAATTCAAATCCGTTGAAAATGGAAGAGAAATAAAACCACAAAAAAAACCATTTCCACATGAAGACCAGGTAACCACCAACCAAAAACAACATAAATCAATGAAAACCGTTCACAGTCAGATCTAAGGAATAACCCAGAATTAGTACCTTGCGATAGGTGGTGCCATCTTCTTCAACGATCCAGCCAGCTTCGGCGCAGAGAGCCTTCAAGACCTCGTTGTTGTCGCAGTGCTTGGGAAGCTTGTAGCTCCCCTGAGCTCGAAGCCCAGAGTATATCTTCGCCGCTATGGCTCTCCTCCTTCTCTCCCTCCTCTTGTTATTTTCCCTCTCCTTCCATGTCGGTAACCGAGACGACGATCCCGTCCCCGTCATTTAAGATCTCTTTCTCTCTTCTCCAACACAAACACAAACACAACGCTCTCTCTTTCTCTTTATTTCCTTCTCTCTCTCTCTCTCTCTCTCTCTCCCTTTTTCACGCAGGCATGATTGGTCTGACAGTCACAAGGGCACCAATACATAAATACGCACACTCACAAAGGGCATTTCAGTCATTCCCTCCACCCCGTGAATAATATCGCTGTAAGGGTCCCACCATCTACTCATCATATAATTTCAGTGGTCCTGATCGTGAGAGCGTGAACCGGTACCGTCGGATCAGGATCGTCTATGCCCGTGATCATGATAATCTGGTGGGGGCCCAAGTTGGTCACTGCCTGCTGCTGAATTTCCATGTGTCTGTCAGTGACTGTAACGGAATTACCTGCTTGCCCTTTATTTTTGGTTTAGGTACAATAATTGTTTTTTTCCTTTGAAATAATTATTAAGGATTTGAAGACAGACACGTTGAGACAGGAAATTTTGTAGGCTTTCCCACGTGATTCGCTGTTGGGTTCATAAAGTTTGGAGACTGGTCAAACTACGTTCACACGGACCACAATCGTATGTGGACGTTTCTGTTACCAGACTACAACAAAATATTGCTTTCATCGTGTAACCTCGACTATTTACCATTCAAATAATACTATCTTCATTCATTACTGAATCAAAATAAATAATAAATTGCATGTGTCCTAAAAATTAAAGAGACAATTACAGATAAATATATTTGATTATATGCATTTTTAAGATGATTATCTAATTTGAAATTATTTTTACAGATTTACCGACTAATTTTTTGTTATATTTTAGATAATTTTCGTTAAATATAACATAATTGGTATATAAAACTTTATAACGCTCTCAAAGTATAATTTCTCAATAATAAAATTATTTAATTCATGAAATGAACATTTATCCTTTAGTGAAAAAACATTCAACTTATAGTTCAACAACATAAAATTAAGAAGTTGGATATGCAATTATTCTTTTATGGTCTCTCTCACCTCTCACCCTTATCTCCATTTGTCTTCAATCTGTTGGTTATAGCCTATACAATAACTAATTCATGTTGAAATGTTAAAACATCTATCCAAAAATGTCAATTGTAGAAATTTTGTTCACAAACATACATCAATAGTGTAAAAATATTGTTTGGTAACCAAATTTTGGATGCCAATTATTTGTTCAATATAGTTGATTTTACGCAGTGCATGCATGAATCGGACAACTACATTGATGTTAATAAAATGAAATCGATGAGACATCAACATCGAAATCTCTTATCGACTAATTAAATATCGATTGCTCCCTCCACCAGGACGAGGTCATGCATGTCAGTTTTCCATTCTCTACAATCTAATGGCGACACAACGGAAGTAGCGGATCTGCATACTCCGACGACCTGATGTTCAGGAGTTAAAGTCGTCGCTGGAAGCAGATTCGTCTCGCGAGTTCTAGGCCCGAGTTGATAACACTAAACAACATCGTTTAAGGGTCATTTTTTAAACCTAACTAAAACGTTGTCATTTTGCGGAGGGGAACTTACAAAAAAAATGACGTGTCTCTTCATTCTTCTTTAATGGTTCTCGCAGACGTCACCAGAGCCCCTCAGTGACTCGGGCTACGCATTGCCTCTAGAAATTTCTTTCAAACTGTCACCTCGAGGTCGTGCTGGTTCCATCTGTGGTCGATTGACTCCACGTCGCCAGCAATTTTGAAAAGGACCGACGGGAGCGAGTGGCGCTCTCAGTGAATTTTAGGGTTTCGAGCGGCGGACACTTTTCAGGGAGGCTTTCAAATTTTTTCTTCAGCCTAGTGTGAGCGAAGGCGTAGACGACGTTGTAGTGACTATTATCAGGGAAATTTTGTCATCGAATCGAGAGCTAAGCCATGAATTTGAGGCTCCAATTGGTTTATTCAAACATGTCGCACAACATTCTCGCCATGTCTTTGATGAAATCGGTGAACGGCGTCACTGTACATGTGTACATCAAGAGTGAGCGACTGAACAAAAAATCATAATTTTCACTAAAATTTGACATCATCAATTTAAATCCTCAAGATTTGTTGTCGATGTTTGCACCGAGGGAAAGGGAGTTGAAGTGGACCAAAATGGTCATTTCAAATAACCTTTGTAGTTTGTTTATATCAAAAGACAAATACTTCTTTAAACTATAAGGTTAGTTTGTTATTCAAGTAAGGGTAAAAAGATAATTTTGTATTTATCAAATAATTATATGATGAGAATATTTTGAATATTTTACATACCAATTATCTTTAACAAAAGATCTTAAATATGACAAAAAGTCGGAATATTTGATTTTTAAAATAAATAAATAATAAATTTAAAATAGCCAAATTTAAGTGACATGTAATTATCATAGACATTAAAATGCAATGCAATGTGAATCAATAGTTACAGTAGCAACCAGTTCTTCTGAATACTGACATTAACTGTTGGATAAGATCAACCAATATGGAAGCTGCATGATTTGAGACAGATCGTGAGTGAATCCAAAATGGAGAGTAAATTGATTCGGCCAGAGTAGAAGCCGTCAACAATTGGTGGAGACACAGAGCGACTAGAAAAGGGTTTGAAAGCTCCACATATCGGCAATGACGCTTGGCGATGCTCGAATCTTACTGGAGATAGGACAGTGGACAGTGGCGATGCTCGAATCTTACTGGAGATTGGGTGGTGGTAGAAAACAAACAAAAAATGTAGATTTTGTTGATGAAGCTGAGACGCAGAGCTCTGGCGAATCAAATCTTAGGTTCTCAGGTGGTGGCGGTTAGCAGCAACAACACAGAGTCTCTGGCAATAAGCGATGGAGCTCTGATGCTATTTGGTTGGTGTTGTTGAAATAAAGGAAACGAAAAAGAGCGAAAAATAGGTTTAAAGATCAATAAACCTATCATACATATGAATATTTGCGGAAGCGATTGAATTACCTATCCCAACCGTTAGAATCACAAATTATCAATGATTGGGTAAAACAAAAAATTTCTTAGAGATTTAACCTAGGATCTGTTAGTCCTCTGATACCATATTAGAAAATAAGGATAATCACAGATCAGTACACCCGTCGAAACCTCATTTCATGATTGGTACCCCAAGTTTAAATTTTTTGTTCTCGGTCTCCCAAGTTTAAAAATTTAACACTTAGGTCGATTATGTGAGAGAAACAGTTAAAAAAATTTAATACCCAAAATACCCCTGAGTGGGTATAATTTATAAATAGTTTAATTATTTTATAAATGTGAAATGGCCATTTTACCCTCAGTTAGAATACATAATTTAACTCATATTCTTAGGGTATTTCAGATAATAAAATTAAAAATTAATTAAATTAAAATTTTATTGTAAAATGACTCTTTTGCCCTCGTCTTCAACCTCTTCCCCTCTCTCTCCTCGGTGAGTTCAAGCCTCTCCCATACCCATCACCACAGTAACCCAAACTCACCACAACCAAAATCTAAAATCGTAAATTGAGATTGAATGTGGAAATCAAAACAAAAATCCCAAATTGAGATTGAATTCTCGAAGATGGAATAGTCGAGTAGGTGGCGGCGGAGAGAATGGCTCGACAGCCGGAGGTCGAGCTACTTCAACGGGGCGTGGCGGCTGGTCTGGTGGGGGCTCTGAGACGCGCCGAGGTGCGTGGCAACGCTATTTGGTAGCCGTATCTGGGTCCCAATCAAGTTCTCAATCTGTTATGAATCGAAACGAACCACTGATCTTAAATCAAAACCATGAGGAGGGGCAGAGAAGCAGCTCCGGTGGATCTCCTCTCTGCAGGATATGGGCATCGCGAAGGGCGTGGACACAGTCGTTGGCGAGCGCGAGTAGGCAGGCATCGGCAGCGACGGAGCACCTCTGAACCGTGTGCGAGTAAGTGGGCATCGGCTGCGACGGAGCACCTCAGCTCGCCGTTATCTGAAGCCCAATCGACGGCATCTTGGTTCTCCGTCAACGCCTCCTCCGTCGACGTCTGAGCCTCCTCCATCGACGTCCGATCCTCCGCCGTCGAAGTCCGATCCTCCGCCATCGACGTCCGTCAATGTTGGTCAGCCCCTTCTCGTTCTCCGCCGTCGACATACGAGACAAATTGTGTGGAGAAAGATGAGGAGATGGACATAGTGTGTGGAGAAAATGAGGGGGGTAGTTTAGGATTTTCACAATTATTAGTTTTAAAAATTTTTTTATTCATATGAAATTACTATTATACCATTCAACTCTATTTAATTTGTTATTCAATGTAGGACAGAATAGTAATTTCATATTTATCAAATAATGTACCATTTGAAGTTATTCAATGAGGGTATTTTGGACTTTTCACAAATCACATCAGTTAAATCTAACAGAATTGAACTGAAGCGTAACACAATGAAACTTGGGGGATCGAGAACAAAAAAAATCAAACTTGGGGTACCAATCATGAAATAAAATTTCAGCGGGTATACTGATATGTAATTAACCCTGAAAATAATAAGAAATATTGTTTATCATAATTATGAATACAAAATTCTCTATAGTAGGAAAGCTTAACATATCACTGAACATAATAGTCTTTTCAATAAACAAAAAATATAAGAAGTTGGGTATAAATGGACCCTTTTATCCTTACTCTCTTACCCCTCGTCTTCATCCTCGCGTCTAAAAATTGGTTACATCCTATTCAAGTCTCTGAAAATTCATGTTAAAATGGTAAAACATCTCGTAGAGAATCTCAATTATACATGTTTTATTATAAATATATAACATTCGTATAAAAATATTGTTCAATAATTAAATTTATAGTAATCAAATTTCTCATTCTAATTATTTTTTAGGTAATGAAACTTTGTTCACCAATCAATTTTATCTGTTCTTTTGAGTTAATTTTAAACAATGTCGGCGCTATCCAACAACCACGTCGGTGTCAGCGTCGACAAAACAAGACAGACGACACATCTTCCTTAAAACCCCTCATCGTCGCTGTACATATCGATCTCTCCGACCACTTGAAAGATACTGTATATATGAGTTTCTCCATTCTCCACACTTTAACGATGACACAAGAATGTGGTAGATCTCCATTCTCTAGCGCTTGAATGTTTAGGAGTTGAAGTTGTCGCCTGAAGCGGATTCGTCTTGCGAGTTCTAGGCCCGAGTTGATAACAGAAAATGAAATTGTTGCTGGGTCATTTTACAAACCTAGCGAAAAAGCTGTTATTTTTGCGGAGGGGAACCAACACAAAAATGATGTTGTCTTTTCATCTGGGCCAATGTTTATCTGGGTCAATGTTTTGCGCGAACGTCACCGGAGCTACTCAGTGACTCAAGTTATACTGAGACTTTAGCAGTTATCTCTCAAATAGTCGCCATTGAAGTTGTGTTGGTTCCACTAGTGGTCGATTGGGTTCACGTCGTTGGCGAATTCAAGAAGGACCGGGTGGAGGAGATGGTGTTTTTGGTGGATTTTAGGGTTTCAAGCGGCGAAGACTCCTCGGGGAGGCTTTTAAATTTGTCTTCGGCCTAGTGAGAGCGAAGGTGAAATTAGACGGCTTCATATCGATTATTTCTAGAAAATGTTTTCTACTGAATCGAGGGCTGCAGTCATGAATATGAGGCTCTGGTTGGTTTATTCAAACATGTTGCATAACATCTTATTGTGTATTTTATGAAACTTGTGATCAACGTTAATGTGTATATCGAGAGTGAGCGACTGAATAGAAATGACTTTGCCTTCTCAAGAAATTCATAATTTTCATTAAAATTTGAAATCACTGAAGAAAATTTTCAAATAAACTTGCTTTTCTATATATACATAGGGAAAACTCTATCCAATGAAACATGCAAATAGGCTTTGGAGAGGAATTTTTTTGTTACTTTTTGTTTGACCTACTTTAGACTTCATTATATGTACTTAATTATACAAGCATTATTATCTGGTGTCTCGATGTACACCGAGAAAAGGGGAGTCGAATAGGGGGGAATGGTCATTTTACATAACTTTTATAATTTTATAATTTAAAAAAATAAATATGTCCTTACATCATAAACTTAGTTTGTTGTTTAAATGAGAGTTAAATATTATTAAATAATTATTTTATATTTATCAAATACCTGTATTATTTGAAAATAATAGTGAGAGTATTTTAAATATATTGTCTACCAACCATCTTTAACTAAAGTTATGTAAAGAGTGTGGAGACATCCGTAAAACAAAATTTTAAAATTAGGATAATAATCTTAAACATAAGCAAAGTAGTTAATTCTGAGTGATAGGTAAATGCAGTGCACTGTGAATCAATAATTACAATAACGACCAGTTCTCCAGAGTTGCAACGGTAACCGTTGGATAAGATGAAGCAATCGTTGGATAAGAGGTGGACACGCGTCCGCCTCACGTGGGTAACGAAAAAGATGCTGCTCTCCGGTATTTGTGGCGTCTGACAAAGGGGCCCACACCAAGTCCCGTTACGCATGACTCTGCTTTTTGCCTCACAGAAAACTATACTGTAATTAATTAATTAATTATAAACGGAATGGAAGAAATTTCAGACAGACACTCCGACCAATTCCCAATTGATTAGTGTTAAGGATGTGGCGTGTCCCTTCGCACGTGCGGATCCAGACAAGGCACACGAGGGGGTGGCGTGTGGTGAGAGGTGGGGACCACGGAGCCACGTGGGGGGCTGCTCATGCACGTGGGGATGTCCACCCTCTTCTCTTGTCTCTTATTTTATCATTAACGTGTTTCAATTGAATTGTTTGAGCCTTCCAATATTATCAATTCATCTTATTCAAATATTACAAACAGTCCTTTCCAGGAAATAGTTAATTTTAAATTGCCTGTCACGAAATTTTAGGGGAATATGTGAATTGGAATCACATTCACATCACAGCTATATATTTTTATAATTGTTTTAGTATACAGCGTACTTGGAATGGAATCCATGTACACCGTACTTGGTTGCAGTAAAGTACTTGTAGTAGATATGAAGGACAGCACAAAAGTCGGCCCATGAGGAGTGAATGGGTAAGATAAGTGAGCCCAATAACCATTTGAGGCGTCTATAACCAGTGCAAATTTGCCAGCTCTTGAGACTGCTGGTCATGACTCGTGATCATCAAAAAGTCACTCAAATTCGTTGTTGAATGAATTTATCACTCTGATAGATAGTCTTACAAATTGTTGATTAGTTTTTGAGATAATGACATTTAGGTAGTATATTCACTCAGACATGTTCTGTTGATAAATACCCCAATTTTTTTCCGAAAGTCCTATACTACCTTAAACCAAGCCCAATTAGGGTTGTTTATCAGGTCGGGGTGGGTAGACTTGACTGGTTTTGGACCCGACTCAACCTCTGTCAGATCTAGGGAACCAGACCCAATATTGACTCAAGTTGATGTTGGGTTGGGTCTAGTCGGGTCTCGGGTGAGTCGAATACAACTTAATACACCCGATGATAATTACACATTTAACAATATAAATTAATTATTAAATAGAAAAAGTGAAAACAAGACACTCAA
>OY987317.1:7623338-7894034 GCA_963920655.1 Geranium rotundifolium | reverse complement strand
CTGCTCCTGCTGCTCCTGCTGCTGCTGCTATTATTATTATTGTTATTGTTATTGTACGAACAAATATCAAAATTAGGAATATACACATTTTAGGATATAGGAAAAGAAATATTATGTTGGTTCTTTATCTCGAAGCGAACCTGAATGTTGAGTTGAAAAGCTTCCGGGGCTCTCGTACCCAGGCCAATTCAACTTAGATAACAAACCAACAATCAAGGGATTGGGGTTTAGTGATCAAACATTCAAACCCCTTGAATAGGGTTATGTCTGTTGCCCACCGTTCCTCTCAGACTCGACAACACAACTTAAGAAAATTATATATACTCATCAACATAAATAACAAGAACTAAAAACTCAATTCAAATCAAAGCATGCAATCCAAAATATTCATCAAACTAAAATTGTAAATAATCCATAACATATGACCTAGCATCCATGATCCTCGTACTTCGATATGCCTCCAACGAGAACAAATCTCCTCTCGAAATCCTCGCTCTTGCCTTTAGAAGATAGTTTTGCTATCTCTCTGGCGGATCGATGTCTCTAATTCTCAACAATTCCTGTTTATAGCTCTATTGAAATCGTAAATGCAACGGGTTGAGTAACAGACCGTTACGAAACCCGTTCCATCAACCCGTAGCTCCCTTCTCGAAATTGTTCCTTTCGCCTGCCTAACGGGCAGGTGTAACGGCTGTGACAGACCCTGTTAAACCATGCCTTAGCTGGATCTTCAATGCTCCTTTTCGTGCAACGGCTCGGTGTAACGCCTCCGTTCTTGTGTAACGGTCCAGTGTAAAGGCCGTGACACTACCTGTTACACCGTACCATAGTTGAGTCCTTGCAGTCTCTTCGTTCTTCTTATAACGACTTCGAGTAACAGGCCGTGGTAGAGCCAATTACACCTTCATCGACTGGCTTCTTGATCTGGCTTGCTCCTACCATTTAATGGCATGTGGAAAGGGTTGTTGTTACGATATTGGTTGGCTTATTTTTTAGGCACTAGGAAAGATGTCAAACATATGGTCAAGCAAGATGACAAGAGTTATGTCACAACATCTTGTTCGACATCTTGTGCGTCGCAGTATTAAAAAGTTTCCTTAATATGAAGATCGATTGTGATTGAAAATCTGGAAGATCTCCAGCTGTATTCAAGACGTTTGGAAAGTCTTGAGTGTGATATGATTCTGGAAAGATACCTACCGTGAAAGAGACTATGAAAAGATATTCAGCAATAAGGAATTGGGAAACCTAAATTGATTAGGTTAAGGAAACCCTAATATGTTCCAGACAATTTGTAGCTGCTATAAAAGCTGAGGCTTCACCCTTAGCAGCGGAGGCTTTTTTTTGGTGAATACACAGAGCTCTTAGACGTGAAGGTTTGGCGGCTTGGTGTGTGTTCTACAAAAAATTGTGTGTATCACTACGATAATCGAAAAATTTAAAGTGAGGGTTTTCTTTGTATGCGTGATTGACGATTCACGCACTAGTTTAAATAACGACTTGTGACATCCGAGCAAAGTGAGTGCTCATAGACTGGAATCAAGGAGGGGTCTTTGATTTAGGGGGATTCCCTGAGATAGGTTTGCACTAGTAATAGTAGCATAGGGTATTGATATGTGTGATGATCATTGATGCTTGTATGTTGTGACTGATTACATTATAGTGAAATCTTTCCACTGGCAGAGTGCCCCCAGACGTAGGTGAGATTGCATCGAACTGGGTAAAGATATCGTTTGTCGTTATTTACTGTTGTGTATTCTAATTGTTCATATCTGCTCACTGACAAGTTGTCAAGAACATTGTCTAAACATTGTGCGTGACATCTTGTCCTGGTCAACTAATCAGAATTTCAATTGGTATTAAATGAGGCACCTACAACTTTAGGTGAGTTCCTAGGAGAAAAATTCTAATTGTCAGTCATGGACAACACTAGAGAGAGAGGATCAGTCAATCGTCCACCTACTTTTGATGGAAGCAACTATGGATACTGAAAAGCTCGTAGGTACGCCTTCTTGAAGTCTATTGACAACAAGACCTGGAAGACTGTAATAACTGGTTGGAGTGTCCCATACTATCGAGATGCCGAGGGAAACATTACAGGTTCTAAACCTAAGACAGAATGGACTGACATCGAAGATGAGGAAGCCCTAGAAAATTTCTAAGCACTTAATGTTATCTTTAACGGTGTGGATAAAAACGTGTTCAGATTGATCAACACATGTACTACTACCAAAAGTGCATGGAACATTCTAATAGTAGCCTATGAGGGAACTACCAAGGTTCGAGAACAGAAGCTCTAGTATTTAACCACAAACTTCGAAGCTCTCATCATGAGACAAGATGAAACTGTATATGAATTCAACGTGCGAATTCGTGATCTTGCAAACGAATCCTACTTTCTGGGCGAACCTATGACTGATGAAAAACTCGTGAGAAAGACTCTAAGAGCCTTGAGTCCGAGATTCAAAATAAAGATTACTGTCATCGAAGAAGTTCATGTCCTCAAAAACCTTAAATTTGATGAACTGATGGGATCTCAAATGACTTATGAGCCATCTCTCCCAAGTGTTTACAAGAAAAACAAAGCAACAACCTTCAAGAGCACCGTTCAGAAACAAGTAGAGTAGGTATGTTCTGATTCAGATGAGGAAATTGATGCTACCATAGTTATGCTAGCGAAAAACTATAACCGGGTGATGAAGCGATTCAATTGGATATCTGGGAAAACGTCGCACCATATGTCAAGAACAAAGCTCTACAGAAAGCTCAAAGAGGTGGAAACTTTTATAGGATCAACAGAGGTGGTGAAGGAAATAGCGAAAGCAGAAGAATATCATCTCTATGGAAGGATATCATTTCCAACCCCCACATACGCAAAGGGCAGCACGAAATCACTCTTAACCTGGAGTTTAGAATCCAAAACGGCTAGAATTGAGAGTGAAGAACAAATCATACCGGGCCAACATTGCATATACCTCCCTATGTGCCTCTGCTAATAAAGATTGGTACTTTGATATCGGATGCTCGCGTCACATGACATGTACACGTGATTTTCTGACAAATATCAAACCATGTACTAATTGTCATGTAACCTTTGGTGATAGGGTAAGGGCTCGTATCGTTAGTAAAGGACAACTCAGGTATCATGGAGTGTCTTGTTTGACTGAAGCATTACTAGTCGAGGGTCTTAAGGCGAACCTCATAAGTATCAGCCAACTATGTGATCCGTATCTAAATGTTAAGTTCACACGAGAAAATTGTGTGGTAAAGAATGAAGAACAGGAAGAGGTCATGCAATGTGCTAGATCACATGATAATTGCTATCTCTGGTCACATGATACAAGCACCCAAAGCCCCAAATGCCTAATCACTAAGGCCAACGAAACCAAATTATGACATCGGAAACTCTAACATTTAAATCTCCGTAGCATGCAAAAGGCCATCTCTGAAAAGGTCATCATTGGGGTTCCAAACTTGAAAATTGTAGAAGGAAAAATTTGTGGAGAATGTTAAATAGGTAAACAAACAAATATGTCACACAAGAAGGTGCAACATGTTACCACTACACGAGTTATAGAACTTCTACATGTAGACCTCATGGGATCAATGCAGGTTGAGAGTCTAGGAGGAAAATGATATGTGTTCGTTTGTGTTGATGAATACTCAAGGTACACATGTGTTGATTTCGTTCGAGAGAAATCAGACACATTCTCTATCTTCAAAACATTGTGCGACAGAATCGGGAAAATAGTCTGTCTACGAAGTGATCATGGGAAGGAATTCGAAAACAGCAGTTTTGCTGAATATTACAACTAAGAAGGAATAACCCATGAGTTCTCGGCCCCGATTACACCTCAACAGAACGGGATTGTCGAATGTAAGAACTGGGCATTGCAAGAAATGGTTAGAGTCATGATGTTTGCTCAAAACATCCCTACTCAATTCTGGGCGTAAGCACTTCACACCGCATACCATATTCACAATCGAGTTACACTACGTTCAAGTATGTCTGTTACTCATTATGCAATCTGGAGGGGGATGAAACCAATGTCAAGTACTTCTATGTCTTTGGCTCTGCATGCTATATCTTGACTGACAGGGAGCCTCGCCAGAAATTTGATTCAAAGAGTGAAAAAGGCATATTTCTTGGATACTCAAGGAACAGTCGGACATATCTAGTGTACAATAAACACACCAAGACGATGATGGAATTAATTAATGTGGTCATAAACGACGACTGTGAAGATGTCTCGACAAATGTCCCTAAAAAAGATGAAGTACTCCCAGTGGCTGTTCCTAAAGATACCAAGATGTCAAAAACGATGTAGACGACAAGATGGAAAAAATCATTCGCAATGAAGAAGCTCCTAAAACCAGACACATAAATCCATTGAGAAGGATTCAGGCAAACCACCCAACATTCACAATTATTAGAGACATTGATAGAAGCATGCGTACACATCCTAAAACTCATATCAACTATAAGAAAATGAGTGGGAAACTATGCTTTATATCAATGATTGAACCCAAGAATGTCAATAAAGCCATTGACGACGAATACTAGGTTAATGCCATACAAGAAAGGCTTGTTCAATTTGAGAAGAATTAGGTCTGGGAATTAGTCCCCAAACCAGACAACGCCAATGTGATCAATACTAAATGGATCTTCAAAAGCAAGTCTGACGAGCATGGAAACATCACACGTAACAAGGCCAGATTGGTTGCACAAGGATATACCTAAATAGAAGGCATGGATTTCGACGAGACCTTTGCACTAGTGGCTAGACTCGAAGCAATCAGACTTCTACTTGGGACCGCATATCATCTACAGTTCAAGTTGTTTCAAATGGATGTGAAGAGAGCATCCTTGAATGGATACCTTAATGAAGAAGTCTACGTTGCACATCTTAAAGGATTTGTGAACATACATTCACCCGATCACGTGTACAAACTCAGAAAAGCTCTCTATGGGTTGAAACAGGCACCTAGAGCATAGTATGAACGCTTAACAAGTTTCCTCAAACATAGTGGCTACAATAGAGTGTGAGTTGACAAAACCTTATTTGTGAAGAATGAGGATGGAAAACTAATGATCGCTCAGATATATGTCGATGATATGTCTTCGGAGGAATGTCAAGAAAAATGGTGAAACAATTTGTTCAACAAATGCAATCAGAATTTGAGATGAGCATGGTCGATGAACTATATTTCTTTATGGAATTTCAAATCAAGCAGATGGACAACATCATCTTCATCTCCCAGAGCAAGTACGCAATGAATATTGTGAAGAAATTTGGGTTGGAGAAAGCTTCACATAAACGAACTCTTGCTTCTACACATGTCAAACTTACAAAGGATGACTCTGGGGAAACTGTTAACCAGAGCCTATATAGAAGCATCATTGGGAGTCTCCTTTACCTCACCGCAGTCGACCAGATATAACTTACTCTGTGGGCGTGTGTGCATGATACCAAGCAAACCCCAAGGTAAGTCATTTAACCCAGGCCAAACGAATCATTAGATACATATCACGCACTTCTAATTTAGGCATTCTATACACGTTCGATACATCCTCCACCCTTGTTGGATACTGTGATGCGGACTGGGCTGGAAGCACTACGGACAGAAGAAGCCAATCGAGGGGTTGTTTCTTCATAGGCAATAACCTTATTTCGTGGTTCAGTAAAAAGAAAAAAATGGGTAGCACTATCGACTGCTGAATCGGAATACATAACTGCTGGGAGTAGTTGCATACAATTGCTGTGGATGAAGCAGATGTTGGTCAAGGATAATGTTAAACAGGATGTCATGACATTGTACTATGACAATGTCAGCGCTAACAACATCTCAAAAAACCCAGTTCAACACAGTAAGACCAAGCACATTGATATTAGACACCATTTTATTCTTGAATTGGTCGAAGACGATATATATATATATATATATATATATATATATATATATATATATATATATATATATATATATATATATATACACACACACACACACTGAGAAACATATCATGCACTGATAATCACAAAGGCATTAGATGCAAGTCGATTTGAGAGTCTTAGGTTCTCTCTTGAGTTGTGTTCAATTGATCTGTTAACATCAGCAATCGTTTGAGGGGGAGTTATTGGTTGGTACCCCCTCTGAAACGACAAGACTAATCCCAACTGACAATAAGGGCTCAAAAAGGTCAAGGCCCGTTCACAATTTGAAACGTTCGGTATATGTATATATCTAGTGCGCCTCTTTGACTGAAATCACGCTCTCATCGTGAAATATGTTTATGTCTTCTCTAAAAAATTAGGGCTTCCAAAATATTGTTTCAATCCCGCCGGTAAAGATGGTGAAGACGAGAAGCACCGCAGGCAAGAAATCAACCAGAAAGAAATCGATCGACAAATGATCGTCTCGAGTCAAGGGTCTCGAGAAAGAAGTATCAGAATTCAAAGGGAAAGTTAATCGACACGGGGTGCGATTTCGAGGGTTGAGTGTAGCCAAGAACGCTGATGGTCAGGCCAGAGGCGTTCCGCCTGAAGCTCCTCTTGCGCCAATGTTCCCAAGTTTCGAAAGGAAAGCCAGATCGGGAAGTATTGCGCTCTCAATGTCTGATTTGACAGCACCTGTACGAGAGGCGGAAGTAGCCCATAATGTAGAAGTCCTCACTTCGACAAAGGAAGTCTATATGCATGCTAGCAAAGAGGCTCTTGGAGAAGTAATCCTTACTTGCCTCCAATCTCTCCCATACCAGAAACTGCCATAAATTCGGCCGAGGAAGAAAAAGGTACTCATCCTCTATCTGTGTCAAATACTAAAACCTCTATGAATAACGATCTTCTAGAATCGCTCTTAGAAAATCTTGATCCTCCTTAAGAAGAAGTAGTTGAGAAACTGATGGGTAAGGAAAAAGAGATTGAGGAGAATGATAAGAAAAATGTAGAGGAAAAGGTTGTAGAAGATTAAACAACCTCGGTAAGTTAGGGTCTTGAGAAAATTGCTGAAGAGGATACTTCTTTAGATGAGGGACATGATGTTAAAGTAAACGTTCTTGAAAATATTACTGGTTGTGATGCTGCTAATGTATCAGCAGATATTGCAATGGTTGCTGAAACCACTGAGAAGAATGTTTCAAAGGATAGTTCAAATAACATAATAGTAGAAGATGAAAAGACTGCTGATATAGAAACCAGTGGTAAAACAATTGATGAGGAAGATGTTGCAACAGTTGATGTGATTGATGTTGCTGAGGATGTTGCTGCAGAGGTTGCGCAGGAAGTTTTAACATCCTTAAAAGGAAAAATCAATTAAGAAGTTAGTCTCGCTGAAATGATGGAAGAGGAAAAGAAGAAAAGGAAAATAATGTATGAAGTATCAAAGAGAGTTGGTACACCAAGTAAAAAGAAGAAGGTGATCGACAAAGATCACGAGAAGAAGAACAAACGGAAGAAGCCCGTGCAACCCACAAGGAAGCTCATAGATGAAGATAGCGAGGAAGAAGAAAGTGAAGCAATGCTCCTAAAGGAGGTCAAGTCGGTTGCAGGACAGAAACTGGCCAAGAATGTGCCCACTATTCCCATCGACAATGTGTCTTTTCACACAGTTGAAGGAGCCAACAGATGGAAGCTTGTTTTCTATAGGGCGTTTTTCCCAGAAAAGTAGTTGTCAACTGAAGCTCTAAATTTAGAAGTGATAATGGATTTGCTGAAGAAGACCGAGCTGATCAAGACTATAACAAACATAGGTAATCACTACCCTCATTTGGTTAAAGAGTTTGTAGTTAATCTTCCTATTGCTTTCAATTCTCCTGAAGATCCAGAATATGAGAAGGTGTTTGTTAGAGGAAAATGTTTTAACATCTCCTCCGACATTATTAATGCATTCCTTGGGACAAAAGGTTGTGCAACCCGATCCTATTCTTCACCTAGATGAATTTGCCAAGGAGATTACTGGGAACAAAAACTGGGTCTGTCCATCCAAAGGATCCATAGCTGCCTCGCACCTAATTGCAAAATACTCTATGTTGTACCGCATAGGACTGGCAAACTGGGCGCCCTCTTCAAATGGGTCTTTGGTCAAGGATGAACTGACAATCCTCATTTGTCAAATAGATATGGGCTCTACACTTGACTTTGGGCAGTTTGTTATTGACCACTTTGAACGTCATGCTAGATCATTTGCGGTCAAACGCCCTGTTGGTTTTGCTTCCCTTAACTCTGGTATCCTCATTCAACAACATCCTTATATCCTGAGGAGTACCGATAAAGCAGGAAAGAAACCTGGAGTCATTGTGATCATCCATAAGTTGTTTGAAGGAAAACATGCCCCGGATATGTTGAGCAAACAGTCAAGCAAAATGTCGAGACCACTGTCAAGAAGAATGCTAAAGCAACCGGAGCAAGTTCCTGTCATACTATAGACATTGGTCCCATATATGCTGCCTTCCACAACGATGTTACCATGGAGCTGACAAGTGAGATCACCACGATAAATAGGGACATTGCCAATCTCCAGCAAGTGATCCAAACCCTAGGTGCACGAAAGAAGATTTGTGAGGGAATACTTGCCAATATGCCTGCTCCTACTGTAGAGGAAAAAGAAAATAACGCTAGTTCGAGTAATGAATAAACTTCAAGCAGCGATGAGTCTGCTTGATTTAATCTCAAAAACACTTTTTATGTTTTGTCCTATGATGTGATGACTATGACGCTTAGTCAACTCGCATGTACGAGTTATGTGTTGACTTTTAATTTGGGGCATGCGCCCAATCGGTTAGTGACTATGCCTTGCTTTTGAATGTTCTGTATGTGCTTGCCTTATCTCTCCCCTAGTATCTCTTTTTTTGTCGAAGGTCTTGTCTCTTTTTGAGGCAATCAGGGGGAGACATATGAGTTAAAGAAGAGAGATATCAAGGCTAGATGAAGATGAAATGAAGAGCATGAAGATGAAGTGAAGTGCTTGCCTAAAAAATATCCAAAGGGGGAGATTGTTGTTACAATATTGGTTGGCTTATTCTTTAGGCACTAGGAAAGATGGCGAGCATCTGGTCAAGCAAGATGACAAGAGTTATGTCAGAACATCTTGTGCGTCGCAGTATTAAAAGGTTTTCTTAATATGAAGATCGACTGCGATTGAGAATCTGGAAGATCTCCAGCTATATTCAAGACGTTTGGAAAGTCTTGAGTGTGCTATGATTTTGGAAAGATACATGCCATGATATAGACTCTGAAAAGATATTTGGCGATAAGGAATTGGGAAACCTAAATCGATTAGGTTAAGGAAACCCCTAATATGTTCCAGACAATTTGTAGCTGTTGTAAAAGCTGAGGCTCCACCCTTAGCAGCAGAGGTTTTTTTGGCGAATACACATAACTCTTAGACGTGAAGGTTTGGCGGGTTGAGAGGGTGTGTGTTCTACAAAGAACTGTGTGTATCACTACAATAATCAAAAGATATAAAGTGAATGATTGAGAGTTTTCTTTGTATGCGTGATTGACGATTCACGCACAAGTTTAAATAACGTCTTGTGACATACGAGTAGAGTGAGTGCTCGTAGAGTGGAATCAAGACGGGGTCTTGGATTCAGGGAGAGTCCCTGAGATAGGTTTGCACTTGTAATAGTAGCATAGGGTAGTGATATGTGTTTGATCACCGATACTTGTATGTTGTGACTTATTACCTCATAGTGAAACCTTTCCACTGGCAAAATGCCCCCAGACGTAGGTGAGTTAGCACCGAACTGGGTAAACATTTTGTGTGTCGTTGTTTACTGTTTTTGTTTATTATGTTATTCGTATCTGCTATAGTTGTTAAGAACATTTTCTCGACATTATTATTGACATCTTGTCTGACATAAGAAATCAGAATTTCATGTGTGTCTTCGTTCTTCTTGTAACGACTTCGAGTACCGAGCTGTGGTAGAGCCTATTACACCTTCAGTGGCTAGCTTCTTGAGCTGGCTTGCTCCTACCTTGTAATGGCCTATCGAAAGGGCCATTACACATGCCCTCACTTCCTCCAATTGTTCATTGCATTCTTATTGACATGTAATCTGTACATATGAGTTTCGAAACTCCGTGAAGGCATAGGGGTATATAAGATCGATAAATATACATTTTAAGGGTAAAATCATCATTTAATGTGAAAAATATTAAACGAAATGTAAACGTGATGTGACCGCGTTATCGAACTCGAGTTTTTAATTACACAAGCTTGTTTGAGCTCTAACCAAACACATTTTTCACGAATCGAACCTTGTCAAACAGAAGCTCGATTCAGCACATTTACACCGTACTCTTGATATTAGGTTTCGCCTCTTTATTTTTTGTAAATAAATATGTGAACGAAGGAGTTCATAAGTCAGTGAATGACTCTTTTTTCGTTGATCATAGTTTTGTTGGGACCGATGTAATGAAGTAAATGATTGTTATCGTGTCAGATCTGTCACTTTAGTAAAAGTTAATTTTGGTAAACAAGAAAAGAAGAATAAAGAGAGTAATATTTATATTGATGTACCTTAGTGTATATAGTTAACTAGACAAATTAAATAAAGAAAGTGAAATATATTTTTTTACAAACTTATTGTTGAAAATATAGTATATACAATGTTTCGATGAAAATGAAGCAAACATCCCGAATTCAAGCTGAAAATGAGGCCACAAGATTGCACGATGGGGAGCTCAATAATGATGATCATCCATGCTTGTGTTTAAGTGGGTAGCAAGATAATGAATTTATATTGAAACAATGTACATTACAAATAAATTTTGAAATAGAAAAAAAGGTCTCTGCCAATGTGCATCATTAATTCCACAATAAACCTTTTCTGTTCTCCACTAAAACTTCGTTGACTATTTCCCAATTATTGCACTACAAAATTAATGAAGAAAAAGTTAGGAGAAAACCATGTTGTGTTTGCCACTTTGTTTGGACACCAAGTCATTATTGCATTATTCACACGGTTATAATTAATATAATGTTGCTTAAGAGTCAAAATTTAATATATCACAAACTATTTTTAAAATAATAAACATATAAACATTTGATTAACTATTATATTCATGTGAAAAAAGTCACACGGTCTATTTAATACATTTGTTGAAATTATTTTAAGATTTCGGAAGTTCAAAATTCAAATTATAAATTTCAATATTTTATAACATCAAATGTCAAATTATTAATCTAATCTATTGGTCTCCAACACTAAAATGAAGATAGCATGTATTTGGTCGTGTAACATGTGAGAAAATATTTATATCACAAGAAATATTGAAAGTTCGAAATCTAAAGATTAATTACTCAAGTCATGTACTTTTTTTTTCCTTATTAAGAATTTCATTGCAACTATCACTATTACAAAGGGCACTCACATGTATTAAGGGTTTTAAAATATGGGTTAAGGTAGCCCAACCCCCAAATTAATGGCACTTTTGATTTAAGAGACAATAAGGAACCAGCTATACCTAATTTGTAGGTTGAATATTGTGAGAATATAATAAGAAGATAAGAGTAATTTAAGCACCGCGTGTGTGGGGTTAGCCTAATGACTCTCTCTCATCTCCAAATACTACACAACACATAGGATAGGGCTGCCTCATAAATCAACTACATGTGTTTATTGTACTTAACTGTTGCATTTCTCTATCTTCATGTTTGAGACCTCTCTGCCATGCACCATGTGATCTCTAAAAGCGTAACAAAGACACCTTCATTTTGTTTTGACTCTCAAAGTGCAATGTCGTGATCTGATTTTAAAATATTTTGAATTTTGTAATCGGATATTAATTTTTAATTTTTCATTATATAACGAAAGATGGATTGACGGGAGATCGTAAAAATAAATGGTCATTAATACTATCACATTAATTAGGATATAATCAAGATTTTCAATTGTTAAATGAAAATCAAGTGAACATTTTTGATGAAAATTGAGATTTATAGTATGAAAAAAGGAATGGAGGAAATTGGTAAGAGGAGAGGGAAATGAAGCATTGGATTGGACATGAAGGCAGCGAGATAGGGATTGTGTTACTTGTTACTGCTACTCCTCACTAACAATGACAACGAAAGCTTTGAATTCTTGCTTTCAATTCATTAATTGCAACTTACTTTCATGTGAATTTTGGCCCGCTCCTACTCTTCTACAGTTTCTTTCATTTTATTAGTTTTTTTTAAAATTTATTTACAACCTAGAATTGAATAATTTTTTTGAATATCACACATTCACTCTAATTATTATTTACGTTTTTACCCTTCTCCACTCATATACTATTATATAATTCGAAATTGACGTCAGTCAATAGATGAACTCCCAGACCATAAGCCAGTGGTCAGAATTGAATAATTAATTAAATAAAAATATTATCTTGAAATTCAAATGATTTAGTTAGTGAGTTGAAAATTATATTAATAAAATGACAATACAGACATAAATCTTAATCTTTAAGGAGTAGAAAAACAAGACGGCCAAGAGAAGAGAGCTTGTCCACCAAGCAAGAGTAATGCCATGCCAATGCGTTAAACGACGTCACATTGACCAGCCTGCCTGCTATTAAAACAAACCAAACAAACGGTCTCTTCTCTGACTTTGGGCTTTTCGGTCCAATAAAGAAAGTTAATCTTCGTTACACTAATCTAATCCAATCCTGTCCCGATCCTCGACACGTGTCAACCTCCGAGCCTCCTGGCCCACACGCACCCCAAAAGTTATGTACATCGATTCCGTTACCGTTTATTTAAAATTTAAATTAAACATTTTCTTTTCAAATAAACAAAAAACTGCTGTAACATTTATTTATATGGTTCAGTAACGCATCGTCTCTCTCTCTCTCTCTCTCTCTCTCTTTTAATCAGTATCTGTAGATCCCAACCTTCTCTCTCTCCGTGAAGTCTTCAATTTTAACGCCTTGCTAGGGCTTCTTCTTCTTCTTCCTATTTTTCTGTTGCTACACAGTTTCGAAGAAGAAGACGAAGCCGTAGCTCAGGTTCACTCCACAGTCTCTAGATTTTCAGGGACAGCGATGAGGAAAAAGATTAAACCCTAGAAATTGCTGGAATCGTGTTCATTAATGGTGTAATGCAATTACACTGAATTCGAGTCTCTTCTTCGACTTGTCCTTCTCTGTGTGCCAAAAATGGGTGTGTGCACCTCAAGGCCTCACCCAGACCCGAACGAATCTCCATCTCCGCCGCCATCTGATAGCACCACCCCTGCACGGGCTAGGAACAGCCCTGTCCCGGCCCGGGGTGGACCTGAGCCGGTTTCGAGCTCCGGCAACGGTAAAACCCCCATTGACGAGCAGAAGAAGGAAGCACCGGAGAATGGTAAGAAATCGCCGTTTTTCCCATTCTACAGTCCGAGTCCGGCCCACTACTTGTTCTCGAAGAAGTCGACTCCGGGTAGATCTCCGGCGAATGCGAGCTCCAATTCGACGCCGAAGAGGTTCTTCAAGCGCCCGTTCCCTCCTCCGTCGCCGGCGAAGCACATAAAGTCGTTGCTGGCGAGGCGGCACGGGTCGGTGAAGCCCAACGAGGCTTCGATCCCGGAGGGGAGCGAAGGGGAGGTTGTGAGGGGGCTGGACAAGAGTTTCGGGTTCTCCAAGCACTTCGGGAACAAGTACGAGCTCGGGGAAGAGGTTGGGAGGGGACATTTTGGGTATACTTGTAAGGCCAGATTCAAAAAGGGTGAGCTCAAAGGCCAGCAAGTGGCTGTCAAGGTCATTCCCAAAGCTAAGGTTTGTGTTCCCTTCTTTTGCATCTTAATTTGGATAATATGGAAATTGATTGAATTAGAGATTATTAGATCTGTATAAACGTTTATGCTCTTGTTTTTTTTTGGGTGATCAGGAAACACAGTTTTTGATGTTTCATCTACTCTTCAAATTTCAAATTCACTCATTTGAAGAACTCTCATGGCCTTGTCCTTTAGTTACTGTCTATTGTCCAATCATTATTTCTGGGTATTTTATTTTCAAATGCTTAGGGACTCTGGAAGGTTGGGTCTTCCATTTTATAATTTTCAATTTTTGTTTCTTCTTCTTTGTTTTTGGTACAGTTACGAACATTATACAATTCAATAAATGAATAGAAACAGAAAAGGTTAGGTTTTTAATAGATTTCTAGAAGGCCAATTAGTGATAGAATAACATAGTTAGTACATTGGTCATCTTGTTGAACTTTATAGAACTAAGAAGATTGTAGAGTTGGGTATGGAAGTTAAATTTTTTGAATCAATAAATGTCAGATTGTTAAGGCCAAGTTTATTTATTTTATTTTTGGCTATACATGGAGAAGCACATTCTGTTTATTGTTCATGTGGATCTTTGGTGGGTTTAACATAATCCTGATAATGAACTATACCTTATGCATTCTGAGTGAGCCTGGATCATGATAAAACTGCACAACATTCTCATGTCCTGTACTTTGGGACTGCATAAGATTAGTACCTTGTTTCCTAACTGTTGCTATTTTTGGTTTTTAGATGACGACGCCCATTGCAATTGAAGACGTAAGGAGGGAGGTAAAAATATTAAGAGCCTTGACGGGACATGAAAATCTTGTGCAGTTTTATGATGCATATGAAGACCATGATAATGTCTATATAGTAATGGAGTAAGCTCTATTCGCACCTCATCTATATATTCTGATTGTTTCACCTGTTACCAGTTACTTTTTTATGCTTGATAATTAACGTTCTTACTGAGCTTTGATGAATGTTCACGTGCCTTCCATTCCAGGTTATGTGAGGGAGGGGAGTTATTGGATAGGATACTTGCGAGGTATTTTATATATGTTATCTGTCACTGTACACAAAAAATGTTTAATTATGGTTACTTTTGGATGCTTGACAAACGGTTAAGTCGGAAAGCATACAATGAAGACGTTTTTCTGCAGTTGGTAATTGATCACTTACAAAGTGTGTGTCTATTTTCTGCAGGGGTGGAAAATACACTGAGGATGATGCAAAGGTTGTTCTTCGGCAAATACTCAATGTGGTCGCATTTTGTCATCTTCAGGGTGTTGTTCACCGGGATCTTAAACCTGAGGTCGAACACATTTCCTTCATATGTCAAAAAAGAAAAGAAAAAGGCTGCGTTGCGTGCCTGACGCAGGCATTTTACTGAAATATCTTTTAGGCGATATTTCTTAATTATTTTCAAGTGTGTCTATCATCTGCATTATTGTACTTACGTTTCGGTCTTGCTAAATTGTTGGACCAGAATTTCCTGTTTACATCAAAGGATGAAAACTCGCAATTGAAGGCCATAGATTTTGGATTGTCTGATTTTGTTAAACCAGGTGCGTCATAATCTGCACTTTTTCCATCTGTTACCACCATATCCCCATATTAATTAATCGCAGTGACTTTTCTATTGGCACAGATGAAAGGCTTAATGACATAGTTGGTAGTGCATACTATGTAGCACCTGAAGTTTTGCATAGATCTTATACTGCAGAAGCTGATGTTTGGAGTGTTGGTGTGATTGCATATATTCTATTGTGTGGTAGCCGTCCATTTTGGGCCCGAACTGAATCTGGAATATTTCGAGCTGTTCTGAAAGCTGATCCTTGTTTTGATGAAGTACCTTGGCCCACTCTATCTTCTGAGGCAAAAGACTTTGTGAAGCGCCTATTAAATAAAGATCCGCGGAGAAGAATGACTGCTGCTCAAGCCCTATGTGAGTGTTTCATCTATTCTCAAAAGTTATCGGAAGTAGGTCTTATATTCCTAAAGTGTGATAAATGTTTTCTGTTACAGGTCATCCCTGGATAAAAAATGATGATGATGTGAAGTTTCCTTTGGATATACTTGTATTCAAGCTCATGAAGGTTTATATGCGTTCATCATCTCTTCGGAAAGCTGCTTTAGGGGTTAGTGTTGCTATCTGTTGACGGAGAACACTTCAACTTTACATTGTGTATACATATTTTTGTTGCGATCTTACTGAACTATTCCGTTTAGTTATATGGGCTTATATTAAGTTATTGGGAAGAAACAAAGAAGTAACTGCCTAGGGATTTGTGCAACTTAGATGTTCCTAACTCTTTGAGTGTGTTTTACTTTATCAAGTAATTTTTTTTTCTTTTGTAACTAACCAGAGGTAGTATTAGATGAAGTTATCCCACTATAAGGTCCTAATTTCATCCTCAATTTTTCCCTATTAAATTGGTTAGCGGTTCTTTTAGGGATGGTATATCATTTTGTTTGAGAATACCTGTGATCACTATATGGTAACAAGTTTATTACTGAAGTATAGACTAAGAAGTTCATTATCCTACCGCTTGTTTCCTGCATTATCCATTTGGTTTTGTATGTTTGGTTAATCACATGGTATATTTCCTCATTCTTCCCTTTGGTGATTTGGCAGGCTCTGTCTAAAACATTGACTGTGGACGAACTATTCTATTTGAAGGAGCAGTTTGCACAACTCGAACCTAATAAAAATGGTACCATATGCTTAGAAAATATCAAAACGGTTGGTCTCTTTCTGAATGCTCAATGTCTTTAAACAGGTGTACTGTTGCAAATGCTCACCTACTTTTTTATGTGATCAGGCCTTGATGAAAAATGCAACAGATGCGATGAAGGAGTCACGCGTACCTGATTTTTTAGCATCAGTAAGTGTTTTACTTTTATGATAGATGTTATCATCTGTCAGACTTTGATATCTCATAAATCCTGATGACATTTTCTTTGTTATTATGCAGTTTAATGCACTTCAATACAGAAGGATGGACTTTGAAGAATTTTGTGCAGCTGCACTAAGTGTCCATCAGCTCGAGACCCTTGATCGATGGGAACAACATGCTCGTTGTGCCTATGAGCTATTTGAGAAAGATGGCAACAGGGCCATTATCATTGAGGAGCTAGCTTCGGTATGATATTTTATTCTCCATATTCATTAAAATCAGAGATTGCCTACACTTGATTACCGGCACACTTAACTTCATAACAGAAAATATTTTGTTATATATGCTAATATGCCTTACATGGAAGTTTCTAGAATGAAGATGTATTTGAAGTTGCTTTAGTTGTCTGGATTATTTTTTAAAGTAAAAGTTTATTCTGCTTGAAGTTTAACCATCACGAAAAAAGCTTAGTAGAGACTAGAGAGTGCCAACGGCCAATAATCTCTTTTCTGCAAAACCAAAATAGAAAGCTTTGCCTTGCTATTTTTCGTTTTAATCAGATATGTTTTAAAACATTATAAAAAATATAAAGTAAAGAAGATGTGAGACTTCTATTGCTTGAAATTATCATTTTCATATACACAAGAAGAAAGTGATTGATTTTTCCTTATGAAAAATATTGTTCCAGGAACTCGGCCTAGGCCCTTCTGTTCCAGTTCATGCAGTTCTACATGATTGGATTCGGCACACTGATGGAAAGCTGAGCTTCCTTGGGTTTGTCAAGTTATTGCACGGTCCATCTAGCCGGAGCATTGTAAAAGCTCAATAGATCTTTTGAAGTCCATCCGGGGAGTATTAATTGCCTTATGTTTTCGTGGAGAAGCAAACCCCTAGTTTCAGAGACTTTGCCGCTGCTTTTACGGCCGAGCAGGATTCACACTGAAACTGATTTCATTTTTAGCGGCAAAGCTTATTATTGTATCTCGGGTTGTGGCTGAGGTGAGGTGATGAAATGTAGGCGTGTTCCGACGATAATTGTAAAAATCTGTAGCTCAAAGAAGAAAAAAGTGTGTTGAAGGTGAGAATATTTGTAGATTGGACTTGTATCAGCCAAGACATTTCTTGGATTGCTATTTGCTTTAGTGTCTATTTTCCACACTTGCTGGTGAAAAGCTGTGAATGTCAAAATGAAGACGACCATAACAAAGTTTCCGATTTCTGAACATAAACTTTGGATATTATTCATCTAACCAATAATAAATAAGTGGCGTGTGGTACATTTTGCGATATTTTTTTTGATCAAATCTCCTCCTGGCTCTGAGAGGAAGGTGGATCCAGGCCTCTCTCGCTGACGACAAACCAAAACCAGATTCAGCCCTCGCCGAAATCTGACTATTTTGTGGATCTTTCTTCATCAACAATGGTTGTCATTGTTTAGTATTAGTCAATGACAACACAATAAGATTTTCTCGAAGCACTTGATCGATTTGATATTGTTTGAGAGGTGGAGATGAATCATCAATAACCAGGGAAGTAAACGAGACGAATCGAGTCTCAATTCGGATGGGCTTGTGAAAAAAGTATTCAGCTTAATCTCAGTCCGGATTCGAATGAGCTCATACAACTAAAGTCAAGCTCGACTCGAAAGAATATAGAGAAGCTCGGCTTGGCTTGAGCTCGATTCGCTTAATTTCATATACAAAGTTCATTAAGAGTTAAAATTAATATTAAACAAAAATATATAATGGATTAAATACTAAACAAGTAAACTCAAGACCGACTCAACTCAATTCAGATAATTTAATTTCATTATAAAAATTTATTAAATATAAAAATATAATTAATTAAATATTAAACGAGAAGGCTTGCGAGTCTATCAAGCCTTAAAATATTAGACTTGTGCTTGACTCGTTTATCAAACGAGCACAACCTTGAGCTCGAATTTGGCTCGAACTCGATTATAACGAAACTATAAAAAATTAATAAATCGAGCGTGAGCGGCTTGTTAAAAGGGTATGATGGTTCATTAAGAGGTATGATGATTTTATTAATTAAAAATCATTTAAATAAATAAAAAAGGTATGATGATCATTGTATTTGATTATGATAATCAATGAAATGCATTCAAATAAAAAATTGAGAAATAAATTAGCACGATTCTAGGAATTTAAATTTGAAAGAAATATTCAGATGGTTCTTACCAAAAATTAAGGAGAATAGTCCAAATTCAAACTCTACTACTTAATGAGACAAGGAAATAAGTGTAAAATGGAGTAATGGAATTATGTGATTTTGTGAAAAATGGAATGAAGTAATAATCATTTGAACCGAGTTATGAATGAAATGGAATCATGCAATTATGTGATGTTGTGCAAAATGAAATCATGACATGCGCATACAAGTACATAATCATGGAGTCATTTGAATCGACTTAAGAATGAAAATGAAATCATGGGATTATGTGCAAATGGAATCATAGAATTGCACATAATCTCATGTTCAAATGGTTATGCCATGATTCCATTTTGCACAACATCACATAATTCCATGATTCCATTTCATTGATAAATGATTCATTGATTCTAATTTTGAACAAAATTTCATGATTGCATTCCATTCATAATTAACATATTCCATTTCATGAATCAATGAATTAAACACAAGATTAACCAAATACCGAGAAACCAACAATCAAACAACACAATTCAAAAAACAGAATTAAATCCATAAACACATCAAACATCCTTTTTTATTACCTGACGCCATCGACCCATCATTCGATTTCTTGAAATCCAAACACAAGGCAGCTCCACCAGAGGGGCAATTCGTCGAACACCTGGTGGGCACCGACCCATCACCCAAATCATCCCTCCCCTTCTTCCTAACCTTCTTCTCCCTCAGCCGCTTCAGCTAGCGGCCAATAACCCTCCTCGTCGAGAGAAGGAGTCTGATAGATGGAAGAGACCCTAACAATGGAAGTGGCGGCCACTGATGACCGAAAGGTGCTTGCTTTGAGAAGCTTTCTGGTTTAGAGGTTGATGGAGTGCAGTGGGTGAAGGAGAGAATTAAGAATTGGAGCAACATGAAGGCGAAGGAGCGGAGAGATAATGCAAGAAAATGGGTTGAAGAGAATGAGTTGATACAGAAACTTAGGGTTTGATGATTTGGGAAAAAAAGAAAATAATTGAATCTGAATCAAATCAACTAGAACATGTATCCTAGACTTGAGTCAAACACCACAAGATCTTGAATATACGGTATTACCTCTCTTTTCAATAATCTCAGTGTGTTTTAGACTTATAATGCGTAATAATTATAATGTGTGCCACTACTAATTAGCATTCATCTGGAGCATTGATTTTCAGATCGTGTGGTAATCATGTATTCTTATATTTGTACCTGAATATAGCATTTGTAGCTGAATCTATCCCTTAATTTTATTCAAATAATAGATTTTGTCATTTAAAAAATGAATTTATCATGTGCAAATTACATGCCATCATTTCAGCTATAAAGTAAACCATGTTAGGCTAAGTGAGATAACGAAACACTTAGAGTTTAAAAGTTAAGTTTTTAGTTAAAGGGGTGTAGGTGCAAACATTATTTAGTTAAAGGGGTTTAGGTGTCATTTTCCGTAATATTAACTATATCAATATGTCCACAACCACTAGAAATGCCATATATGCCATCTAATAAGAGTAGAACACGATTTGGGCATAGAAATGTGAGTATGCCGGTGTAATGGGGCTCAACATAGATATAGTGAGTTCATTCACATATTTAATAAATAAAAGATATAAGAAGAGCTTATGTATAAATCGGAGTCAAGACGTAATAGAATAGTCTTTTAGGTCAATAGTAAGCTCTAATATGTGTATGATTTTTCTTGTAATGTGATACTCCTTGGTATGATCTAATTCTCCCCAAGATTCTATCGCCTATATTCGAGTACTTTCACTATGGTATGAGCATTTGAATTGGGCTAGCTTCAATCATTGAAAACTTGCTATAATATATTATTAGAATTCATGTGTTGATATATTAAAATAAGAAAAAGGTCCAATTTTTATACCAAAACACATATATATGAACACCAACAGAATATTACTTTCTCTAGAGCAATGTTTGACATGTGCCGCCCAAATAAGAAGTCGTGCTTTAGAAAATTTCTGGTCATGTGCTGTGCACATGGGCAAGATAAGGGAAAAAGTAACGAAAGTTATGACAATGAGATGAATTTTTTTTAATGACCTCACAAAATAAATTAAAAAAGTAGTGACGTAAGTGAAATTACAAATTTTTGTAGTGACCTAAGCGAAATTACTGTAAGACTAATACCCATAATGACGTGGCACCCAACACCTTAATCCAAATATGTTTGTTGTTGATATCTGGAAGATGAGCACGACCAAGAAATTCGAGTGTTAGAAGGTAGAAACTGTGATGTGGTATGCGAGTCACTGACTTGAAAGCAGTTTTTGGTTAGACCGCGGTAGCTCGTCAAATATGTCTCAATAACACCGATATTTGATCTATTAAGGACATTAAGTCTAACCTGTCAACAGTAGACAAAATCCATCAAGTGCGTCTCAAAAGCACTACAAAAATGGTTATGGATTTATCAGTCTCGAAATCCATCAGGTGCGCCTCAATAGCACCACCAAAACTGGTTATGGATTTGTGAGTAGAGATCCATCAAGCGTGTCTCTATAGCACCACCAAAACTGGTTATGCAACTGTGAGTAGAGATCCATCAAGTGCGTCTCTATAACACCACCAAAACTTGTTATGAAATCTCTTATATGACTACGTGTCGTAGAAAACTAGTGCCCAACGTCAGGGCTTAAGCCCCATTCCCCTTGACGTATCAAGCATAAGTTTCCTTGGTAACCCTATTGTAAAAGGATCAACAAGGTTTATTTCAGATCTCACATAATCCAAAGAGACCAATTCGTCTTTTAGGAGTTGCCTAACCACACCGTGCCTAATACGAACATGTCTTTTCTTGCCATTGTAAACATCGTTCTTGGCTAAACATATGGTTGCCTGGGAATCATAGCGCAAAGCTACATGCATTGTATGTCGTCTCCATATTGGCACTTCTGCCAATAAGTTCCTCAACCAATTAGCCTCTTGTCCTGCCAACTCGAGGGCAATGAGTTCAGATTCCATTGTAGAACGAGCTATGCATTTCTGCTTGAAATATTTCCATGAGATAGCGCTTCTACCCAAAGTAAAGACATACCCACTGGTAGAGAGTAAGTCATACATACTTGATACCCAATTAGCATCACAGAATCCTTCTAAAACAGCAGGAAACTTGTTGTAATGTAGTGACCAATCTATGGCTCCTTTCAAGTACTTTAGCAAACGTTGAAGAGCTTCCCAATGCTCTTTACTTGGGTTGTGTGTGTAATGACTCAACATGCTCATAGAATAGGCAATGTTTGGTCGTGTACAGTTCATGAGTAATGTCACACTTTCTATGATCTTAGCATACTTAACTTGTGACACACTGTCACTCGAGTTCTTCATTAGCTTTATGCTTGAATCATAAGGAGTTCTAGCAGGTACCACCTCAAAAGAGTTGAATTTCTTCAACACCTTTTCGACGTAGTGAGATTGACTTAGAGAGATACCATTAGAGTTTCTTATAACCTTAACTTCTAAGATGATATCTACCTCTCCTAAGTCCTTCATCTCAAAGTTGGATGAAAGAAATTCCTTGGTTTTGTTTATAACAACAATATTACTACCAATAATCAACATATTATCCACGTAAAGGCATACGATCACACAATCTGATCCTATCATTTTAATGTAGACGCTGGAATAAGAGTTGTTGACAAAATAGCCATTACTGACTAAAGTGTTGTGGAACTTCTTGTACCATTGCTTTGGTGCTTGCTTTAGTCTATAGAGAGACTTCTTTAGTTTACACACCTTTTCCTCTTGACCCCTCATCACAAAATCCTCAGGATGAGACATATAGATCTTCTATCGAGATCTCCATTAAAGAAAGCGGATTTTACATCCATTTGATGTATTACAAGTTCATGAATGGAAGCTAAGGCGATTAGTGACATAATCGTAGCTATCTTGGTCACAGGAGAATAGGTGTTGAAGTAGTCAATGTCTTTCCTCTGAGTGATGAAGGAATTATTTGAGGGTTCCAATCAATTAATTTCATGCCCATACAAGAAATTAACCTCAAATATCAAATTTAATAAAGATCTTGCATGATCATGAATTGATCACGCGATCTAGGCTAGAATAAAACTTGAGTATTACCTTTGATTAAAATCTCTTTGTTACTAAATAGGATTTAGTAACCTCTAAAGATCGTCCACACATGAAGAGCAATCCGGGGATACTCACAACGATCCTTACTAGAAGATCGAAGAAAGCAAAACGGACGGAGAGGGAGGAAGGGAGGTGGCCGATCGGCTAGAGAGAGAGAGAGAGAGAGAGAGGAGAGTGGCTAGGGTTTTGGAAAAATAAAATTCCCTTATTTTCAGATATGAAAATTTCCCTTTTATAACCTTTTTTAGGCAATAATTAATTAAAGGCCTTAATGCGCTTAAAGCCCAAAGCTTTTAATTAATTATGTAGAGAAGCCCATTCTGGCTAGGCCCAGTTTAGCTAAATTAATTAAATCTATTTAATTAGATTATAATTAATTAGTCCAACTAAACCGTTCTTGATTTCCGGTTTAGTCCTAAACCGAAATCGGTCTAATCCGGGTTAATCCAAAACTGGATTTTGTCTCTCTCATGATTCCTCCATATGATTCCATCCGTTTTACTCAACCTTTAGTGTGTGACCCTTTAGGCTCACGACACGTCGGCGGACTGGTAAAATTACCCTTTCCATCATAAGTGGCCTCTAGCAAGACATCATGATTACCCAACGCTTGTGATTATCGAGATTTCGATTTAACCTTGTCGTACATGAATCTATCCTTTTATCCTCTTGATATCTTTGACAACCACGAGGCATAGACAAGTCATCCTCGTTCTATTGTCCTGTTTCTTGATTCTGAGTTAACTGAATTATAACTGATACTACGTATCGAATGCATTTGCCATGCTATTGTATTTCAGTTGTACTCATCAAGTGGCCTAAACTGATATCTGCTCACACGCCCGTATGAGGGATAAATTCTTCAGCAATCTATTGAGTCAACTCATGTAACTCGTGATCGAGCCAATCAAAGTCGTTATTGTAACCCTTTTACAAGAGACGTTAGATTGAGTCAAACTCGTCACTCATTACATAGTGACCTCAATGGTCCTTCTGTCTGAGGATATGATTTCATGTGCCGACATATGAGTATGTTCATGACTGTGTCTATGTAACATACTCATGATCGGGTCGTCCTATATCACCCCTGTCTGGTGATACTATGACGTAACTCTGGCCCCGTTCTGGCCATGATCAGTAGAGCGTGATCATTTAGAGTTAGCCTTATACCGATCGCTTCTTATGAAGCTATTCTGATCGGGGACTGCTTAAGTAAGATTTTATCTGATCTGTAGATCTACTATTATGTGTTGACACATTAATGATACAAATCAAATTATACTTAAGATATTACTACAACACTTAGTAATATGAATGCCAATTTTATTTCAACTAATAATCTTTATTACATATTAGGTTGAAAATACATTGTGCTAGGGCACAAAAACCCAACAGTCTCTCACTTGCCCTAGACCCAATTGTTATTCCAATCTAAATCCATTCCCCTGACATGTTCCTCATGCTTAGGCTGCGGTAGTGCCTTAGTTAAGGGGTCCGCTAGATTATCATGCGTTGAAATGTAGCTTTTCTCTACTTCGCCTTTATCAACCATCTCTCTGATGATGTGATACTTTCTCTCGACGTGCTTGGTCCTGTTGTGAAATCAGGGCTCTCTAGCGAGTGCTACGGCCCCTATGTTGTCACACCTTAAGCTCACGGGATCAGACGTTCGCGGCAGTACATCTAATCCACTCAAGAAGCTCCTGACCCATACCGCCTCTTTAGCTGCTTTTGACGCAGCTATGTATTCCGCCTCCGTGGTGGAGTCGGCTATTGTTGCTTCCTTAAAGCTTTTCCAATTGAAAGCTCCCCCGTTCAACATGAACACATACCAATTTTGAGACTTAAAGTCATCTGGGTCTGTCTGAAAACTAGCATCAACATATCCAGTGACACTTAGTTCTCCTTCTATCCCGCCATACACTAAGAAGACGTCCTTTGTTCTCCTCAGATATTTGAGGATACACTTGACGACAGTCCAGTGATCTTGGCCTGGGTTAGACTGAAATCTGCTGGCACAGCTGAGGGCAAACGATACGTCAGGCCTCGTACAGATCATGGCATACATGATGGATCCCACTGCCGAAGCATACGGGATTCCATTCATTTTCTTAAGCTCATCAGGTGTTTTAGGACACTGTTTCTTGCTGAGTTTGATGCCATGTCTTACAGGGAGGTTCCCTTTCTTAGAGTCAAGCATTGAGAATCTTCTCAACACTTTATCGATGTAGGTGCTCTGACTTAGGCCTAAAATTCTCTTGGATCGATCTCTATAGATTCTGATCCCTAGAATGTAAGCGGCCTCTCCTAAGTCCTTTATGGAGAAACACTTCCCTAACCAAGCTTTGGTCTCAAGCAAGGTTGGGACGTTGTTTCCCATGATCAGTATATCGTCGACATACAGCACCAGGAACATTATGTTACTCCCTTTGCTCTTCTTGTAGATACAGGGTTCATCTTGATTTCTGATGAACCCGAACTCTTTTACGACTTCATCGAACCGTAAGTTCCAACTACTGGAAGCTTGTTTCAACCCATAAATGGATCGTTGTAGCTTACACACCTTTTCAGGATGTTCTGGATCGATAAAACCTTCTGGCTGGGTCATTTAGACATCCTCCTGCAAATTCCCGTTAAGGAATGCGGTTTTGACGTCCATTTGCCATATCTCGTAATCGAAATATGCTGGAATGGCTAACATCATCCGAATTGACTTAATCATCGCTACTGGCGAAAAAGTATCATCATAGTCCATGCCTTCGACTTGATGATAACCTTTTGCAACCAGTCTTGCTTTGTAAGTCTGAGGCTTTCCCTCCATATCTGTCTTTAACTTAAATATCCACTTGCAACCTATGAGTTTTATACCAGGCGTGCTGTCTACTAAGTTCCAGACCTGATTGTCTTTCATGGACTTCATTTTCTCATCCATGACGTTCTGCCATTCTTTTGAGTTGGGACTTGCCAATGCTTGCTGAATTGTTGCGGGATCATCCTGATCTACAACTATCAAGTCATTACCCTATGTGGCTTAGAAGCCATATCTGACTGGGTTTTGACGAGATCTTTCAGACCTCTTTGGTCTTACATGAGTTTCTGTTGGAATAGGATTTGGATCATTTACTTCATCGGGTACCTCTATATCCTCTGTAGGATGTTCCGTGTCTTCTCGAATTTCTTTAAGAAGCACAGAACTCCCACTAGGATTCTTGGATAAGAATTCTCTTTCCAAGAAAACCCCACCTCGAGCAACAAAGACTTTGTTCTCTTCGGGTTTATAGAAGTAGTACCCCATGGTTCCTTTGGGGTACCCTACAAAGACACACTTATCTGCCTTGGGTTCGAGTTTATCACCAAGCAATCGCTTGACGTAAACATCTCACCCCCAGATCTTGAGGAAAAACAGCTTGAGAGCTTTCCCTTACCAAACCTCAAATGGAGTGGTCTCCACTGCCTTTGTAGGTGCCCGATTCAAGATGAATGCGGCCGTTTCTAGGGCATGGCCCCAGAAAGATATTGGAAGGTCGGCGTGACTCATCATGGAACGAACCATGTCAAGCAGGGTTCTGTTCCTCCGTTCGGAAACACCATTCAACTGAGGGGTTCCTGGCGGAGTTAATTCTGAGAGTATACCGTTATCCCTTAGGTGACTGAGAAATTCCTGATCTAAGTACTCGCCACCTCGATTGGAACGAAGTGCCTTTATACTTTTACCAAGCTGGTTCTGTACTTAATTATGGAATTCCTTGAATTTATCAAAAGTTTCCGACTTATGTCTCATTAAATAGACATACCCATACCTACTAAAATCGTCGGTAAAGGTTATGAAGTATCTAAAACCTCTCATGGCTTGTGTACTCATGGGCCCACATACGTCTGAATGTATTAAGCCCAGGAGATCACTTGCCCTTTCACCTAAGCTGCCAAAAGGTGCCTTTGTCATATTTCCCATAATGCAAGATTCGCATCTCTCGATTGGTGTGAATTCAAACGGGTTTAAAAGCCCACACTTATGAAGTGTCGAGACGCGTTTCTCGATTATGTGGCCTAGACGACAGTGCCACATCACTGTCTGGTTTAAGTCATCTGACTTCAACCTCTTATTTACGTTATAGTTTGAACTGTAGTTAGTGTTATCAATATTTAAAATATATAATCCACCAACCATAGATGTAGTGCCATAAACGATATTATTTCTTGATAAAGTAAATAAGCCATTGTCTATGGAAAAAACAAAACCAAGTTTGTCTAAACTAGACACTGAAATAATATTCCTACTAAATGTAGGTACACATAATACATCGTCCAATACTAAAATAAGCCCTGTGGGCATCCTAAGACTAACAGAACCGACAGTCGTCGTTGACACCGAATTGTTTTCTCCGACTCTTAGATCCCGCTCGCCTTTTCCAAGGAGCTTCTTACTTTCCAGATCCTGATCCAGGTCCTAAAGGGTTCCTTCCTTCTGCAAGCTCTTCACATATTCCTTGTGCTGCATGCAATCCTTCTTCCAATGACCTGACTGCTGGCAGTAGTAACAGACTACCCCTGAGGTCGAAGTGTTCTCTTCGGTTCTAGGAACCGCTTGGATCCTCGGACCTCTAGGTGCCCTCATCTACCCAGCTAGGTGCATTAGCGCCTTACCCTTACCCGACACTGCTAGTTCCTTTCCCTTGTTGGAATGTCCTGGTGACTTGCCAGTAGGTTTGCCAACTCTTTTGAAGCTGACACCCTTGTTGACCATCAGAACCTCAGGGGTCTTGCCCTTGAGATTTTTCGCTGCTGTCACCAACATCCCATGTAGTTCCTTGATAGTCTTTTTCATATTATGGAGATTGTAACTTGTGATCACATCCCCATAAACCTTTGGAAGCGACATCAAGACTATGTCTGATTTCAGCTGCTCTGTGAATTTGTGACCTAGACTGGCCAAGCGATCAAAGAGCCGCTTCATCTTCAGGACATGTGGGCTCACTGCCTCACCAGCATTCAGCCTGCTGTAAAATAACTCCCTAAGAGTGTCGTATCTTTCGACACGAGCATTCTTTTGGTAGTATATTTTTATTTCCTCCATCATCTCTTGGGATCACCCATGAGATGCATGAATTGGTCCTGGGTGTCATTTTTCATGGACCCGACCATGAGGATGCCAACATCTTGTCGATCGCTTATGTACTTGTCATAAGCATTCTTATCGGGCTCGCTGGCATCATCCGCATACACTTTTAGAGGCTTATCTATAAGGATATACTCCTGTCAGTCATATTGAAGGGCAAGCTTCTGGTTCCTCTCCCAAACTAGGAAGTTGGTCCCCCACAGCCTGTCACTCGACAGAAGAGACTTTAAGGCTTCACAGCCAGAACGTGTTGATTTGGGTTGCGACGGTGCCATTAATCTATACATGAAAATAAATTCGATCAGATTCTTAATTAAGTTGAAGTGAGAGATACTTGATTATGAACATTTCTGATTCTTGTGTCTGAATCTAAACCAAGATCTCCACATACCCAAAACTGAAGTGAGTTAATCTCATCGCCCAAGTTTTGGACATTGGAGTAAGACAGTCCAGTCCTTTCACAATTCCATGTGATTCTTGGCTAGGGCTTATACATTGTATGTATACGACATTGCCCTGTATCTGATACCCTGGCTCAGATCATCTGAGAATCGCAACCAAGTCAACTAATTTTCAACGCATGGTCCAATTTGTATGGTTACTACGCTAATGCGCAAGTACCCATGCAAAATAGTCCATCTTCTATTAGAACCCATTCTCATGGATCCACGTTAATCGTATCCACCCATAGTCTGTGAACTAATCGAAGTGATGAAAAGTGGGCGGTATCTAGCTTTACTTCAAATTACTTGCCATTTTAAATGTCCATTATCACTGATCATTATTTGATCTTAACTTGAAATTATCATCTACAAATCCATGTAGAGATACTTTCAATTCCGGTTTACATGTGCGTGATTAACTTATTATTATTAATCTTTACACATGTGGGTGATGATCTAATTAACATGAACTTATGAAAATTAAATCATACATTCAACCATACATTCATAAACATAAATGTAAATTTGCTTTAGCTAGCCCGCTAACCCTACTGGAATAAACTAAAACCTATACTAGGTCTTGTCTTTCCTCATTCTCCTAGACTCCCACTGGCTCCACGCCTCCTCGGGATTACCGTCATTCTCTTCGGTTCTTCTCATCTTGGGACTTCATAATTACATTGAATCTAAATAAAATAAATGCTGTGACACACAGGTCACAGTTAAATTACAATCCAAAAGAAACTCGCAGGTTGCAAACCGAAATTTAAATTCTAAATTCGGGCTAACTTAGCAATCATGTTGCAAACATCTTGTTATCAAACAATCACGTTTTCAAACAAGCATGTTATCAAGCAAGCATATTAATTCCATTTTTATCTTAATTCAAATCATAAAATACGGTTTATCGAAACCATTTTCTTGAACCGGTTAATTTATGAATTAAATCGGTTCACGCTCTAGTTTATCGAAACTAAACCGGTCTGAAATTTTAATTAATTATTGCTGAAAAATTCTAGATTCATCTGGGTCAAATCTGACCCAAATCCAATCTGATTTGACCGAGCCAAAATTGACCTGAGGGCCAATTTTGGGTTCAGCCAAAACCTAGCCGCTAGGGCTGGCCGCACCGTGACCGACCAGCCCGTGAGGGCTGGCTGAGGCGGTCCGCCTGGCCGGGGAGGCCGTGGCCGTCCGCTGGCCGGAGCCGAGGGGCTTGGCCAGATCTACCATGGGCAGATCTGGTCGGCTTCCTCGTTCCGGCCGATCGGCCCGTGGTGCGGCCTGGGTTAGCCTCTCGGCTAGCCTCGGCCTCCCACAGGTCTCGATCCTGATCTTACTCGATCAATTTAATTTTTCAGCTACATTAAAAAAAATCCAGCAATTAATTCGTTAATCGAAGTCATAGAATTTGAAAATTTTCAATTTACAACACCGAAATAAATTGCAAAATCAAATCTATCATGCTCGAATACGAAATCATGCGTAACCAAGGCTCTGATACCACTGAAAGAATTATTTGAGGGTTCCAGTCAATTAATTTCATGCCCATACAAGAAATTAACCTCAAATATCCAATTTAATAAAGATCTTGCATGATCATGAATTGATCACGAGATCTAGGCTAGAATAAAACTTGATTATTACCTTTGATTAAAATCTCTTTGTTACTAAATAGGTTTTAGTAACCTCTAAAGATCGTCCACACAGGAAGAGCAATCCGGGGATACTCACAACGATCCTTACTAGAAGATCGAAGCAAGCAAAACGGACGGAGAGGGAGGAAGGGAGGTGGCCGGTCGGCTAGAGAGAGAGAGAGAGAGAGAGAGAGAGAGAGAAAGAGAGGAGAGTGGCTAGGGTTTTGGAAAAATAAAATTCCCTTATTTTCAGATATGAAAATTTCCCTTTTATAACCCCTTTTAGGCAATAATTAATTAAAGTCCTTAATGGGCTTAAAGCCCAAATCTTTTAATTAATTATGTAGAAAAGCTCATTCCGGCTAGGCCCAGTTTAGCTAAATTAATTAAATCTATTTAATTAGATTATAATTAATTAGTCCAGCTAAACCGTTCTTGATTTCCGATTTAGTCCTAAACCAAAATCGGTCTAATCTGGTTTGAAATTTTGATCGGCTTAGTCGTGCAAGATGCCACACACAATGTTACACGGAATGCTATAACGTTGTGTCTGACTTCTTGCGTAGATAAAGCAGGACAGTAAATAGAAAGCTATAAGTAATGACACAGCAGATTGTTTACCCAGTTCGGTGCAACGTCACCTACGTCTGGGGGCTCTCAGCCTAGTGGAAAGATTTCACTTATCAGTAATCCGTCAGAACATACAAGTACCTGTGATCCCTCCTAGATCTATACTTTATGCTACGTCTTACAGTGCAATCTATCTCAGGGTCTCCCCCTGAATCCAAGAACGTCTTGATTCCACTCTTCGAGCAATCGCCTTGCTCTGTTGTCTTCAAGTCTTCTTCAAGCTTGGTGGTTGCGTGCAGTCTTCAAACTCACGACTTCAGTAAACCCTCAATCACCTAACTCTCTATAGTTATGTGATACACAAAGTCCTAAGCTCAATCTGCAATTTCTCAGCCCGCAAACCTTCACGTCTAAGAACCTTGCAAATTGTTGCTAGGAGACAAATAAAGAACCACACGATTGCTAAGGGGGTAGCCTAAGCTTTTATAGCAATCGTGGATGAGTACTAACCCTAAAGGGTTTCCTCTTAATCACCGTCTTTCTTCTTTTCAGATTAGGAGTCGTTCTGCACTTTCCTAATCGTTTTCTTGCTGCACTGCCGAGCCTGCACTTTCCTGATTTCTGTCGATCAGGATGCTTGCCGAGACGCCGTCAACAATGTCACACAAGATGTCGTAGAAGATGCTTCGACATTCTTTGTAACATGATTCTTCAATTTCTTCAAAATTAGCCAATCTCGAAAAACGTCGTAACTACAATCTCCCCCTTTGGCTATTTTTAAGGACATCATTCTTCGTTGCATTCGTCGTCTCGTCGATCGGCAGTGTCGTCGCGCGTATCGTCGCGTCTTGTGTCTTTGCGTCGCGTCGTCTCTATCTTTCTTCCTTGTATCATCGCGCGCGTATTTCTAATTTAAACACTTACTCCCCCTTGATGGCTCAAAAAGAGCCAAAGTAAACAAATATTTCAACAAATCCGGGAAATAAGCAAAATAAATCTAAACATAACTCACACTTGCTCTCGATCAGCTGTCGAGAGAAAGCATGATACAGTGTTCACAAAATATTACAGACCATAAAAGTTGTTTAGTTGTTCAAGAGTCAGAGAATTTCATAAAATCTTTCAGATAGAGCTGCTGTTGGAACTTGCAGTCTCTGTACCTTCTGTGGAGGCTTCTTGGGTAGCATCTTCTGGATCATTTGTGGGATCATCTTCAGAGCCTGGAGGAGACATTGAGTGCAGCAGGTTGGCGCAGTGAGTTCGGCGCTGCGAGAGATGCTTCAGGGCAGTCTTTAAGTTTGCAATTTCCTCATCAAGCACTTCAATTTCTTGTTTGAGCATGATGACATCCTTGCTGGTAGTCCTTGTGAGAGGGACGACACTTGTGGCTCTACTAGTCTTTGCCGTGGCTTCTGGCCTGACAAGATCAGGAGCATGCCTTCCTTCAAACAATTTGTGGCTCACCACAATTACTCCTCCTCTTTTCCCCACCTTATCCGACGTTTTCAACACGCCAGGGTGTTGATGTACGAGTAATTCAGAGATAAGGGATGGAAAGGCTATGGGAATTTTCACAGCAAGAGATCTAGCATGGCGAACAAGATGATCAATCACAAATTGTCCAAAGTCAAGTTTAGATCCAGTACCTATTTGGTAGATAAGGATTGCTAGCTCAGGTTTGATCGATGATGCGTGAGTTGAGGGCGTCCAGTTTGCAACTCCAATCCGAAAGAGAATGGAGTACTTGGAAGTCAGATCTGAAGCTGCCACTGTCCCTTTGGATGACCATGTTCTGCTCTATCTCCGGTGATTTCTCGGAGGACTTTGCTCAGATCGGGTGGTGGCACAGATCGAACCCTTTTTCTTCCCAGGAATTCATTGATGATGTCGGAGGTGATGTCAAAGCGGATGCCTCTGACATATACCTTATCAAACTCTGGAGCATCTGGGGTACCAAACGTGGTAGGCAGATTTGCAATGAATTCTTTAACCAGAAGGGGATAGTGGTTGCCAATGTCGGAGACGGTTCTCATCAATTATGCCTTCTCCAGGAGCTGTATAATGGCCTTTAGCCCAAACAGCTCTGTTGACAATGTCTTCTCTGGGTACGCCGTTCTCTGAAAGACAAACTCTCACCTCTTTGCGCCTTCTGCTGAGTGAAACGACACGTTGTCGTAAGTTACACTCATGGTGTTTGTGGCCGTTTTCAGGGCCTTCTTCTTCCTTTCTTCCTCAGCAGGGACCTCTTCAAGGTCATCATCAGTGGATTCATCTATCAACCTCCTTGTTGCAATTACTTTCTTCCCCTTTTTTTTGACATGCGATTTTTTCCTTTTGTTGCTGGGACCTCCAGCCTCCTTTCCCTCCTTCCTTTTCCTTGTTTCTTTCAATTTTCCAACCATGACAGCCAAACTTTCAGTTTCTTCTAGAACTTTTTTCTTCAGGGTCGACAACACTGTGTGTGCCGTCTCAGCAGCTTCTTCCATGACATCTTCTCTGGCATCCAGAGTGTTTTCTTCTGTGTTGTTGGTGGTGGCATCCTTGTTCTTCTCAGCTTCTTCCAGATCGGTCTCTCTGTCTCTGGTTTCTTCTTTCTCTTCTTCTTCTTCCTCGGCTTCTTCCGAGTCAGCTATTTCTTCCTCTTCTACAACATTTTCAGTGGCTTTTTGTATGACATCGGTTCCTTCTTCTTCTCCTCCTTCTCCTTCCGCAATGCGTTCCAGCCCATGACTGACTGGAGTCAGATCCTCCTTTTCTCCTTCCGGACGTATCAGTTCTTCTACCACACCTTCTTTAGGTGGGTCCTGGTTTTCCAGTAGTGATTCTAACAGATCACTGTTTCTAGAAGTATCGGTAGAGAAATCGTTACCTGTTGGTGTTAGAACTGCGACGATTTGCATGGAGGCCTCTCGGTTTTCCTGTCCAAGATCATTCTCTCTTTCTGGCCTAGTTAGGTCAGACATTGAGAAAGCAGCACTTCCGGTCCGGGACTTCTTGGGAACTCGAGTAAAAACTGGTATTGGGGCTTTCTCTGGTGAAGCCTCTTTGATAATTTCTTCTGACTTTTTCAGGGTTTTTGGCCCTTTGATTTGCACTCCATGCTTGTTTGTCTTCGCTCTACTGCTTGTGGAGCCTTTTGCTTCAACTTTCTTTGAAGCGGTGGCTTCCTTTGGGGCTACTGTGCTTCTAGTTTTCACCATTGTTGTTTGAGAGATTTGCAGAGAGTGAATGGTGAAGGAGATGAGAGCGAGCACAGAAAGGAGGCAGCCTAGGTTTTTGAAAACGATTTAAATCTTCTTTATCGTCGACTGTATCTTTCCTTTCCTTTTATATGGGCTTTTGATATGCCTGGCCCAATGACATTCGTTGGTTTTTAGACCGGTTCATGAAGAGGTACCAACACTTCCTCTCAACCGTTTCTGTATTTCCTTTACTGGTCGTTGATGGAACACAGACCAAGTGATGATCTGAGATCCTCAAATCTGTTCGCGTCTAGTGCCTTCGTGAAAATATCAGCTAGTTGCTTCTCTGTTGGGATGTGCTCTAGGATGATCTTCTTGTCTTCGACCAATTCTCGAATGAAGTGATGTCTAATATCAATGTGTTTGGTTTTGCTGTGTTGGACAGGGTTTTTGGAGATGTTGATAGCACTGACATTATCACAATACAAAGTCATGGCATCCTGTCTGCCATTGTATTCAACTAACATCTGTTTCATCCAAAGTAGTTGTGTGCAGCTACTCCCAGCAGCAATATACTCCGATTCGGCAGTGGAAAGGGCAACACAGTTTTGCTTCTTACTAAACCATGATATGAGGTTGTTGCCAAGGAAGAAGCACCCTCCAGATGTGCTTTTCCTGTCTGATGTGTTCCCATCCCAATCGGCATCACAATACCCCACTAAGGTAGAGGATGTGTCGAATGAATATAACAAACCCAAGTTTGTAGTCCCAGAGACATATCTAATAATTCTTTTGGCTTGGGATAGATGACTAACCTTAGGATTAGCTTGATATCGTGTACATACTCCGACAGAGTAGGCAATATCTGGTCGACTCGCGGTGAGGTAGAGGAGACTACCGATGATGCTCCTGTATAGGTGTTGGTCGACGGATTCTCCTGGATCATCTTTAGTTAGCTTGACATGTGTAGCTGCTGGTGTCCTTTTATGTGAGGCTTTCTCTAGCCCAAACTTCTTGACAATATTCTTCGCATATTTGCTCTGAGATACGAAGATGCTATCCTTTTGTTGTTTGATTTGGAAGCCTAGAAAATAAGTAAGCTCTCCCACCATGCTCATCTCAAATTCTGATTGCATCTGTTGAATAAATATCTCTACCATCTTGCTTGACATCCCTCCAAAAACAATGTCATCGACATAGATTTGAGCTATCATTAAATTTCCATCTTCATTCTTCACAAATAAGGTCTTGTCGACTCCCCCTCTAGTGTAGCCGCTTCGGATGAGAAATTTTGTGAGCCTTTCATACCAAGCCCTTGGTGCTTGTTTCAACCCATAAAGAGCTTTCTTTAGTTTATACACATGATCAGGATAATGAGGGTCAACAAATCCTTTGGGTTGTGACACATATACTTCTTCATTGAGATCCCCATTCAAGAAGGCACTTTTGACATCCATCTGGTAGAGCTTTATCTGTAGATGACATGATATCCCTAGCAAGAGACGAATTGCTTCAAGTCTTGCCACAGGAGCAAATGTCTCATCGAAGTCGACACCCTCAATTTGAGTATACCCTTGAGCAACTAACCTTGCTTTGTTGCGAGTGATGTTGCCAAGCTCATCAGATTTGTTCTTATGATCCATTTGGTGCCTATGATGTTTCCTTCAGTTGCCATACCTGATTTTTCTCAAATTGAATCAGCTCTTCTTGCATATCATTGACCCAATATTCATCATTGATGGCTTCATTGATGTTTTTGGATTCTGTCTTAAAAACGAAGCAAATATTTCCGATCATCTCGTTATAATCTTCAGGAGCTTTTGACCGAGTCCGTACGCCTTCATTCAGGTTTCCAATAACTCCAGAGATAGGATGGTTAGTCTGGACTCTTCGTGAGGGATTCTTGTTGCTAGTTTCAGGAACTTCTTCGTTATTGGCGACATCATCTTCTGTTTTGCTGCTAGCATCTTCTCTGACATCTGGAGTAGCATACTTCCTGACATTGTTGGGAGAATAGGCTCCGTCTTCGTTTGTCGCATCTTCGGAGGCATCTTCGCAGTCATCGTCAACAACAACATTGATTGATTCCATCATGGTCTTGGTTCGTTTGTTGAATACTCGGTATGCACGACTATTCCTTGAATAGCCAAGGAAGATGCCTTCATCGCTTTTTGGGTCAAGCTTTTGGCGAGGCTCTCTATCAGCCAGTATATAACAAGTGGAGCCAAAGATATGGAAGTACTTAACATTGGGCTTTCTCCCCCTCCATATTTCATAATGAGTTACTGACATACCTGGTCGGAGAGTGACTCGATTGTGGATATGGCAAGCAGTGTTAAGTGCTTCTGCCCAGAAGTGAGTTGGTATGTCTTTAGCCAGCATCATAACTCTCGCCATCTCCTGTAGAGTCCTGTTCTTGCGCTCAACAATGCCATTCTGTTGAGGAGTGATTGGCGCTGAGAATTCATGTGCTATCCCTTCTGAGTTGCAGAAATCTGCAAACTTACTGTTTTCGAACTCTCGACCATGATCACTACGAAGGCGGATGATTTTGCCAATTATCTCTCCTTTTTCTCGTTGGACTTGGATGCATAGATTCTTGAAGATCGAGAAGGTGTCTGATTTGTCACGAGGGAAGTCAACCCAAGTGTATCGTGAGTAATCATCTACACATACAAAGACATATCGTTTTCCTCCAAGGCTTTCAACTTGCATTGGTCCCATGAGGTCAACATGTATCAGCTCAAGTACTCGAGAGGTGGTGATATGCTGAAACTTCTTGTGTGACATCTTGGTTTGCTTTCCAATCTGACATTCTCTGCAGATCTTTCCTTCTACTATTTTTAGGTTTGGGATTCCGGTGATAGCCTGCTCTGAGATTGCCTTTTGCATACTTCAAAGGTTTAGATGTCCAAGCTTTAGATGCCATAGTTTGGCTTCTTCTGCTTTGGAGACAAGGCACTTGGTTGATGCGGTATGTGTCTCGGGAGACCAGATATAGCAATTGTCTGCCGAGTAAACTCCTTGTAGAATAGTGACCTGATCGATGTTGTTAACTATACAAGTTTCTTTAGTGAATTTTACTACTAAATCCTGACCACAGATCTGACTGATGCTAATAAGGTTTGCCTTAAGTCCTTCTACAAGTAATGCTTCAGTCAGATAGGTGGCTTCTGGATGCTTGAGCACTCCTTTTCCAATGATTCGTGCTCGGATCCCATCTCCAAACGTAACAAAGCAGTTTGTATATAATTTAAGATTGGAGAAAAACTCTGGAGTATCTGTCATGTGTCGAGAGCATCCACTGTCGAGATACCAGTCTTTGTTTGTTGAAGCACTCAAGGATGTATGGGCAACATTAGCTCTATAGACCAAGTTCTTAGGTCTCCATTCAAGGCGGGATGTTTTCGGAGGAGATGAGAGATGCCTTTGATATCTCTTTTGTTGTAGCTGAGCTTGCTTCCTCTTGAGATGTTGAAAACAGAAAGGTCTGATGTGACCAGGTTGACCACAGTAATGGCATATCCATTGATATTGATAAGCTGTTCTTCTGTAGCTTTGTTGTCTGCGTGTAGGATGTCTTCTGACAGTTTCTTGACAAGAACAGGTTGTAGACGATGTTATGCCTTCTGTTGTAGGTCGTCCTGTAGGATGAGTTGGGGCATCCTGTTGTTTCTTGTCAGCCAAGGCTTGTTGTGGGACAAACTTTGTCCCTGTTGTTGAGGGGACAGCAAGTGTGTACCCTAGTCCCGTCGTATCTTTGGACTGTTTTCCCACCGATAAAATCTTGTCAAGGCTTTCTGTGCTCGGATTCATCATCTTTACCGATTTAGTCATGAGACTAATTTCTCCATTGAGTCTGGTGATTTCTCGTTTCAGCTCCACGATCGTCTCTAGAAATCTAGATTTGTCGTTGGTAATACTAATGATCCTTTCGCCTTATTGATCAAGTATCAGAGTTTCCTTGATCCATCTGGTGTGCAAGCCTTTGTATGCCTCGACTAGTTGTTCTATAGTCCAATTCTCATTTGGAGTTGGATCATTATTGATGTCGACAGCATTATCAACATTACATGTAGGAGTAGTAGTAGTGAATGCAACAAAGTTGCTTACCTCTTCAGATCCACTATCTTCATTGTCATCATCTGATAGAGTGGCATTGTATCCTCGTTTTTGTTGTCTGAGGAAATTTGGACATTCTCTACGGAGGTGGCCGAATCCTTCACATTCGTGACATTGAAGTCCTTTGTTTTTGTTTTCTTCCCCACTCCTGTTTGGTCTGTCAAGACTACCTCCAGCTTGAGCTTTTTGTGGAGCATTGTTTCTGGCATTTGCTGTGACATTCCGTCCACCCATTCGACTAAATCTTCTCATGGCTTTGTTATACTTTTTTGTGAGAAGGGCCATTGTAGCCTCGATGTCTTCATCAGAATCCGAATCCTCAGGATCTGGTTGCTTGTGTGTTGAGCTCTTGAAAGCAACTCCTTTGTTCCTTTTGTCGATGTTGGGTAGAGACAACTCATAGGTCATTAGAGACCCCATCAACTCATCAAATTTCAAGACCTTGAGGTCATGAACTTCTTCAATTGCTGTGATCTTCATCTTGAACCTAGGACTAAGAGCACATAGGGTTTTTCTTACCAATTTTTCATCAGACATTGGTTCTCCCAGAGAATAGGATTCATTGGCTAGATCACGAATGCGAACATTGAAATCTGCAATTGATTCATCTTCCTTCATGACGAGGGCTTCGAAGTTGGTAGTCAGGTATTGCAGTTTCTGTTCTCGAACCTTAGTTGTTCCTTCATATGCTACGGCCAAGATATCCCATGCTGATTTGGCAGTTGTGCATGTGTTGATTAGTCTGAACACGTTCTTGTCAACACCATTGAAGATAGCATTCAGAGCTCGAGAATTTCCCAGTGATTCTTCATCTTCATCATCAGTCCAGTCTTTTTCTGGTTTTGGGCCGATAGGATTGCCATCACTGTCACTGAGTTGTGGTGCATTCCAACCATTGAGTACAGCCTTCCATGTCTTGTTGTCTAGTGACTTCATGAAGGCACACATTCGAGCCTTCCAATAGCCATAGTTGCTCCCATCTAGAACAGGTGGTCGATTTATGGATCCTCCTTCTCTGGTATTGTCCATCTTTGATCAAAATATTTGTTTAGGAACTCACCTAAAGCTATAGGTGCCCCCTCTGATACCAATTGAAATTTTGATCGGCTTAGTCGTGCAAGATGCCACACACAATGTTACACGGAATGCTATAACGTCGTGTCTGACTTCTTGCGTAGATAAAGCAGGACAATAAATAGAAAGCTATAAGTAATGACACAGCAGATTGTTTACCCAGTTCGGTGCAACGTCACCTACGTCTGGGGGCTCTCAGCCTAGTGGAAAGATTTCACTTATCAGTAATCCGTCAGAACATACAAGTACCTGTGATCCCTCCTAGATCTATACTTTATGCTACGTCTTACAGTGCAATCTATCTCAGGGTCTCCCCCTGAATCCAAGAACGTCTTGATTCCACTCTTCGAGCAATCGCCTTGCTCTGTCGTCTTCAAGTCTTCTTCAAGCTTGGTGGTTGCGTGCAGTCTTCAAACTCACGACTTCAGTAAACCCTCAATCACCTAACTCTCTATAGTTATGTGATACACAAAGTCCTAAGCTCAATCTGCAATTTCTCAGCCCGCAAACCTTCACGTCTAAGAACCTTGCAAATTGTTGCTAGGAGACAAATAAAGAACCACACGATTGCTAAGCGGGTAGCCTAATCTTTTATAGCAATCGTGGATGAGTACTAACCCTAAAGGGTTTCCTCTTAATCATCGTCTTTCTTCTTTTCAGATTAGGAGTCGTTCTGCACTTTCCTAATCGTTTTCTTGCTGCACTGCCGAGCCTGCACTTTCCTGATTTCTGTCGATCAGGATGCTTGCCGAGACGCCGTCAACAATGTCACACAAGATGTCGTAGAAGATGCTTCGACATTCTTTGTAACATGATTCTTCAGTTTCTTCAAAATTAGCCAATCTCGAAAAACGTCGTAACTACATGGTTTAATCCAAAACTGGATTTCGTCTCTCTCATGATTCCTCCATATGATTCCATCCGTTTTACTCAACCTTTAGTGTGTGACCCTCTAGGCTCACGACACGTCGGCGGACTGGTAAAATTACCCTTTCCATCATAAGTGGCCTCTAGCAAGACATCATGATTACCCAACGCTTGTGATTATCGAGATTTCGATTTAACCTTGTCGTACATGAATCTATCCTTTTATCCTCTTGATATCTTTGACAACCACGAGGCATAGACAAGTCATCCTCGTTCTATTGTCCTGTTTCTTGATTCTTGATTCTGAGTTAACTGAATTATAACTGATACTACGTATCGAATGCATTTGCCATGCTATTGTATTTCAGTTGTACTCATCAAGTGGCCTAAACTGATATCTGCTCACACGCCCGTATGAGGGATAAATTCTTCAGCGATCTATTGAGTCAACTCATGTAACTCGTGATCGAGCCAATCATAGTCGTTATTGTAACTCTTTTACAAGAGACGTTAGACTGAGTCAAACTCGTCACTCATTACATAGTGACCTTAATGGTCCTTCTGTCTGAGGATGTGATTTCATGTGCCGACATATGAGTATGTTCATGACTGTGTCTATGTAACATACTCATGATCAGGTCGTCCTATATCACCCCTGTCTTGTGATACTATGACCTAACTCTGCCCCCCTTCTTGCCATGATCAGTAGAGCGTGATCATTTAGATTTAGCCTCATACCGATCGCTTCTTATGAAGCTATTCTGATCGGGGACTGCTTAAGTAAAATTTTATCTGATCTGTAGAACTACTATTATGTGTTGACACATTAATGATACAAATCAAATCATACTTAAGATATTACTACAACACTTGGTAATATTAATGCCGATTTTATTTCAACTAATAATCTTTATTACATGATTAGATTGAAAATACATTGTTCTAGGGCACAAAAACCCAACAAGTGAATCCTCTGACCACTAGTCTGGCTATGAACCTTTCTATTGTGCCGTCCGCCCTTAGTTTCATCTCAAATGTCCATTTACTACTAATGGGTTTGCACACTTTAGGTAAGTGGGTTAATTCCCAGGTCTGATTTGACACAATAGAGTCTAGCTCATTATTAACAGCTTCTTACCAAAACCCAACATCAATTGATCGCATTGCTTATTCGTAGGTTTTTGGATAATCTTCTGTCAGGAAAGCGGAGACTAGTTCTTCACTAATGAAATCAACATCCACGATTTCAGCTAGTAATGAAGTGACGAAGTCATCTCCAAAGGTCTTCTCGATCCTAGGTCTCTTGCTCCTTCTTAGTTCATCACCTTGAATTGATGGAGAGGAGGAAATGACATGCATGTTGCGTTCTCCAATTACAACAGGAACATCCACAGGTGGAGTCGATGACGAAGGCACAGATTCATCAATCTTTAGTGGAAACACATGCTAAAAAAACTCTGCATCCCTTGCCTCAGATATAGAATGATCGTGTAAAGATATAAATCTATACGCAGCATTGTTTTGAGCATAACCGATAAAGATACAATCATAGGTTTTGGGACCAATGTTGATTATCTTCGGAGGAGGTAGACTCACTTTAGCTAAACAACCCCATACTTTAAGGAAACTCAAGTTTTGGGCGTAACCCTTCCATATCTCGTATGGGGTTTTATCAAGTTTCTTGTGTGGAACCCGGTTAAGGATATGACAAGCCGAGAGAATCGCTTCCCCCACATCTCATTAGGAAGACCTGAATTTAGAAGTATTGCGTTCATCATGTTCTTCAAATTTCAGTTTTTACGTTCAGCCACTCCATTCTTTTGAGGTAAGTATGGTGTGCTTAGTTCGTGAATAATCATGTTTTTCTCGCAGTAGTCGATTAGGAAGTTTGACCCATACTCTCCACGTCTATTGAATCTGACTCTTTTAATCTTTCAATCAAGTTGATTTTCCACCTCATTCTTGAATTTGATGAACATTTTTTCAGCCTCGTCTTTTTTTCGAAGAAAATACACTCGGGTAAACCGTGAACAATCATCGATGAATGTCACGTAATAATGTTTACCGCATTTACTCCTAGCGTTCTTAATTCAGCCAAATAAGTTTGAATTAATTCTAGGAAGTTTGAGTGTCTCTCAGTAACAGGTTTACAAGGATTCTTTGTAAACTTTGCTTCGACACAAACTTGGCATTTGGATAAATCCAAGTTACCCAATTTAGGTATTATAGACATACTTCTTAGCTTCTTAATAGATTTTTTATTGACATGACCTAATCTTGCATGACACAAATCTATTAACTCAGTGAAGTAAGCAGAAGTAGATGCATTCTTACTAATGACTGAACAACATTAAGTACAAAATGTTCATTAGAATAATACTCTTTACCAATAAATTCCTTTTTGAAACTAAACCCTACGGTATCAGCTTCAATAACAGTTTTCAGGCCAGCTTTGTTGAGAAGAGGACCCGAAACCAGGTTGCGGCGCAGAGAGGGAACACACAGAGTGTTGTTGAGCTCAAGCTTCTTCCCAGAAGTCAGCTGGAGTATTATCTTTCTTGATCCGGTGATTACAGCAGTAGAGTCATTTGCCATGTAGACGACTTCACCAGGTGCAGCCTCCACGAAGTTAGAGAACATCTTTTTGTTCATGCATATGTGCGTAGCGACCATGTTGGCCTCAACTACCACAACAACAATAATGTCTTCACTCTCAATGATGTTAGCTTGATCAGAAGGTTTCCTTTTGCGTTTAGTACATTGGTACGCCTTGTGCCCTTTCTTGCCACAAACCCAACACTCTCCCACTCTAGCAGGTGTTGGGTTTGAAGCAGGATCAACAACAACAACATGTTTTGCAAGTGTCTTCCCATATTTCTTCTTGAATTGGGTTTTGTGCTGTTGAACTCCGACATTTCTCTTGCCTTTTCCCTTAGAGTTGTAGTTTGAAGGACCACCAGACTCCACAATGTTAGCCTTGACAAAGTGAATGGACAGGGAAGCCATTTGGTCTTTCAGGCGATTTTCCTCAGTTTGCATGTGGCTAACTAGCTCTTGTAGCAAGAGATCTTTTTTCTTGTGCTTGAGGTGGTTCCGATAGTCATTCCATGAAGGTGGAAACTTTTCTAGCAGCACTTTTGCGAGGAATACCTCACACATCTTCATCCCTTCATTGACGATATCTGGCGAGAGATTATCATACTCGTGAACTTGGTCCATTATAGGCTTGCTATCAATCATCTTAAAATCAAGCCATCTACCGACGACATATTTCATTTTGACAGCATTGTCAGCACCATATTTCTTCTCCAAGACTTCCCACATTATCTTAGCCTACTTGTGTACCATAAACAAGTCAAATAGAGTATTGGTCATTTGACTTAGACTATGGTATCGAGCAGTTTTGTTGTCCTTCTTGAATTTCCTAAGATCATCTTGATTTTTTCTCAGGATGGCAGATAAGGGGGGAGTTTGATCGGGAGCAAGGGGATCATTAACAGTAAAGGGAACAGGGGGATCATTGAACAACACATAGTCTATGTCTAATTGTTCAAATAACATGAGGAGTTTTTGGGTCCAGCTGCGGTAATTGATACCGTCAAGTGGTTCCAGCTTGGAAATAGCAGAAGCATGCACGTGGAAGCAGAAGCAAAAGTCATCTAAACAGATATGTAAAAAATGCTTTCAAATTGTAAGATTAGGATACCCGGAATGACGTGACACACAACACCTTAATCCAAGTCCGTTTGTTATTGATATCTTGAAGATGAGCACAACCAAGAAACTCGAGTGTTAGAAGGTAGAAACCGTGACGTGGTATGTGAGCCACTGACTTGAAAGCAATTTCTAGTTAGACCATGGTGGCGATCGTGTGCCGGATGCCTCCGAGGTTAACATGGTTATCCCTCTGCTAGCGCGCCTACTCGCACAACAGAAACTCAAGATTGCAAGACCGGAATCTAGAAAAAGGAAAAAGAGAGAGCAACAAGTTTTGTATAATTTTTGTTTCTAACTCAATTATGATTAAACTCTAGTATTTATAGGACAACTATAAAATATCAAAAGTAAAAAGATCATAATGATCAGAAGACAAGAGTATGAAACCGACTATAATAAAAATCAAATAAATTCAGAAAAATTGAAAATTCTCAAAAGGGAAAGGTCTTCAATAAAAATCTGATTTATTTGTAATTAAAAAAATTATTTTTCTTAATTTCTTCGAGGCATTTCTTAATTTAAAAAATAGAAGACAATTATAAAATTCACTAAAAATCATTTTGTTAATGCTTGGAGGCACTTTGTGGTTGAACAAGAGCTATGTGAATTGTGGAGAGTGCATTGCATACTCGTCATTTATTTATTTGTTTTCTTCTTTGGCAAGTCCACTTTCACAATGATTTGTCGGGTGTGTGCATACGAAGGTTGGGGATGGGGCTTTGAGCTATAGGGTATGGGGGTGGCACTCACATGGCAGATCCTTATGGTCCCATATAAGATATGTTCTCATTTACTGTGAAAATGTTTTAATCATCCATTTTCATTTTAATACTCAAAAAAATCGTTTTCATTTCTTTGGTATTGTATTGTATTTTAAATTTAAATTTGTTTTTTTTGAAAAACCCATCTTTATTATGCAAACAAAAAGGCATCGCGCTCAATCGTTGCTTATAGATTCGGTGGAACAAAACCGAACACAGAAAACTAAGTTGTGAGCCGCCACATTAATAAAAGATCTCTTAACATATGTGAATTAAATTATAGTAATTTCAAACACCTACTAAATTGGAATGAATTTCTATTTGATACAAAAATAAAACAAGATAATAAGAGATTAAAGTTTTTTTTTCCATTTTCACTCCCTACAATAGCTAAACTACATTACCTTTTTAGCTATTGTAGAGAGCAACGTTGGAAATGTTCTAAAAATATTATTGTTTCGTTATATGTACCCTTTTGCATTACTAGGGATTCGCTAAGAGCATCTCCAATTATATGTTATAGCTGATATAAAATTTATGATATATGCTACTTTTTTAGGATCCATATGATATTTCATTCCAAGCATATATGTTATATGCTATTTGCTATATGTCATTTTAATAATAAACAAATGAAATATATCTTTTTATTGTATCGTTATGATTATTTTATTTGATTAATTGATAAAAGTAACACTTAGATGATAAAAGTAGTAATAAAATAATACTTTTTCTTGGAGGGGCGAATGACATATGCTAAATTTTCATGCCAAAAATGTCATAGAAATATAGTATATGCCAAAATAACATAGCAAATAGCAAGTTGTTGGAGTTGATATAGCATATTTAGCATAGAAGAGACAAATATAACATGGGTTGGAGATGATCTAATAGTCGACACAACCAAATAGGATGTGTCAGGTACATTAGACAATATTTGACATACAACTCATGCGTCGACTGTGTCGTACTAATACTTGGCGTATAACATGACGCGTTAGTTATAAAAGACACCGACCAACATACACGAACTCTCATTTTCGGCCATGTGACCGTTGACGATCAACCACAAGAAGTCGATTGGCAATGTGTTCTTACAGTTGGCGCATCTCATCGCTTCAGGTATATCTAACTCAAAGGTCAACAAACAGAAGTAAATAGTCAATATGTTAGTGAGTCCCGATGCAAACATATAATTGACCACCAACGGTCTTATCATATAGTCGATGCATACATATAAATTTGCCTCGGCTATGGGGAAAAAATCTATAACAGTTACTATGTAGATTTGAAGGTTGAGTGTTAACGATCTACCAATATTGAACAACAATCATTCACGTTTCTCGTTATAGATTTATGCTCCATGTATTATTTTGAAGTTTGTTTTTAGAAGTTATATTGTGATTTATAATATCCATTTATTATTGTTCAAAAACATTATTGGTATATGTATTTTAGATAATAGAGACTGGAAATATATTATGAAGGGGTCACTTGTGATGACACTAGTAGTCTTACTGCGTTGGCGATAAAGTTTTAGTACCGACACATACTATATATTACGCTGACAGGAAAAAATTAGTACCAAAACAATATTTGAACTGTGTCGGCAATAGGACGTTGATCACCCAATTTTTCAGTGGACGCGTTAGGAAGTTGGTCCATCTAGTGGCCAATAGATTTCGAAACCTCTCACTGAGCAATGTATGAAAGTGTGGAATCATCTTGAGGTAACTTTTTTTTTCGATTAATGCGTTAATATTTTGTGCTATTCACTCATAATCTTATACGTGTTCAAACTTTTATCTGCAGACAGTTCTAGATTCTAATGAATCCCTTGATAGACTAGATTGACAGAAAAACTTAGGGGCGTATAGAGAGTTCAAGAACGAATGTCACTGTCACTACAAAAAATATGGTGTAAATACACTTCCTGAAGACATGCAAGGCCGTGAGTACAGTAGAAAGTGGATGTGTGAACACTCTGAGACTACGCGTTGAGGATTTCACGCTGTTTAGCTCAACGCCTCTAATGCCAAGCTTCAGAGGCAATTAGAACTAGAGCGGGAGGCAAGAAAAGTATAAAACTTCCCCAATGTGTGAATTATGTTTGGTAACGAATAGGTTTATGTATAGTAAAATTTCGAATACAAAATTCTATTTTCGAACAACTTTTTTCGGTTAGAAATTATATTTTGAACAACAGTTTATGGTTCGAATTTTATTTTGTTTCTGAATTTTTGGAATCACGGATTCCATGAAATATTTGCTGTTGTTTGTGTTATTTTACAGGTTGAAATGAGTAGTGCACAAAATTCATTTTTTTTTAATTTTTGGTTTATGAAAGCCGACGCACTGTGTGTGGCTCAATGTGTTGGTATAATAATAAACCACTATTGACGTGTGACACCAACACATTTGCATTGGTAATAATAAACCACTCCTGACGCAAGTGACACCAACATTTGTGTGATTATACACCAATATCGATTAGTATTTATCAAATTAATTAATATCGGTTTAACGTTGAACTTATGTGATCAAACACTTATTAGTGACGGTTAACGTTTATAATTATTTAATTTATTAAATAGTATAGATGACATATTATTATATTTATGAAAATATGTTTAATATGGTATATGGAGAAGAAGCGACTAAAAATATGAAAGGGGTTTCATAGATATATATATATATATATATACAAGGCACACTCGGCTACAAACCAATATAAAACGTCCAAACGACCAAACCATGTAGAACCGTCAGATCTGAAACGTGCGTTATCTCATATTGCGACACGTGGCAGGGTCCAACATGTTATACAACATTGCAGTACATGTTATACATGACTTCAATTTTGCACAGATCTAACATGTTATACAGCATTGCACTACATGTTCTACGTGGTTATACGACATTGCACTGCATATTACACAGTTCGAACGTTTTGACATTTTTAATTGGTTTGTAGCTGATATCTCCTCTATATATATAGAGAGAATATTAAATACAAACTCCTCAAAAATGTCCAAACGTTCAAACTAATGTATAACCGTTGGATAGATGCGGGAGAGAGGAGATGGTGACACCTGCCGCGAATGGAAAGTCTCTCCTCTTAACAGAGATAGAAGCTTAAATAGGGGTATTGAGGTCTTTTCTCTTAGCAGACCTAATGCCCCATTTCGACGGTTTGGCTTCTCATATTTCGACGGTTTGGCTTCTCACAACAACGTGTGCGACGTTTGACTTGCTACAAAGCGATTTTGGCTTCGATTCAGAGATGGTGAGGCGTGTGATTTGTTGTCGTCGATTCGGCTGAGAATGATCGGTAAGTGGCCCAATGTTCTGTTTCATCTTATGTTGATTTCGTTGTTTTGTAGTTTCGATTTGTTGTTTTTTCATTAAAGCCGATTTTGATCTAATCTAAGTAACGCTTTTTCATGTTAGATTTGTTGTCGATTATTTTGTTATTAATTTATGATTTGTTACTTTTTAGCCGATTTCGATCTAAGCTAAAGTTTTTTCTTTCATGTACAACAAATTTGAGGTTCAGAAGACGATGACGACAAGGATGACAACGAATGACCACCGTTGTTGCATGTTTTTTATTCATTTTATTTGTTTCTAATGTTTTTGTAGGCGATTGACCTTCAGGCATGCTTTAGATTAATCAAGTTTGCAATTGTCTTTTGGTTCATGTATAATACGTCGATGTATCTTGTATAACATGTCGGTTTGTACTGTATCACTTATGTTAAAGCTGATTCATATTATTGAGATAATAATCGTCTATTAGCTTGCTTGACTTGTAATTAATGTCCCACTTAAATATCTACAGTAAATGCTCATTTAATTTGGAAATAAATCTTCAATTAATCATCAATAATTTTGATAACGAATATTTGATTGTTGACTTGTAATTTTATGTCCTACTTAAATATCTGCAATAAATGCTCATTTAATTTGAAAAATATAAATATTCAATTAATAATCAATAGTTTTTGGTAACAAATAGTTGATGGTGATGTAACATATATAATATGATGTTATATATTGTATAACTAGTGTTTCAGCAGCACATGAAACGATTACCCACTTTCAGAGGTTTGTTCATGACTATCTTATTGTCGATGTATAACATGTCGATGTACCATGTATAACATGTTGTTATATACTATATCGATGAACAATCGCTCTCTGGATCTAGCTTATTTTTAATGTGAATCGCTAAATGATCGCAGTTTAAATGCGCCTATTTTTAGTGCGGACCACTGAATGATCGCGCTTTAAATGCGCGATCAGCACACACAATATGATGTTATACAATACAACACAGAACGTTATACATCAAATCTAATATTGGAATGACGAGCGTGCCCTCAGCTATCCGTCTATTTGTGACTAACAATGTTCGTGAACCACTCCGCCACGTGTCGCTTAATCGTCGCTCGAGAAAAAATGGATGGGCAGATGAGGGTTTCGACGTTTAGGTGGAGTTTGTAGTGGAGTGCATCTTTATATATATATACACTCGGCTACAAACCTATATAGAACGTCCAAACGTCCAAACCATGTAGAACCATCCGATCTGAGACGCATGTTATCTTAGAGTGCGACACGTGGCAGGGTCCAACATGTTATACAACATTGCACTACATGTTCTACATGACTTCAATTTTGCACATGCCCAACATGTTATACAACATTGCACTACATGTTCTACATGGTTATACAACATTGCACTGCATGATATACAGTTTGGACGTTTTGACATCTTTTATTAGTTTGTAGCTGATATCGCCTCTCTCTCTCTCTCTCTCTCTCTCTCTATATATATATATATATATATATATATATATAAGGATGCACTCCAATACAAACTCACCAAAAATGTCCAAACGTCCAAACCAATGTATAACCGTCGGATCTGAGATGCGCATTATCTTAAATTGCGACACGTGGCAGTTATACAACGTTGCATTACATGTTATACATTTCTTCAATTTTGCATAGGTCCAACATGTTGTACAATATTGCACTACATGGTTATACAACATTGCACTGTATGTTATACAGTTTGGACGTTTTGACATCTTTTATTAGTTTGTAGCTGATATCGCCTCTCTCTCTCTCTCTCTCTCTCTCTCTCTCTATATATATATATATATATATATATATATATATATATAAGGATGCACTCCAATACAAACTCAACAAAAATGTCCAAACGTCCAAACCAATGTATAACCGTCGGATCTGAGATGCGCATTATCTTAAATTGCGACACATGGCAGTTATACAACGTTGCATTACATGTTATACATTTCTTCAATTTTGCACAAGTCCAACATGTTGTACAATATTGCACTACATGTTCTACATGGTTATACAACATTGCACTGTATGTTATACAGTTTGGACATTTTCCCCTCTTTTGTATTTGATACCTACTATATATATATATATATATATATATATATATTGAAGGTAAAAGTGAATTTTATTAACTAAATAGCAACTATATATATATATATATATATATATATATATATATATATATATATATATATATATATATATATATATATATATATTGAAGGTAAAAACAAATTTTATTAACTAAATAGCAACTAACCCGGCATCAAGCCGGACAGGTGAACCTACAGATGGTAGGACAAACCCCTCACCATAATCCCATCTACTGTTAGTTAAAACAAACGGCCAATTCGTGAGTCATTTGGTTATGAGCAGAGTAAATAAAACCACGTGTTCCGATAGTAGGTAGCACGCAACACCCTTCGCTAATGATTCCTCCAATTTTATTCAACTCGGCTTGTTTAACATCATGTAGAGTTACGACCTCCACCGCATACGAATGTGGAAACCCCGTGATCTCGCTTCAGAATGCCTTAAACAGGCATCCATGATAACCCCGGAGACCAATCGACTCGAACCAGTTAGCATCATCCAGAGACACGACCTCCATCTCATACGGATGGAGAAAGCCCGTGATCTTGCTGCAGACCGCCTTAAACAAACTTACTCGATCAACCCTGCGATAAATATGGGAATCACGAATCTTTAAAAATGCAAATCCTCCTAGCCTATTGGGCTTATTAACCCATCGACGCCAGAGACCTCCCGTTTCTCCCCAAAGATGATCCCAGGTGACGTATTGAAGCTTAAGAAAGTCTAGACCCCCCTAATTTAGTATGCTTGCATAAATCTGCCCACCGTCGCCAGAGAACTCCAGATCCCTCACAGTACTGATCTATCAACCAAACAAATCGCCAGAGTTTTTTGGCTCTACCTTCGATAAGCCCCACCCCAATCTGTATGCTCTCACTGCCCCGATCACCACTATTCCAGCAACAAGCTGTTCGCCGAAACTTCTCTGCCCATCCACCCCTGACACTCTCCCAGACCCGTCTCCCTTCACAGATAATATCGAAATAATACCCCGACAATTTTACCATAGAAAATTAACAACCTCAAAATCAAATCCAAATCGTTTCGAACCATAACCTTTGAAGGCGCAAACCACAACCGCATACCACTTGAGTCGCGCCAGCCGTCTCACGTCCTGCCCTGGCTCTCCACCCAGCTCCAGCAACCCTCAGCCCCAATTCAAACTAACAAATTCAACAACCCGAAGAAACACAACCAATCCAAACTAACATATCCAACAACCCAAAAAACCACAACCAGATTACCTTCTGCCTACGGCCGGACACCTTCGCAGACGGAGCCGTCCAGTACCGCCGAACCTTTTTCCGTTGACTGGAAGCCTTCGCAGATGTAGCTGCCGCGATACCTCGTCAAAGTTGACGAAACCCTAACCGCTCTAGAGCGCTTGGTAAAGACCACAAAAAAACAAGTTTATCGAAATTTAAAGGGGTTTCATATACATTAGGTGAATAAGTAAATATGAATAAATAATATTTATTTCAAATTTTAAATATAAAATATGAAATAATATTAGATTTAAAATTACTTACTAATTATATCTAATTTTGTTGGTTGTTCTTTTTTGTATGTAGATAACCTTGTTTGCATAATAAAGTTGGACGTTTCTTAAAAAAAATAAAACAAAACAAAAAGGAAATGAATTAGAACATTTAAGTGTTTCTTTTTGGGAAAAATAACTTCATTAATACCATCCTTATATGGTAACTGCCTAATCATATTAAGTCAAAAACCTAACGTAATGAGCTACGGGAGTACTACGTAAAAGATGGAGCTATGGGAAGAGATGCTTGGAGCCGACACCGTCTTTGATATGTGGATGTTCTCGAGTGAGGATGTGACTGCTATTTAGAGTGAGATGTCATCCATATGTATTACACATAGCATATACATGTATATGGGAGGCATCGATACAGAGCCGGTCCGTCCATAAGATAAGAGAGACTTTTGTCTTAATCCTCAATTTTGAAGAGGCCATAAAATAATTTTCAGCCGGCCTAACATCAAAAGAGGCCCAATATTTTTTTATCTAGTTTGATGTCGGCTTAATATAAAGTACGGTATTATTCCCATTCTATTAGTTTTTTTACTTAATAAAAATTATATTAGAATTGGTAAAGAGAATATTGTATTTGATGATGTAATTCAGTGTACAAGATCCTATATTTATAATATTAGGGTTAGAAGAAATATGCAAGAGACATATATACAGAGTTAGGAAAGAGACATATTTTAACACGCTCCCTCAAACTCAAGGTGGAGGATTCAAATTGAGTTTGGAAACTAAAGAAGTGAATCGCTCTGGAAGAAAGGGCTTTATGAAGATATCAGCAGTCTGGTTGTTCGAGGGGACAGTGCGTAGAGTGATAGTGCCATGCATCAGATGATGTCTAATAAAGTGACAATCATTCTCGATGTGGTTGGTGCGCTCATGAAAGACATCATTGTGAGCTATTTGAATGGCGGTTCGGTTGTCGCAATGGATAGAATTGGCTGAGCTGTGAGTAATGCCCATGTCATGAAGTAGCCACCAAATCCAAAGGAGCTCAGAGGTAGTGTCAGCAAGAGCACGATATTCGGCCTCTATGCTAAAGCAGGCAACCGTTGTCTGGTTCTTGCTCCAATAAATGAGAGATTTGCCAAGAAAAAAGCAGTATCCCGTTGTGGAGCGTCGATTAGTAGGATCACCAGCCCAATCTGCATCTGAAAAGGCATGCAACACCATAGGTGTATCACATGAGAAATGAAGACCGTTAGATAGAGTGTCTTGAACATAGCGGAGTACTCGGAGGACGGCCTCATAGTGCGTGGTTCGCGGTGCACTCATGAACTGACTGACAATGTGGACTGCATAGGCAATGTCTGGTCGTGTGACAGTGAGATAAACAAGACTGCCTACGAGCTGTCGATACAAGGTAGCATCCTGGAGAGGTTTGTCATCTGTAGGTGTAAGCTTTTCATTTGCCTCTATGGTTGTGGAAGCAATTTCGCTGTCTGACAGGCCTGCTCGAAAAATGAGGTCACCTACATACTTAGCTTGTGATAAGTGATATCCTGAAGAGACTGACGAGATTTCCAGCCCAAGAAAATATGTGAGTTTGCCAAGGTCTTTCATCTCTCAGTTTTTGTTGAGCTGACTGTTCAAGTCAGAGATACCGGATTCATCATCTCCGGTGATAATCATATCATCCACATAGAGTAAAAACAAGATGTGACCGTTAGAGGTCTTCTTGACAAACAAGACGGTGTCATATGGACTAGAGGTAAAGCCAAGATCGGACATCTTCCCACTGAATTTTGAAACCATGCCCTTGGAGCTTGCTTGAGTCCATACAGAGCCTTCTTCAGACGACAGACTGTGTTTGGCAGATGCTCATACCCAGGAGGAGGTTGCATGTAGACTTCTTCTGTGAGATCTCCATTGAGAAAAGCATTCTTGACGTCCATCTGAAAAAGATTCCACTTTCGTCCAGCTGCAACTGCAAGTAAACTTCGAATAGATGTGAGACGAGTAACTGGTGCAAAATTTTCCTCATAATCAATCCATACTCCTGAGAGAACCCTCGGGCAACGAGACAAGCTTTGTAGCGCTCAATGGTCCCATCCGCCTAGGTCTTCACCTTGTATACCCATTTGCAACTGACTGCTGACTTGTTTTCGGGTAATGAGACGAGTTCCCAGGTACCAGTTTTCTCTAAAGCTCTAAGTTCTTCAGTCATTGCTTGCTGCCACAAAGGATTAGTACATGCCTCTCGATATGTACGAGGTTTATAGACGGACATAGCGGTAGCCATGACTCGAGAGAGATTGGGTAGCGTTATCTGGTAGTCTTAAAGGTGTAATGGTGGTCGTGTTTGACGTTGAGGATGGGGTAAAGGCACAGGATCCTCTGGTGGAGCTGGATCTCTGGGAGCTGCTGGAGGAGGGTTTGAGATACATGCATGAGAAAACTTGAAGGAAGAAGAATCCAACGGATCATCAGGAAAAAGGTATATGTTAGGATTGGAAAAGAATGGAATAGATTGTGACACACGGAAATTAGACATAGAGGAGAACATTTTGTGTTCCCAGAAGGTGACATGCCGAGATATGCGAAGACGTTGAGATAAAGGATCCCAACATCGATAACACTTGTGCTCAATTCCATATCCAAGGAAGCAGCAGAGACGAGCATGTGCTTCCAGTTTATTTCGCTCATGTGGCTGTAGGTGGACAAAGCAGACACTCCCAAACACATGAAGAAGACTGTAAGGAGGAGACTGACCAAAAAGACATTCGTAGGGGGTTTTATTCCCTATGACTGGAGATGGAACTCGATTGATGGTGTAGACTGCTGTAAGAGCAGCTTCCCCCTAGAAGCGCTCGAGACAAGCAACAGAGATGATCAAAGCGCGAGCGGTGTCAAGAATGTGTCGATGTTTACGCTCTGCACGACCATTTTGCTGAGAGGTACCTGGACAAGATCTTTGCATGATGGTGCCATGAGAGGAGAGAAGATCCAAAAAGATGTTTTCTTAAATTCAGTGCCATTATCTGTGCGAAAGATTTTGATGATTTTGGAAAATTGAGTTTGAATCATGGTAGAAAAATTTAGATAGACTTTGTTCAGATCAGATTTGTGATTCATCAAGTAAATCCAAATATATCGAGTATGATCATCAACAAAGATAACGAAATAACGTGCACCCCCCCCCCCCCCCTCCCATAGATGTAATTGAAGATGGTCCCCACAAATCTGAATGAATAAGGTCAAAAGGTGCAGAAGAAATATCATTATTATTCAAAAAAGGAAGTGTGTGATGTTTTGCTAACTGGCAAGAAACACAATTACCAAGTTTATTCGAGATAACACCTAAGTGACCACTAGAAACTAATTGATGAAAACGTTGTGAAGAAGGATGACCAAGACGTGCATGCCAGATATCTGCAGAGACAACAACACCACAACGGGATGGAGATGAGGACGGAATGTGTAGACTTGTGAGCTCGAACAGACGTCCCGCATGTCCCATAGATCTGTCTCGTCATTGGATCCTGCATAGAAACAGATGAGGAAATACCACTAAAGTTAACATAAAGACCTGAATCACATAATTGACCGATCGATGCAAGATTTAGTGATAGCTTAGGGACAAGTAATGTGTTTGGTAAGGACACATGAGGGGTGGACACAGTACCATAATGAGAGGCAGTAATAACGGAATTATCAGCAGTGTGAATGACAGGTGACTGTTTAATGGGTGTGAGATGTGAAAACAATGATGAGGATGGACTCATATGGTTAAAACATGCAGAGTCAAGATACCATGGTTTGGAAATATCTCACGCGATGGAGGAGGATGAGGTATTACCAGTGTGTGCAGCAATTAACTCTTGAACCTTAGTGAGTAGAGTGGACATATCGAGAGACGCAGTACCGGGAGAGATGGATGAGGCAGTAGTGTTGACTTTTGTTCCAGGATTATGAGAATACTCGTACCTGGGATTCTGAGGATAAGAACCTCGTGGCGGCGGTCCTTGTGACTTTTGCCATTCTTAGGGGTAAGAGCCTCGTGGCGGCGGGCCTTGTGACTTTTGCCATTCTTGAGGGTAAGAGCCTTGTTGCGGCGAGCCTTGTGACTTTTTCCATTCCTTATAGTGTATACCTGGTCATGGACATTCAGATATATGATGACCCTTTTGTTTGCAGTAGCTGCATGTTGCATTGAAGCTCTTTTTCTTGTCTTTAGAAGGACCAGTAGTAGAGATAGCAAGAACAGAATCAGCAGGGCTGTGAAGTGTCATACCGGTGAGGCGGGCCTCTTCAGAGAGTAGTTCAGAGACAACCACCATGAGTACGGGGAAAGGATCCATGTGTAGCAGTGAGCTGCGAACAGACTCATACTCAACTCGGAGACCAGTAAGAAGCTGGTAGACCTTGAGACGATCATACCACTGAGAAAAAATGGCTGAATTATGTGCATCTGTCCATTCGGGCTCGGAGGCAGCCTGTTGATCTTATATTGCTTGCATCTAGGTAAAAACCCATCGATAGACTGTCCAAGGTCTTGTTTCATCTGACTAAGACGGTTCCACGGCTGGAATTGATGAACTGTATCTTTGGTAGAGTAGAGATGTTCGAGATTCAACCAGACCTCCCTGGAAGTGTCAAACCGATTCATATGCGTTTTGACAGAAGAAGTGGAGAATTTTCGGAACCAGGTGAGGATTTGATAATTCTTGCTGTCCCATTCTTCAAAGCGTTCTTTGAATACTGCTTTAGCCTCGTCTGTTGCTTGAACAGGAGCTATCTCGTCACCAGATACATATTTCCATAATTTTCTACCACAAAGAAAGCTTGACATCTCCTTAGCCCAAAGCATGTAGTTAAAACCATCGAAGACCACAAAAATTGGCCTAGAAATCTCCAACTTTTCCATGAGAACATGTAAGAGAAAAAAAAATTATATATATAATAAATTGAAAAATGAAATCTGGAGAAAAAAATCGGTGACGGCGCGTGGTTTGACACGGCAGCGCACGTGCAGAGGCGTATTGGAGCGGCGGTTGCACAGAACCGCCGAAAACTTCCTTCTCAAGCTAGACGCGCTGACGGTGAGGTCCGAAACTGGACGATTTAAGCCGATGCGAAGATCTGACCCCGTGACTTACCGTGGAGGCGCGTGGTACGGTTCGGCTGTGACGACGGCTTGCGGCGGCAACACAGACTTCTCGGAATTGATGAGGAGAGTCTCTACGTGCTGGCGGTGAGGATTGTTAACGCTTGTAGATGAGTGTATTGTGTTGACGATTGTTGTCGATGCTTGCCTGAAGAACTGCTCTGTCCAAACGATTTTTGCTCTGATTGGTGAGCAAGGTTGCTTGCTTGATATGGGTTGCATGTTGGACGGTGATGGTTGTTGTTGGGATGTTTGATAGAAGTAGTATTTGATTGGTGATGGTTGTTGTTTGATAGAAGGTGTCGGTTGTTGATGTTGGGGATGATGGCAGCCAAGAAGGAGGATGGTGAGGTTGGTATGCCTCTGATACATCTGATACCATATTAGAATTGGTAAATAAAATATTGTATTTGATGATGTAATTCAGTGTACAAGACTCTATATTTATAGTATTAAAGTTAGAAGAAATAGGCCAGAGACATATATATATATATATAGAGTTAGGAAAGAGACATATTTTAACATGATCGTATTATTATTTTTTTGAAAAAGTCTCGTTTTAAATTCTTGCCCTAAGTTTTCGATTTTTTAGAGACGGCCTTTCAATGATATGATCTTATATGGAGGAGACTATCCATTCACGCCAATTGGAATAAGAGGGATACGTTATAGATCATGCATTGGCGAAAACATACATATATGTATATAATGTATTCATGGTGAATAGATTAAGGACCATTTGAGGTAAGGTAGAGACCGTCCTAAACTTTTGTGGTGATGTAGGCAGTAATAAGAAAATAGTGAGAAACGAAAACGGTTTGGTTCTTACGAGAAAAGTTACGGCGCACATGGGTCCTTTTTGGTTTCTTGACTTCAAGTTCTCAACCAAAAATTTTTCTTGATCTATTGCCATCTCAAAAGGTTTGAGAATGTTGACACCGAACTGGTGTGAATACGTTAGAAATTTTGTGATTTCAAACTGATGTATGTATAGTACGTTTGTTTAATTTTTAGTAGATTTTAAATATATTATGTCAAAATAGGATTGCATATTTTAATTCCACTGCGTGCATGTTGTGATCCTTCAATAAACACAAATGAAAATAATAGTTTATAAAATTTTCAATTCATCTGAAATTTTGTGTTTGCGGGTATCTTCAGGTTCCGCATATTTGGGTTTGCATTCAGGTTTAACATTAGTTTATGTATCTATTGGCGATCCATGGTTGCAAAGTCAACACTGATTAATTATCACCATTTTAATATTATGAAATTTATGATAATGCACAATTAACAATTATAATACACAAATAACGATTATGACATTTATTATAATACACCAATATCGATTATAACTATCATCATAAAATCATTTTAATTTTCAATATTTATTATAATGCACAAATAACGATTTTAAGATGTTATTATACTACATATTAATTTATAGCATTTTAGTGATTTTTTCAAGCATTTTGTAAAATTTAAATTTAATTCAGAATAAGTTATTTCTTTTCGAAAAAATTAATTTTAATTCAAGTATAACAAATTTTAAGTAAATAATTATATATGTATAGGGATGCACTTCAATATAAACTCACCCAAAATGTCCAAACGTCCAAACCAATGTATAATCGTCGGATCGGAGACGCGCGTTATCTTATATTGTGACACGTGGCAGTTTTACAACGTTGCACATCATGTTATACATTGCTTCAATTTTGCACATGTCCAACATCTTATACAACATTGCACTACATGTTCTACATAGTTATACAACATTGCACTGCATGTTATACAGTTTGGACATTTTCCCCTGATTTGTATTTGATACATACTCTATATATATATAGGGATGCACTTCAATACAAACTCACCTAAAATGTCCAAACCAATGTATAATCGTCGGATCAGAGACGCGAGACGCGCGTTATCTTAGATTACGACACGTGACAGTTATACAATGTTGCACTACATGTTATACATTGCTTCAATTTTGCACATGTCCAACATGTTATACAACATTATACTACATGTTCTACATAGTTACTATTGCACTACATGTTATACAGTTTGGATGTTTGGACATTTTCCACTAGCTTGTATATATATATATATGGATGCACTCCAATACAAACTCACCCAAAATGTCTAAACATCCAAACCAATGTATAATCATCAGATTATAGACGTGCGTTATCTTAGATTTCGACATGTGGCAGTTATATAACGTTACACTACATGTTATATATTGCTTCAATTATGCACAGGTCCAACATGTTATACAATATTGCACTACATGTTCTACATAGTTATACAACATTGCATTGCACTGCATGTTATACAGTTTGGACGTTTGGACATATTCCCCTGGTTTGTATTTGATACCTACTCTCTCTCTCTCTCTCTCTCTCTCTCTCTCTCTCTATATATATATATATATATATATATATATATATATATATTAATGGGCATTAAATATTATTTATTTTGTCTATAATAAATATTATATATAATTATAATTTAATATAAAATGAGTTGGCCGAGTTTTTCTGAGTTTTCTCCGAATTTCGAGTTCTTTTCATATTTCAACGAGTTCGAGTTGTACCCGAGTTACGAGTTTCATAACCTTGCTACAGACTCATTTGAGCTCGATTTCACAATGTTTTCTCCTTGCTCTTGGTTACTCGGCTCGGTCTTGTTTTCTGCAAAAATTTTCGATGAGCTTTCCGGCGAGTTTCGGAGAGGGAGCTGGAGGTGGAGGTTAGGTGGGAGACGGCGGGGGAGAGGGTGCCGAAGAGGCCGAGGTCGGAGAAACACCAAAACACACATGAGTGGCATGTTTTGAAAATTTGAAGTAAAACTAAGGTAATTTCGTCTTTTTAGTTCAAACGTAACATATTTCATCCAAAATTTTAACGATTGGTGTTAAATGTCAATTTTCAATTTTTAAGTGTAGTTAGGTGTCCACTTTAAAAAATAGGGCGGTTATCTGTCTTTTGGGTATTGTTGTGTGACATATGGTTCTTTACCCTTGAAATTAGTATTTGGCTGATAGGAACACATATATTTCTAATTCCAAATTTAAGGCTTTGTCACTGTGAGTGTGAGTGGTGCTAGTCATAGATTTTGGTACTTTGCTGTGTATCTACAAACAATGTTTGTTGTCTACCTGCTAATTTTCTAGGATAAAATTAGACCAAGTTTTCTTGTCAAATCTGCTGAAGCCTTTTATTCAAATCCTGATATTGAATAGTGTACCTTGTTTGTTGTACAAGATTTTGTTCCAATGCATTAATCAAGTCCAGCCAAAGCCAAATAATCCAATCAAAACTAATCACAATTAGCCCATGAGATTCAAAGTTTCCTTCTATATACTATTGTTCTGGCTAAAGAATGTAATCTCTGCTGAGAAGATCTGTTCCATTTACGCAAAGAAAACACATGTTCATGTATTTTCTCACCCAATTCCAATTAGATAAACTATATGTATGTACTGCACAGCAGCATTACTATCTAGGGAGGAGGTATCTGAAGGTGAAATCATAAGGCATCACTTGTACTAATTGTGAAATAGGCTTTCTTTCAGCACATGAAGCTGTGAGCTGCATTGATTCCAAGCTTTTGGCAAAATGAAGTCGATACCAATCCAACAGCTTGGGTATTAGTATTACCAACTCGTTCCCGTTCCCGCTCCCGATCCCTCTTGAAATTGAAATCCCAACCGTTGCCTGTAGATAGTCCCTCTTGGCCGTTTCCAACTCCTTTTCTACTTGGGATGCGCTGTACACCCTCAACGCCGGAGATGACCAGCTACCACATGACAGTGCAAATGTCACCAGAGGTTCACACCACTCCAACCCGTATGCGCTTCTCCCTTTCACTTCATCATTCCTACCACTTTTCAAATGATACGGTAGTCTTAAGACGAAATGTTCGATTGTAATTGCATTCAGAACCTGTCCTCCCACAACTATTGTTGCCTGTATAAAGCATAGTATGTTAGGCAACTGCAATTGATTAAATAATCCTACTTATGTCACAGTTAGCAACATCAGATGGATTATTACTGCTATTATGAGATAAAAAACAAGATCAATATAGCTTCGGCTGAGAAAGTACACTGAATACGAATTTGAGCAAATATGTTGATATAGATATAATATACAAGCCCATTTTGCTGGTCAAGAAGAGAATAATTAAATCTACAAGTATAGTTTTACCATGGTGTGTTGATAGGATGCATGCAATGAATCTTACCTTTTGCATCAACGCTAAAACCATCTCTGGAGTTTCAGGTATCCCGTTCTCTAAATATGCCTGCAACGTACATACAACTGTATTAGTACATTGCTATTATGCTTACACAATTCCAAATGTCTGAGTGAAATCAAATTATACAAAGCACAGACTTTCTTAATTCCACAGTTTTCTTCTCCAAATTGTTCTCAAACTGACTCGTGATAGATATCTTACATTCATCATGCATGAATTGTATGTGTTTATCCAAAACGCAAGCTTCTGCTGATGGGTAAGACCCTCCAAGCTGACAGAAGCTAGCTTCCTAAGTAGGAACCTGTATTGTCGACAGAGAAAATTCAAACACCAGCGCTACAAGGACAAATATATATGGGAGAAATATGAAGCAAGATCTTACTTTAGTCTATGGATTAAAAACACAGCATTTGTTGTTCGGTTCAGATCTACTGAAGTAGGGTCAATACTGATAAGATTCTTGTAAGGACCAATATCGTTCTTTCTTAATTCTGAACAAATGCCATAAGGATCGCTAAAGTCAGTGTGTCCATTGTTTTCACGAGAAGCTAGTGCTGATTGATAAGGTAAAGTGCCGGATCCTTCTGACTTTTCCTGGAATGTGCTCATCCTTATGAAAATGCTGGACAAACACCTCAAAATATCCTCTGATAACTTGTTTGGCACGCTCCGAGCCTCAAACACTCCAGTATCTAAAGAACCCGATGAGCTCTCTTGTGCTCGTTCTTGTTCTGCTATTCTCCGCTCTGGCTGGACAGTAATGAAAGTGCATTATATAGCTGTCATAAACAGCTCACAAGTAAGAGACCAATTCTATCTCGAAAGGTAATCGATATGAACCTGTGATATGAAAGGATCCGAGCTCCTCTCCACTGAGTCATGCCTCAACGGAGACTTCTTCACTGGGGTCGCTATTCTTGAAGTTCTCATTTCTGGAGATGGCTTATCCTTCCCCGAATTTGCACATGATCGATTCTCTTTACCTCCCACGTCATCTGCAAGGAAAGATGGTGACTTTGCGTTCTTGGTACCTTTTTTCCCATATGCTTCCTTGCTCGGAGAATGCCCCGTTGGATCACAAGTGACATCAGATGACAACTGCCTTCTACTTGAAGTAGTTCTGGCGAGAGAAGCTTGAGACCTGGCTGAAATGAATTCACCTTGCGGTAAAGACTTTGATCGCTTGTGCCCAGAACTTTTAATCAAGCTTGCTTCAACTGAATTATCCACATTTCTCTTGGAGGATGTGTAGACAGCTTCCTGGTATAGACCTTGCCTAAAATTCGCAACTTGCTCTTCCAGACGCACCACCTCTTCCTCTAGAACAGCTACCTCAGCAAGAAGCTCTAATGTCTACAATAACAAGTGAATCTCAAATTAGCAGATATTAAAGAGATATAACAATACAATTGATATGTGAATTATACCGACATTTGAAGGTAGATAAGAAGGAAGACGGGGGAGAGCTCCAAGAGGTCTTGTAAAAGCTCTCTCCAGTGCTCGGTGGACATTCTCTTCATGCCTCAGCTTCTTCTTTAGCTTATCAACCTGCAAATTTTGAAACAAAACATCCAATATCAAACAACAAAAATGTTTTGTTGTATCTCAAATGAAAATCTAAGGAGAGAAGTGAAAGAGTACATCTTGTAGCAATGCCATTTTCAGTTCTCTATTGGCCCGACGACGATTGGTCACGGATTTCTCAAGACCCAGTGTTCTACCTCCTCTCTGACCCTCAGTTTCCATCTCCTCCTTCTTTGAAAATCCAATGCAACCAGCTGAGTCTCAACTCTAAAGGTAAAGCTAGACATGAAAAGAAAAAAACTATTCCTTTCTTGCAAGAAGTAAAAGAGGCCAACTCAAATTTGGATCAAAACATATTTCAGCAGAATTATATAAAAGGAACAAAATTAAGAATCTTTACCCACACACACAAGCAGATGAATACATATGACAGAAGGAAGTTCAATATGATATTAAGTAGTAAAGTAATTTCAAATTATTAATTACTTTATAACTAATCCATTTTTGGCCGAGAAAGTAAATCTCAAAGACCAAAACAAAAACAAGACCTATACCTATACCTAATAAAAGAAGCTTACTTTATGAGGATTTAGAGGAGCTTTCATGTTCAGAAGAGGGGTTCGGACTCTGGTATTCATCTTCCTTCTACTTTCCTGAAAACCCAGAAACTATCACAACAGATAGATACTAATTAATGACTACTACCCATTAAAAATTATGAAAAAACAAATTGTGGGTAATTGCAATGAGGAAGAAATGAGACAAGTTGGTACCTTTTCACAGAGCGGGAAAATTGAAAGCGGTGGCGGTGAAGAAACGAAAATGGGTGACTGGTTGTGGCTACGGTGATTGGCTTCTTATATATTTTGTCATTTCATAAATGCAATGGCGGTGTTCTCTTTTTTTGTCTGGAGATGTGAGAAAATGTGAGCTAAACAACAAAAACACCATAGACAGAGGAGAGGAAGAAGAATAGAAACAGTTTTGGAGCTAAAAAAAGGTCCAATCATCCAAGAGACGCCAAACAAGTGGTCATCAACAATTGTGTTAAAGTTCCTGATTTTAATTTTGACAATTTTTATACAAACATCTTAATTTTTAGAAATATTAGCAGTCACAATATATATTTGTTTTTTTTTTCTTAAACTTTTCCTTCCTTATATTTTTTTTGCAAAAACTTTCTCTCACTCAAGTTCAAATTTTCACCATATATACTAATCACTGAAAATTAACAAATATATTACATAAGTGTTGAACGTTTGAGATAAAACGTTTAGATGTGGGCATGGGTCAAGAACTGGTCAAGAATTGAACCGGACTTGATTCCCTGGTTCTCCATTTTAAGAACTAGAATCGGAACGTTACCTGCAGTTCCCGGTTCTGGTTTGGTTTGGATTTAGTCTCCGGTTCCATTGCCAAAGTGCCCACCGCTAAGCACGTTGAGTTGACACTTAAGTGGCACTTACATTAATTTTCACAGATTTGCATAGACGGTACAAAAATAAACATAAGTAAATGAGAGTTTTTGTAAAAATAAACATGAGTGAATGAGATTTTTGCAAAAGTAAAGTGAATGAGAGTTTGTGAAAAAAGATATAATTATAAAATAACTTTATTTACAATTTTTTCTAATTTTTATTTTGGTAACTTTCTTTATTTCTAACAAAAGGGGTCTGTCCCACCAACTGTAGCTTCAGCTGTCCGGCTTGATGCTAGGTTAGTTGTTATTTAATTAATAAAATTCGTTTTTGCCTTCAAAATAAAGAACAGTTTGAGTCAAAATTCTATTATATTTAGCTCTTATTTTCTTAGTTGGAAAAATGACGGTTTATTATATTAAGTAGGAAAAATTACATATAATTATTATTATCTATGGCCGAGTTTTACCTAATCTTCTTAACTTCAAAATCAATTTGTGGAGTCCCATAAGTTTAAAAAAGTTTCACTTTACCTTTTTTATTTAACTTTTCTAAAAAAATTTTAACTTTTTGCGAAATGATGAAAATACCCTTGCCTTCAAAAAATATTTTTTTAAAAAATCGAATTTTATTTAACAAATAGCAACTAACCCGACATCAAACGGGACAACTGAAGCTACAGTTGGTGGGACATACCACTCATCATAATCCCAGCTATTATTAGTTAAAGCAAACTTGGTCAATTCGTGAGCCACTTTATTACAAGATCTACGAGCATAAGATAAAGAGACATTAAACCCGGGAGCTAAGAAATAAAAATAAATAAAAAATAATAATTTTAAATTTTCTTTTCATATTATTTTACCAAAAAAAAGTATGAAAACAATATTTTAGTATTAACTTTTTATAAATAAAAAATTATAAAAATAAAAATAAAAATCATTTTTAAATTCTTTTTTGAGAAAAACTTTTTAATATTAACATAATTTTATTCTTATCTTCTACTATAAAACTATTATAGAAAAAAGTTCAAAATAACTTTTTATTATTTTAATTTTGTAACACAAGGGTATTTTCGTTATTTTACAAAAAAATTAACCGAAAAGGATAAAGTGAAACTTTTTCAAATTTAAGGGACTCCCCAAATTAATTTTAAAGTTAAGGAAGTAAAGTAAAACTCGGTCATAATTGAAAGGGTCATGTAAAGGTATCAGTACATTTTTGATATTTATGTTTTTCATTAACTATAACTCACCCAATTTTGTTCATTTTCTTAAAGGAAAAGTTACTTTTCACCAAAATTCAAAATTTTAAAATTGCATCTAATCCAACCCTAACCCTAACCCTTACATGTCTATAACCGTCAGCAAGCCTTGCCTACGACAACCTCCACCTCCGACCACCTCACCTCAGACAATTTTTGCGAACCAGACAGAGTCTCGCTGGAACCCATCACTCAACTGTCACCTCATTCGGCCTTGCCTCCGACCGATTCGCCTCCATCGATCTTTGCCAGAGCCTAGTTTTTGACAGTCGCTTCCTTCCCTCGTTGGAGTCCATCCCTCTACCTTTCAGTTTTTTTCTTTTTAATTTTTTAATTATTTTTATTTAGTTTGTGAAATGACCATTATTGGCTTAAATTTAATTTTAGATTTGGGGTACAATTTTCATTTCACATTAAATCAATATTAAAATTTTTATTTTTAATGAGGGAATTTTTGTTATTTTCATAATAGAATGTGCTAAATTTTTGACGGAGTATAGTAAAGAACTAAAATAAATAGTAAGAGTACTATATAAACTAAAAATAAGTTAGGTATAATCAAGTATAGATGACTGATATTTAAGTACAGTGAAATAGTATATTCTGTGTATTATATTTGGATATCGTAGGACTGACTGTGTTACAGTAGCAAAGTCATATTGAAATTTATTCTATCCTTGTAGTGACTCGAGACCCTTGCTCTAAATCATTTGGACAAATAGAATTATGCTCGTGATTTATTACTGTGCTCTATTAGTTAGTGTTCTTTTTGTTGTGAACGGTAAGAAAACAAAATGTATGGTGAAAATATGTGTCACACAAAAAAAAACACTTATTTTGAGTTGTGAAAACAATTGACTGACAGTAGTTTCTAACGTGTAGCTACAATTGGGTTTCTTATTGTACACGAATATATAATGATTATCAATCTAGATGATAATTATTATTTTTGGTCTCTTTATTATTCTTGAGCTTGTATCATTTAAATTACCAATATAATTCAAAAATTAATAGTGGACACTATACGGCGGCTAACCAACATAATTAAATGATTAAAAAAATGTTAATCAAACAGTAAAAGAAACTTAGGTAAGGCAGGACAAAAATCTAAACGAAGGTCTCAATCATCTCACAATACAAATGATTATTGGATGAATCTTAGAGACGAAAATGAGATGAGGCAACCATCAACGTACTCAACAAACTGCTTTTGCCTCTATATTGTATTCATTAATTTTCACAAATCACTACCGTGCACAATAAGCTGCTTGTCTCATTTTTGTCACTTTAAATTTCACAAATCAAAATCACTACACAAACATATATGCCTTCAAAGGCACATTGTTGGTACTTTATTATCATACCATACAGGGCCTAACCAGTTGGCGTTAGTCTCATCGAAAAACTTCACAATATATAGGGAAACATATTAAATAGAACAAATAAATTCAAAAATTTAAGTTTATAAATTCAATGTTCGTATACGTGAACATGCTTAAAAATTAAAGAAATCCAAAACTAGAATTGGAATGATTGTTTGAAGGGAATCAATTTTGTAGTGGCGCAGTAAGCTAATTTTGACAATCCAATTTCCTTTACATGCTTATTGTCCCATACGGACAAGTGTGCCCAATATACAATAAAAATGTTGTGCGAACTCAAACCGTTTGTAAAGAGTATCACTAGAGAGGAAGAATTTCGATTAAAAAAAAACTAGCATATTCTTTTCACGTGTAATCCAAATTCTCACAAGAACATGAAAAATGTACCAATTATATGATATAAGAACTCTTTGATACATATATATATATATATATATCATCAATTAATTATTAAAGATTACGCGTTCAAGCAAAATGCGGATGGATCTCAGAGCGCAATTTATTATCTTGCTTTATCCTCGTAATGTGGGTGTGCATGCAAGTTCAAGCTCGAAACCCATCTCGAAACTTCAATCTGTATAAGATTTGCACAACTTACAAATCTATGAAAGTGTACTTTGAGAAAACAATGAGTACTGCGCCTATCAAATTTTCAACAACACTATCTTATGTTGTGCGATAAACTTTTAAACTCTATTTTTCATTCACTTTTTATTCGTCTGCGCTTGTAATATATCGTTGAAAAATTTTCAGTACATAATTAGTAAACGTTCACATTATTTGAAATTGAGTCTAAACATTCAAAAACCAAAATTTAAATTGACTTAGTTATTACCAATAAATACTTTTATGGGTAAACTCCACATGACTCCCTTAACTATAAGCGTGTCTCACATGCCTCCCCTTAATTACAAAATCAATCTGTGAGGTGCCTTAACTATCCAAAAATCCCACTTTACCTTTTTTGTTGATTTTTTTTCAAAATTCTGTTAAGTTTTTGTGAAATGACGAAAATACCCTTGTATCTGAAAAATTAAAATAAATAAAAAAAAATGATTTTGAATTTTTTTTCTAATTTTCTCGTTCTACAAAATAAAGAATAAAATTTTGTTAATAGTAAAAATAATTTTTAAAAAGTTTTTTTATAAAAAAAATTTAAAAATAAAAATTTACTTTTAAACATCGTTTTTTATTTTTATTAATTTTTATAAATAAAAAATTAATACTAAAATATTATTTTTATAAATAATTTTTTTAAATAAAAAATTAATACTAAAATATTATTTTTATTCTTTATTTTGTACAACGAGAAAATAGAAAAAAAAAGTTCAAAATCATTTTTATTTATTTATTTTAATTTTTCAGATATAAGGGTATTTTCGTCATTTCACAAAAAAGTCAACAAAAAAGGTAAAGTGGGATTTTTGGATACAGATTGTTTTTGTAGTTAAGGGGGCATGTGAGACACGCTTATAGTTAAGATGTGAAATTTACCCTACTTTTATTAATTTCACCTTTTTTTTATTTCACCATGAAGCCAACAAGATAGCAGATCTGGGAGACATACATGATGAGATGTAATTCATGCCTCATTCAACGCTACACTTCACATTCTCTATTTCATTTCTTTAATCTCCCAAAAGATATAAACTAAAAGCATGTGTTAAGCCATTTTAAAAATAGATGAGACAGATAAGGAAAACAATGCGAATTCAGTGCCGCATAAGTCGAGCAGAGTTGTGGTTATGGTCCCATGCCAATCATAGAATTATGGGTTCAATTGCATTGTTAAAAGCCAGTTGCTGAGGGCAAAGTAAAAGGTGAAACGGAACAGCAATTGATCTCTGAAAAGAAAAAGAGAATGAGAGAGTCACATGCAAAAGCATATAGTAAAGCTTCTCTACTCTCATCCACTCGTTACATTATATATATACTGTTGCCAATAATCTCTATATATATAGACTTAGGCTAGATATAAGGTGTTTTGTTTCCTATTTTCTTCTTGTTTTGTTTATTTCCTAGTTTGTTATATTAGGTGTAGTTGGAGCCTATAAATAGACATGAAATAAACCAAGAAAAGTATTCGATTCTATTGATCTTTCTCTATTATTGTTCTGTGAGTTATTTTTAAATCCAACAATTGGTATCAGAGGTAATACTCACAAATAATGGTGGACGAAACATCAAAGAAGGAATCTATGGAGAGCTCAACGATGGTTGGAGCTCAAGCGCCTGTGGAAGGCTCGATTTCTATTACAAGACAAGGAAGAGGAGGGTTTGCAGTCACGTACCCTATGCTGACAGACAGCAACTACGGGGTATGGACTTGTAAGATGAAAGTATCGATGCACGCTATTGGAGTTTGGAGTGCGATCAAAGGAGAAGGCGTTGTAAGTGAAGAAATAGACTAGTTAGCTCTAGATGTGATCTTCCAAGCAATTCCGGATGCTGTCATGATGTCAATAGCAGACAAACAGACAGCCAAAGAAGCGTGGAAGGCTTTGGAGGAGATGAGAATTGGAGAGGATCGCGTCAAGAGAGCAAACGTTCTTGTGCTCAAACGAGAATTTGACAGATTACTTATGGAAGAGTCCAAGTCCATAAGTGAATTCTCTTTGAGGTTGACAAACGTTGTGAATGAGGTTCGAACCTAGGGGGTGAAATAACAGAAGAATTGGTGGTGGAGAAGCTATTTCGATCTGTCCCAGATCGGTTTCTACATATTGTAGGTACTATACAACAGTGGGGTGACTTAACTAAGATGACAGTTGCAGAAGCTGTTGGGAGGTTGAGAGCGTTTGAATCAACACTGAAGGGGAGGAGCCAGGAGAAAGAAAGCGAGAAACTCTTACTTACTCGTGCTCAATGGGAAGCCCAGGAGAAAGAAAGCGAGAAACTTCTGCTTACTCGTACTCAATGGGAGGCCCAGTCAGCTAAAGAGTCAAGGAATCACGAAGGACCAAGCTTATGGCGCGGCAGAGGTCGTGGTCGTGGCCGTGGTCGTGGTCGTGGTCAAAACAACTGGAAGAGAGTTGATAAGACAAAGGAAAGGTGCTATAATTGTTCTGAGATGGGACACTTTGCCTATGAGTGTAACAATCCTGCAAAAGAAGAAGCCAATCTTGTGGAGCAGTGTCGCATGGAAGAACCTGCTCTGTTTATGGCAGTCACGAACCAGACCATGAGGGAAGAGTTCGTTGAGGAAGAACCTGCTCTGTTTATGGCAGTCACGAGCAGGAAGGAAGAGTTCGTTGAGTTGAACGAACTGGCGCCAGCAATCACATGTCTGGGAATAGAGGTGTTTTTGCAGAATTAGATCAAAAGGTACGAGGTTCTGTTAAGTTCGGAGATGGCTCGATTGTTAGAATAATGGGTCGAGGCACAATACTACTCAAAGGTTTGAATGAGGAGCACCGAACATGGATTAATGTTTACTTCATTCCTCTCTTGAGAAGTAATATTATCAGTTTAGGGCAGCTTGATGAAGAAGGATGCAAAATAGAAATTGAAGGAGGATGGCTCAGATTGTACGAAGCTGAGGGAAGACTTCTAGCCAAAGTCATGAGAACTCAAAATCGCTTATATATTCTAGAGTTGCGAAATGCAAGACTAATATGTTTGCTCACCAGACTTGAGGAGAAGGAATGGCTTTGGCACGCAAGATTTGGGCATTTAAGTTTCCGTTCCCTAGAAAAGATGTTTAAAGAAGGTATGGCTGATGGGATGCCCAACATATGCCATACAGAACAAATTTGTGAAGCATGTCTGGCAGGAAAACAACGAAGAAGGGTTTTTCCTACAAGATCCACTTATCGAGCAGAAAAGCAACTCGACATGGCTCACGCAGACTTGTGTGGACCAATTACCCCAGAGACTCCTGCAGGTAATAAGTATTTTTTCCTTGTTGTGGACGATTATTCAAGATTTATGTGGGCTATCCTCATAAAAACAAAGGATCGAGCCCTTGATGTTTTCAAAGTGCTAAAGTTAAAGCTCGAAGTGGAAGTCGAACGCAAGCTGAAAGCACTTAGAACAGAAAGAGGAGGAGAGTTTCTATCAGGCGAGTTCAGTGTATACTGTGAGGGAGAAGGCTTGACACGCTATCTCACTGCTCCAAGATCTCCTCAGCAGAATGGAGTAGCTGAGAGAAGAAATCAGGTTATCGTGGGAATGGCGAGGAGCATGATGAAGAATATGGGCATGCTTGGTAAGTTTTGGGGAGAGGCAGTGATGACTACAGTTTATTTGTTAAACAGAGCAACAACCCGAAGCTTGCAGAACAAGACTCCCTATGAAATGTGGTATAAGAAGAAACCAAAGGTGAATCATCTGCGAGTATTTGGGTGTGTGGCACACATCAAGGTGCTTGACCAAAATCTGAAAAAACTTGATGATCGGAGCACCCGTGTCGTGTTCATTGGCTATGCAGATGGCTCGAAGGCATACAGGTTCTATAACCCACTCACTAATAAAGTAATGATTAGTCGAGATGCAGTTTTTGATGAAGGAAAAAAATGGGATTGGACCTCAGAAAATGAAGCGCAAATAGAGAACAATGGCATTTTCTATGTGGAGTGGGGTGATGAACCAGTCCTCGAAGACAAAGAACCAAAATCGCCAAAATCTCCTGAAACGCCTCACTCGCTTCATACACCAGAACAAAACACTCATGAGTCTCCTGAATCCGAAGAGCCACTTCGGGTAAGATCTTTAAGAGACATCTACGAAGAAACTTCAGAAGTCGAAACAGAGCATGTAAGCCTTTGTTTTCTGTCATCTGAGGAGCCCGAAAGCATAGATGTAGCTCTGGCAAATTATAGATGGAGAAAAGCCATGGAAGAAGAGATGGAGTGTATTCAAAAGAATGGGACTTGGGAGTTGACTTCTCTTCCTCCAAATCAGAAGACCATTGGGCTAAAATGGGTGTTTAAGGTAAAAAAGGATGCAAAAGAAGAAGTGACGAAGCACAAAGCTCGCTTGGTGGCGAAAGGTTATGCCTAGAGAGAAGGAATTGATTATGATGAGGTGTTTGCACCAGTGGCTCGTCTCGAAACAGTGAGGCTTCTGCTTGCCATTGCAGCACAAAAGAACTGGGATGTGCATCATATGGACGTAAAGTCTGCTTTCTTAAATGGAGAGCTCATGGAAGAAGTGTATGTGAGTCAACCAGCCGGTTTTGTTGATAAACGTCATCCAAACCAAGTTCTGCGTCTCAAGAAGGCCTTGTATGGATTAAAACAAGCCCCAAGAGCCTGGAATGTCAAGCTCGATGCAAGCCTCAAAACTCTCGGGTTCAAGAAGAGTTGTCTGGAGCATGCAGTATATACAAGGCTCTCGGTATCATCACAACTGATAGTCGGTGTATATGTCGATGATCTCATCATCACAGGATCGGTGCTCACTGAGGTAATAGAGTTCAAAACTAAAATGTGTAGTTTTTTCCAGATGAGTGATCTTGGCCTTTTAACCTACTATCTAGGGTTAGAGGTTAATCAAAGTGACCGCGGAATCACTTTAAGTCAAAAGAATTATGCTGAGAAAATCTTGGAAAAATCTGGTCTAGAAAAATGCAATTCTTGCAAAGCACCCATGGAGTACATGTCAAAGCTGAGCAAGGAGGAAGGAGGAGACTTTGTGAACGCTACTAAGTATAGAAGTCTTGTGGGAAGCTTACGATATCTGGTGAATTCACGACCAGATCTTGCTTACTCAGTGGGCATTGTTAGTAGGTTCTTGGAGAAACCTCGAGTCCAACATTTTGAAGCAGTTAAGCACATTCTCAGATATGTGAAAGGAACTCTTGGTTTTGGAGTTTGTTATGGTAATGGTGTATCAACACTAACTGGTTATAGTGACAGTGATTTGGCTGGCGATATCGATGATCGAAAGAGTACAACGGGGGTTGTATATTTCCTAGGGAACAACTTGATAACATGGTCCTCACAAAAGCAGAAGGTGGTGGCATTATCTTCGTGCGAAGCAGAGTATATTGCAGCAACTTCAGCTGCGTGTCAAGGAATATGGCTTTCCAGACTTGTCGGAGAACTTTTAGGGAGAGACCCAGAGGTGGTGCGGTTGAGAGTTGATAACAAATCTGCAATATTGTTGAGTAAAAATCCAGTATTTCATGACCGAAGCAAGCATATAGACACGCGATATCATTTTGTGCGAGAATGTGTTGAAAAAGGTGAGATCGAGATCGAGCATGTCAGCTCAAGTGAACAAATGGCGGATATTCTAACAAAACAACTTGGAAGACTCAAGTTTCTTGAAATGAGAAATAAATTGAAGATCAGAAACATATATGTTCGAGATTAAGGGGGAGATTGTTGCTAATAATCTCTATATATAGACTTAGGCTAGGTATAAGGTGTTTTGTTTCCTATTTTCTTCTTGTTTTGTTTATTTCCTAGTTTGTTTATTTTCTAGTTTGTTATATTAGGTGTAGTTGGAGCCTATAAATAGGCATGAAATAAACCAAGAAAAGTATTCGATTCTATTGATCTTTCTCTATTATTGTTCTGTGAGTTATTCTTAGATCCAACATATACCACTTGGCTTTGTGCTACACGTTGCGACGGGATCGGTTCTTTTGGAAACAAAATCAGAGCATAAGGGTTATATGACAAATTAATCATTTTGTCACATCAGCAAAACCATGTGCATATTGATACTCATTAAATAAAACATTACATGAGAATCAGAGCTATCAATCTTATGCACTAAATACTTACATCTACCCACTTAGTTTACACGTTCTTTTGCCTAATTTTCAGTTCTATTCCAAATATTTTCTAATAATAAAAAATACAAACAAGATAATACTTTGAATTTGAAACTTCACATGATTTTGCGTTCACCATTAAACATGACCGGTGAGCAAGTCAGGGTTCTGCACTTGACTAATAATCTTAGACGTTATGCTCTGAATCATGATTTACTAGGAAGTTAGGACTGTATTTTTGTTCAATAGTAGCTCTCAAGGCCTTGCAGCAGGCCATTTTTGGATTTCCAAGAGGTCCACAGCCCTTAAATCCAAAGAAAGAAACGGTCCTTTGGTGCAGGTTGTGGGTGTGGTCCAATATCCAAAAGGACCACCTCACTCACCTCCTAATTTTGCCAAATCCAACTCATATAAGGGGAAAGAGAAGGCAAGCACAGTTAGATCTGCCTTCACTGTTTTGTATAACAGAACAAAATAAACACTCAAAACTGTCAAGTTAGGACAATACAGAACATGGCTGATGATTGAATCTGTTTTCTCATGTGCAACATAGCTGTGAAGTTTGGAACTCTTTAACAATCACATTCCCTTTTCTTAATTCTGGTGATTTAATTCTATGCAATTTTCCAGTGTCAGCATTATGGTCCCCAAGAAAAGAAAAACAGAGTCTGTGAATCATGTAATGTTCAATTACTCTTGTTCAATTGCTCAGACAGCGGATATCTATCGTCGATATCAACCTGTAAGTGAAATAAATTCGGTTAGGACAGCAATAATGGCAAGAAAATTACAGGATGCTAACAATCTTTATAGGATGAGTGGTACAGTGACAACTGAAAGTTTGTTGCTTGCATATCTACAAATATGTTTTGTGATGGAGCCATGTACAACTGAGCAGTCTATTCTGTGCTGAGATTAATGAGCAATTTGGTAACTCGGATGGGTTTGTTGGTCCCAAGTAGGTTTGCTTTCAATTACCAACACTCTACATGTGAACTTCATATAATGCTGGAATTGCACGGTAAAGTTGCATGCATTTGTACCACCAAGAAGAAAAGTAAAGGAATATAAGTTATCCATACTTGAATCGAGTAGGACCATTATCTTACAAATCTATTCACAACCAAAATTCAGATCACACTGGTTTTTCTTCGAAACAATATTATATTGGATGGAAAAATCTTTACATTTTTTACTATAAATATTTATCATATTAATTTTGATGTTCCGTTGAGTGTTGACTGTATTTTTTAATGCAAGAACGAAAGATGTCGGACGTAATGTTACAACTTTTGGTAAGACATCTTTTGGCATGTATTTAGGCAAATTTAGATGAGTTGCCATATTTGCCAAGGAAATCTCGCTGAAATCAAATTTGGCAATATATTCGCCAGCATAAAGAAAGGAAATTCCATCAAGGCAAGAAAAGAAGAAAGGAAACTCTAGCGTCGGGAAAGATACTGAAGAAAGGAAATTCCATCAAGGCAAGAAAAGAAGAAAAGAAACTCTGGCGCGTGGAAAGATTTCAAGCGTTTAGTCTCAACATCTTGTGTGATAGTTTGTGGATCGCATCATTGGAAACTTTCCTTAATTAGGAGACATATTGCAATTGGAAAGATCCAGCTGTGTACAAGGCTTTTTGTAAGTCTTGTTTGAGTCATGATTCTGGAAAGCTTCATGTCGTGATAGAGACTCTGAAAAGATATCGGTGTTAAGGATTTTGGAAACCTAAATCGACTAGAATTATGGTAACCTTAATGCGTCCCAGAATTAAGTTTGCAGCTGTTATAAAAGCTTAGACTCCACCCTTAGCAGTGAGCGCGACTCCTTGTAGTTTCTTCGGTAAATACACAAAGCTCTTAGACGTGCAGGACTGGCGGGCTGAGAGGTTGTGTGTTCCCCGAAGGACGATTGTGTATCACTACCAGAATCGGAAGATCAAGTGTGAGTGATTGAGGGTTTTATGTGAAGGCGTGATTGAAGGTTCACACACAAGAGCTTAACAACGACATGTAAACATCCAAGCAGTGCGAGGTTCGTAAAGTGGAATCAAGTTGGAGGCTTGGAATGAGGCAAAGTTGGGGTACTGACATGGAATTACGCCTTAAATCTAATAGAATTGGGATGTCAAAAGACCAAAACGCCCCTACTGCTTATGATTTGAAATCTGACCGGTCTAACCGGTTCAAATCTAGTCAAATCGATGCAATTTGACCGGTTTAAATATTAATAATTAAAATAATAATTAGGGATAATTCCAGGTGGCTACACTTAGATTTTTCTGTTTTTCACCTGACTACACCTAGAATTTTTTTTTCCATCTGACTACGCCTAGAATGTGCAAAATTTTCACTTTTCATTTTCCGTCCAATTCTGTTAGTTTTTACCGTTTTCTTCATGTGAAATGACTAAAATGCCCTTCAGGTTTAAGGAGTTATTGTAATTGGATTGAAAAGACTAAAATGCCCTCACCTATTCATCTAATTTTCAAAGACATGCCACCCTCTCTCTTCTCTCTCTCTCTCTCTCTCTCTCTCACTCTCTCTCTCTCTCTCTCTCTCTCTCTCTCTCTCTCTCTCTCTCTCTCTCTCTCTCTCTCTCTCTCTCTCTCTCAGCATATACGGGCCTGTTCACGTCAGGATCCCATACCAGCACAAGAGGATGTTTGGGTTCGTGACTTTTGTGTATCCGGAGACGGTGAAGCTCATCCTCGCCAAAGGCAACCCTCACTTCGTCTGCGACGCTCACGTCCTTGTAAAGCCATACAAAGAGAAGCCCAAACTCACACTTGCTCCTGAAAAAAACAACAAGTACACACTCTCACACTACATATATACTCTCTGTTTCCATTACAACCAAACCAATAATGTTTGTTGATTTGGCAGCTGCAGGAAGCAGCAAATGGAGAGAGGCGAAGACTTCTCACCTTCCGCTCTCGATTTCTTTGACCATTCATCTCCTGGTAATAACCCATTCAACAATTTCTACTTTGGTTTGCTATTACTGAGAGTGAGTTGGGGTTTGATTGTTGGATGGTGGTGGGTGTGGCAGGAGGAGCAGGAGGACGTATGTTTTATAACAGCAGTCAGGAGATGAAGAGGAAGAGCTCTGGTCGCCTCTCGGCCCCTCCTCACCGGCGAGGTCGTGCTCCGAGACTCTCCGATCCTCCTCTACTCCGCCATCCCCTTCTCCAAGCAGCAAGAACATCGATTTCACTACTGCGATCACTACTGCGTGCAATTCAAATTCGAGTTCGATTTCGGTGATTTCGTGTCCTTCCTGCTCCAGATCTCTCTTCTGCGGCCAGAATTGTCGATCCATCGCCGTCGCGACCTCGCACACGCCGTGGATCTGCCAAGCCCTAGATCGGCTCCAGAACTGCTCGTTGCTCCTCCAGCAACCGCTGGAGAGGCAGGTCGAGGCTCGATTTCTCTACTCCGCGTACAATCTCGCCGCCATGGATCCTCCGAGCTTCCAGATCTTGCTCTCTCTTCAGGGCCGGGACCGTGAGATTGACGAATCCGCGCGTTTTCTCCATTCGATTTTGTCCTCCCTGTGCTCGCATCCGCCGATTGTTCAGGGATTTTCGTTTCGCCGGAGCTCACGGCGGCGCTGATCTGGAGGGACAGGCTCAACGCCTTTGGCCTGATAGAGCCTGTCTCCGACGCCGAGCCCTCGGCTAAATGAAAGTCCATCTTTTGGTTTTCATGGTGGGAGCTATCCAGCAGTGACAGCTTAACCACTTTCTTTGCCATAAACAATGCAAAGTATGCTTTTATTTGTTTAGTTTCAAATTATGAGAGAGAGAGAGAGAGAGAGAGAGAGAGAGAGAGAGAGAGAGAGAGAGAGAGAGAGAGAGAGAGAGAGAGAGAGAGAGAGAGAGAGAGAGAGAGAGAGAGAGAGAGAGAGAGAGAGAGAGAGAGAGAGAGGGGGGGGGTGGCATGTCTTTGAAAATTAGATGAATAGGTGAGGGTATTTTAGTCTTTTCAATCCAATTACAATAACTCTTTAAACCTGAAGGGCATTTGAGTCATTTCACATGAAGAAAACGGTAAAAACTAACAGAATTGGACGGAAAATGAAAAGTGAAAATTTTGCACATTCTAGGCGTAGTCAGCTAGAAAAAAAAATTCTAGGTGTAGTCAGGTGAAAAACAGCAAAATCTAAGTGTAGCCACCTGGAATTATCCCTAATAATTAATATTACATTGAAACTTTCGAATTTAATAACACTCTCATACGACCTCAGTTTCGGGCTCATAGTATATCAAATCGAAGAGAATCGGAAGATAAACAATTTTGAAGATTAATTAATAATCAAATAAAAATTATTAATTAATAATTAGATAGTATAAATTATTATTTTAATTTAATTATTAAAATTATTCTTCAAAGTTTTTTATCTTCTGATTCTCTTCGATTTGATATTTTATGAGCCCGAAATGGAGGTCGTATGAGAGAGTTATTCCATTCGAAAGTTTCAATATAATATTAATTATTAACAATAATTAAATTTTATATTATTATTAATTATTAATAATTATTATTATTTTAATTAAACCGGTTTGACTGGATTTGAACAGGTCAAACTGGTCATATTTCAAATCATAAATATTAGGGGTATTTTGGTATTTTCACATATCAATTCTGTTAGATTTAACATATTATCTACTTATCTGCACCTAATTAGACTTGGAGTACCGACAAAAATATTATTATTATTATTATTATTATTATTATTATTATTATTATTATTATTATTATTATTATTATTATTATTATTATTATTATTATATGATGGGTATATAAAAAAAACTGATATCGCATGAGCCTCACATGGAAAGGAAATCAAATTTTCATTTATATTAACTACATTCTCAATTTTGAAATTATCTAAAGATATAAAGTTCTCATTGATATTGATAGTAGGGAATATTCCAGATGGGTACCCCTGGTTATGTCACATTATCAGATGATATACCTTAAAATTTTCGTATTAGGGTGACTACCCTAGCAACTCATTTGTCTCACCGTTAGTCATTCCGTCCAATTCTGTTACTTTTTAACATTTTTGACATGTGAAATGAATATAATACCCTTAAGGGGTAAATAAGTTATTATAATTGGAGTGAAAAGACTAAAATGCCCTCACCTATTCATCTAATTTTCAAATGAATGCCACTCCCTCCTCTCTTGTCTCTGCACGACCTCCGGCCTCCGACAGCTGTGTCTCCAGCTTCCGACAGCCATGTCTCCGGCCTTAGGTCGTCTTTAGCCTTGCTCCGGTAAAGTGCGAGCTTCGGTGGTGCTCTCGGTGGGGTTCAGAGGTTCTGCGCGACCGCTCCACGACGGTTTGGACGGTTTCCATGTCCGGCGTGGAAGGTTTCCATGTCCGTCGAGTTCATACTCCTCCGTTAACGTAAATCCGAGACCATTTCGGCGAGGGTGAGGCGTCGGCTCCGACAATTCTTGACGCAAACGACCTCTCGGCTCCGTCGTCGTGACGTTCAATTCGTCCTCCTCGGTTAGACGATGAAGATCACCGACGAGCTCAAGAAGCTGTTGTGCCGGAGGGGATTTTCCGACACCCTCCGTGGAAACCGTCCGGACCGTCGTGGAGTGGTCGCGCAGAACCTCTGAACGCCAGTGAGAGCACCATCGGAGCTCGCACTTTCCTCGGAGTGAGGCTCAAGACGACCGGAGGCCGGAGACAAGGTTGTTGGAGGCCGGAGACACGACCGTCGAAGGCCGGAGGTCGCGCAGAGACAAGAGAGAAGAGAGTGACATTCATTTGAAAAATAGATGAATATGTGAGGGCATTTTAGTCTTTTCACTCTAAGATTTAAAATGAAGATTACTGACATTGAAGAAGTCCACGATCTCAAAAACCTTAAATTTGATTAACTAATGGGGTCTTTAGTGACTTATGAACTATCTCCTCCAAGTGTTGATATGAAGAACAAAGGAGTAGCCTTCAAAAGCACGATTCAGAAGCAAGCAGAACATGTATATTATGATTTTGATGAAGAAATTGATAATACTATTGCTATGATGACCAAGAACTATGACAGAGTCATGAGAAGATTTAGTCAAATGTCTGGGAAGAATGTGCCACAAGAGGTCAGAGACGCCCATATTTCAAAAGAATGAAAACACTCACAAAACTACCAGGGATAGAGAACGTTATGGAAATAGTAGAGGGATTCAATGTCAAGAGTGTGAAGGCTTCGGGCATAGTTAGAAGGAGTGTCCCAACTTCTTGAAAAGAGAGTTCAATGTCTCACTATCTGATGAAGAAGAAAAGGACATTGACTCCAAACATATAAGTAACTTTGTTGCTTTTTCAGGCATCACTGATTGTCATAATCTTAAACATACTGACGAATCTGCTGAGACTTCTGTCTCTTATGATGATGAGCTATCTGATAAAATCATGAATGATGCTTATAATAGCTTATATACTAAATGGGTTGAAGATTCTCATGCCCTTGACAAGCAGGGTGCACTCATTCTCTCCCTTACTGAAGACAAGTCAAGATTGCTAGAGACCATTGTTGATCTAAAGCGTGAAGTAAGTCGATTGAATAAGGAACTGAACCATATGACTAAATCTGTCCGAATGATGAACTCCAACACCGATACTCTGGACAAGATCCTATCCATTGGAAAACCAGCCAAGAACATGAATGGACTGGGTTACTCTCACGAGGCATCCACGTCACAGACTGTTTGTGTTCCTCAAAATGATGTAAGACAGATGTCAAGAAAGATGTTGATCCAGATGTCAAGCAAGATTTCAAAGACATATGACATCGACAAAGTTTAGAAACATCGTCAGCAACATCTTTCTAACTTCCCCAACAAACCACGATGGGTCTGCCATCACTACGGAAAAAAGACACATACGCCCTTTTTGCTATCATCTTCACGGGAAGAAACACACTCGTCATCAATCATCACACAAGCGTGTGCCATCACTCCGAAAGGCCACCCCACAGAAAGAATGGCGAGTTAAAGAAGGTCGTCAATCCGCTCTTCAGAAAGAATGGCGAATAAAGGATGTCGAGAACAAAGTCCCACAGAAAGCTCAACGAAGTGAAAATTTTGACATGGACAATAGAGCTGGTAAAGAAAACAACAAAGGTAGAGGAATACAATGCCATGAATGCCAAGGATTCAGACATGATCAAAGAGAATGTCCTAACTACCTAAGTAAACAGAGAAGAGGTTGTAATGCTACATTGTCCGATGAGGAAACCGAGGATAGTGAAACAGAGGAGGTAAGTAACTTAGTTCCATTCACAACTTCTACTTCTCTCAGTAAACCAGGTTGGTTTGTTGATTCTACTGAAGACACACAAAACCTGTCACTTGATGACGAATGGACTGAGAATCAATTGAACGAAGCTTATTGCATTCTCTACACCAAGTGGATTGAGAAGTCCCAGGTCCTAGACAAGCAAGCTGCCCAAATTATTACTCTCACTGAAGATAAGTCTAGATCGTTGGAGACTTTCGCCGAGCTAAAACGAGAAGTCACCCTACTCAATGGAGAAATAGAACAAATAACCAACTCAGTTAACATAATGAATCCAAGTACTGAGAGTCTTAGGTCATCCCTTGGACTATGCATTAATGATCAACGATGATCACTGAATGTTGGAGGGGAGCTTTGTTGATTCGTTTCCTCCCCTCTTGAACAAAGAAGGCCTCTAAATCGAATATGGGCCTAAGACAGACCAAGGCTCATTTGGGTATATAACATCATGGCGAAATTTCAGTCTACCTTAAGCGAAGGATGTCGTGGAGGAAGTTGTTCATCCATATGTCAATGTTAATGGCGTATCTAATGTTGCTGCCGCCAAAGATAAATTCCCCCTCTCGACAGAGAAAGCTAATTCTGATTCTCACACTATTTATAATCTGATTGAAGAAACCCCTATTGTGGTTCAAGATCCCCTGGATGAGGATGAGAATATTGTGGAAGAAGCTTCAACCTCCTTTGCACAAACGAATTTGGATCACCGTCCTATTGTTGTGCAAGAACCACTTTGTGTCGTTGTGCCTGGTAAACCTCACAGGCCTGCTCAATATGTTACGAAAAATGTCCCAACATCCTTGGTTCAGGAAAACATAGGTGAACCTGCGAATAGGGAAGATGTTGTAGAGGATGGTCAAATTGTCTCTACTGAAGAATATCTGAAAGAAGTTGTCAATAAAGACATCAACATAGATGTCAATAAATATGTTGCTGCAGATGCTGACACAGTGGTGGCTGAAGATGTCGCTGCTGATGTTTCACAGGATGTCTTAACATCATTGAAAAAGAAATTACTCATCGATGAATAGGTCAGCCTAGCCGCAATGATGGAAGTGGAAGAAAGTGATCCGCTGAGACCACACAAAGAAGAACAAATGGAAGAAGCCGATATAAGGGCATCTCTTTCAAAGGCATTCTTGAGACAAATTAAGGTATTCCTCATCCTACTGTAATGTTATGAAGAATGTCTCTACTTCATCTCTGTTTGACGAGGCTCCACAGAGTGATGGTATATGAAAGTCAAGTTGGCGAGGGGAACAAAAATGGTAACTCTGAGGGATGTGACTCTTCCTAATTTGTTTCACAATCCTTCTTGGTTCATGATATACAAGATTTGTTGCTCGGAGGAATATTTTGTAGTTTTTTTATATGATTTGGTTATTGCCTTTGGCTCGTTTTTGAGGCAATCAGGGGGAGAAGTAAGTAAGAAGGTGTGTGAGGCAAAGAGTGCTTGCCTAAAATATAGCCAAAGGGGGAGATTGTTGTTACGTTGAGTGTTGGTTGTATTTTTTAGTGTAAGGACGAAAGATGTCGGACGTAATGTTACAACTTCTGGTAAGACATTTTTTGGCATGTATTTAAGCAAGTTTAGATGAGTTTCCATATTTGCTAAGGAAGCCTCGCTGAAATCAAATTTGGCAATATAATCACCAACATAAAGAAATGAAATTCTATCAAGGCAAGAAAAGAAGAAAGGAAACTCTAGCGTTGGGATAGATACTGAAGAAAGGAAATTCCATTAAGGCAAAAAAAAGAAAAAAGGAAACTCTGGCGCGTGGAAAGATGTCAAGGGTTTAGTCTCAACATCTTGCGTGACAGTCTGTGGATCGCAGCATTGGAAAATTTTCTTACAAGACTTTTGGTAAATCTTGTTTGAGTCATGATTCTGGAAAGCTTCCTGCCGTGATAGAAACTCTGAAAATATATCGGCGTTAAGAATTTTGGAAACCTAAATGGACTAGGATTATGGTAACCCTAATGCGTTCTGGAATTAAGTTTGCAGCTGCTATAAAAGATTAGGCTCAATCCTTAGCAGCGAGCGCGACTCCTTGTAGTTTCTTTGGTAAATACACAAAACTCTTAGACGTGCAGTACTGGCGGGCTGAGAGGTTGTGTGTTCCCCGAAAAAAGATTGTGTATCACTACCAGAATCGGAAGATCAAGTGTGAGTGATTAAGGGTTTTATGTGAAGGCGTGATTGAAGTTTCACGCACAAGAGCTTAACAGCGACTTGTAAACATTCGAGCCGTGCGAGGTTCGTAGAGTGGAATCAAGTTGGATGCTTGGATTCAGGGGGATTCCCTGAGATAGATTTGCACTAGAAAGAGTAGCATAAAGTAGTGGTTTGTGTGATAATTACCGATACTTGTATGTTTTGACTGGTTCCATTATAGTGAAATCTTTCCACTGACAAAGCACCCTCAGACGTAGAATTTCAAATTTTATACATCATCGAAGACGATTATGTTGAATCATACACATATTTGAATTAGGGAACTTTTGGCTTGATACATCGAAGACCTGAACCGTTCTTAAATAGTTGTATAATAGTGTTAATGTCAATGGGTAGGGGTAACGGGCAAATATCGTTATACCCATACCCGAGCTTGATCATTTACCCATTCATTTATCAGGTACCCGGCCCAATCAAATACGTACCCTACGGATAAAAGTATTTTCTTATACCAGATACCTGACCCAAAATTAAATAAATAGTTCAAAAAATAAAAATCAACAATTTCTAAATTTGTTATGTTTAGTAAAAAATTAGTTTTTTTTTTTTTTGTAGATTATGTTTATTTATTTATAATAAAGATTCTACTTTCCATATAAAGAAATATTAATTGGGGGTTGATATGGGTCGACCCGTACCCGTGAAATTTCTGATATGTTATTGTTTGTTATATGGTAGATCTGTTCTGATTGGGATTGCGACATTGGACACCTGTCGGGTTTGAATTTTTTTATGCCATTTTTATGTAATATGACCTGGCGATAACGAGTAATTATACATACTTTTCACCACATTCATTTAAAATGATACCGAGAAATTCAAAACTCATCTTTAACCTTGGTCTCAATATAATATGCATTATGACGGATAACCTTAAAGATTAATAGATTATTTTTCAATATCTTTCCATATAAAACAATATGGATTTTAACCAGTTGAAAAAATGGTTTTAGAAGAAATTGAAAACAAAATTAAAACGAATGTATATAGGTAATGAGTTGTTGCCGTTTTGTTTCGGTTTTATTATTGCTCTTGATTTGTGTCAGTTCATTGTCCAATTAACATGCTATATATTCAGCAATGGAAAAAGGAAAGTAAGCAAAAAAAAGTAATCACCGAGTAAGCTATGTGTTGAGCCAAAATATTTTCTCATTTTATCCTTGTATTTTTGTGTTCGATAATCTTTTCGGCATGGTATATATTTTGTTTATACTATCGTTGTATTCTAAGAGACTAAGTTCATAAGAAACGCACATATATTTGTATAGATGGTCTCGAGGCTCGGTAGAATCCACCCGAACAAAGATCTAAAAACTGTCTAGTGAAACTCAGCATTGTCGACAAATATGTTTCAATCTAAATGAACCAACACAGTATACAAGACGGGATGAAGAATCCAACAAATTAAAAATCATAATTTTTTTGGAGGTATGTAACTCTCGCCCAACATTTGATAGATCCTAACTTTTCCATCCTAGCGATGCTTTTGACTCTCTGTTAGTACTTAGTAGCCGATCTTCAGTTTTCAAATACATGGGTAGATATCTTTTGAAGTATACTTTCTTTTCTTGTTCTTAATTGGGATATCTTGGGAGTTGAATTAGTTGATATGCTATACCATACAGAAAATATTAGTACATATTTGTAATTAATGAATCTGTTTCACTTTAAATGGGGCTCTTACGATCATAATCAAGTTCGGCCTAAGCATCAAAGTTGTAGAGAACGGAAGAATTCAACGCTATTAGGATCAGAATTTTTGGACATCTGTAGCTCATATTATACCCTATGGACGGTAGCAATACAAATGATAACGTAATTATAACTTGTTCTTAATATTGTTTTCATTGTAATCTTATTTTTGTTTATGTATTAACTGTTAGATACGGGGTTAGTCCATAAACACAATTCGAGCAATTAATACATTCATTCAAGCATGCATGCAATAATTAAATAAATGAAAAGACGAACACTAAGAATAATATTTTATTATTATTGAATATCACCGTCACAATACATAATATTTACTGGACCTGTGATTCGGTATTGGATAGATGAAGAAGGAGGAAACGATTATCAATGAGGTACGGTAATCCGCTTTCCTTGAGACGAATTTTGCCCCCGTATGGACAAATCGCTCCCAGGATACAACGTCGATCGTAGGCGAACTCTGAACCGTGATGTAGAGAGAATCATGCAAGATGAACTAGAGAGAGATGGTCGAGTAGGGTATTTTTCGATGTGTCTCTATTTCTCTACAAAAACTATCTATTTATAGGTTTAGGGAAAAGTTGAAACCTAAAAAGAAAGGAAAAGAAATAATTACAAATTTCTTTCTTGGGGAGAAAGACAATATCTCAGAATATTCTCTTAATTTCCAATTAAGAGATTTTTCCTTTTAATGGCATAATGTGACCACATTTATTTCCAAATAATTATTTGGAAATATTTTACATTTACAAAATATCACGGAAATATTTTATTCATGAATAAAAATATTCTGAAAATATTTAATTCTTCAATATAAATATTCCGAAAATATTTATTTATTTCCACATTGCAAGTTGGAGAATATTATTTCTGATTTTAGGAAAAAATATTTATTCCCAAATTTAATGACTTGGAAAATATTTATTTCCGAATTATATTGGAAAATATTATTCTCAATTTACAAATAAAAACTATTGGTGGAAATTCGTTTTTGTGCCTCAGTGAAAATGTGGCGGACTTTCGGCCCCCAAATTTTCAGCACAACTCATTTCAAGTGGTCATCTTTGAGGTTCAATTTCTCATTCACCTATTGTCCGTTTAGAGCTCGTGATATACCGTTGGAAAGCTCTCATATTCTAGATTATGTAAACATGTTTCACATCATTCTAGGCCTATTCGAAGCGTTCCAAAATCATGGCTTAAGTTGACCCATTCACTAGTTAACACATATGTCAACTTTTGCCATTTTCATCAATTTTGTCCAACAATCCCCCACATGAATGAAATTGAACGTGTAATAATTTCAACGTGGTGATTACTCTCTACAGTCGATATATGCATCGGATAAGTAGGTTACCCCCTTTGAACTTTCCTAGTGAAAGTATACTTATCTTCCTGACATATGAGTAGACGCGATGTCCTTGAACTCTCTGTCGTTTAGCGTAAGAGATCATATACTTCACACATATATCAACGAACTCTCTGAAATTGAACGTGTAATAATTTCAACGTGGTGATTACTCTCTACAGTCGATATATGCATCGGATAAGTAGGTTACCCCCTTTGAACTTTCCTAGTGAAAGTATACTTATCTTCCTGACATATGAGTAGACGCGATGTCCTTGAACTCTCTGTCGTTTAGCGTAAGAGATCATATACTTCACACATATATCAACGAACACGGTTGTTAGGTTCTCATGGTTGTGTTCTTTATGGTCATGAACACCTTCTAGTTCTGCAAGAGCTTAAGAGAACTAAGCCTTATAAGTTTCTTTTGAAGCGACCCCACTTCAATCTCACATAGATGATATCTTTTGCTCAGCTTCGTGATGCACAAAGTATCATTAAAAGCATAGCTTAACCTGATCTATTTTTATGTCACTGTTTGACATCATAGGAATGGTCTCGGGGTTGCCCCCACAGTGACCGCACAAGGTTCATGCAATTAGACTGTCCCTTTGAACCTAGATCTTGGGATGTCCAGTCAACTAGGTTGGGTTTTCCTTCACATGAAGCCTTAATTATATGGGCTTGAGCCGCATTCCTTTCGATGTTTATCAACTTGATCTCTATTTAACCCAACGGTTAACGGATCCGCAATATTATCATTTGAACTTATCAAGTCAACATAGATAATTATCGTAGAGATCAGTTGTTTAACGATGTTATGTCGACGACGCATATGTCGATCTTTACCGTTACCCCCAAGCTATGTGCACTACAAATAGTTGCTTGGTGATCACAATGCACACATATTTTAGGCCCTAGCTTTCTCCATTTAGGAATATCCTCGAGAAAGTTACGTAGCTCATCGGCTTCTTCCACAGCTTTATCCAAAGCTTCAAACTCAGATTTACGTGTTAATCTGGTTATTATCGTTTGTCGTAAGGATTTCCATGACACAACTTCTCCTGCTAGGGTTGAGACATTTCTCCTCTTGTCTTTGACATCCCTTATGTTAGATATCCAACAAGCATAATAATATACCTCTAGCACGACAAGTTCTCTTGCATAGTATAGTCTATAGTTATGGGTTCCTCGTACATACCTTAGTATTCTTATGATTCCCTTTTTCATGGACACACATATTCAAAGAAACAAACATTCTTTAACTCCATTATCATGTTCTTCTGTATTTCAAAATCTGTTTGATTCATACACAAAGAACCGATACCACTATACAAAGCATATGCAATGAAAATACAGTCCAACGTTTTGGAACTTATTTCATTGCCTCTTGTAAAGGGTTGTTACCTTGGCAAGGTACCCCCCACATTTTTAGGCAATTATTGGAAGGTTCGTTTCTTTTCCATAATTCCTACAGTATCTTGTTTGATTCCTTCCTGGGTTACTTTATTTAAAAAGTGACTAACTGACGTACACTTCCCTTCACCCCCCCCCCCCCCCCCCCCACATGTATCGTGACAACCTATTATACGTTAAATCAGACATTTTTCTTTGTGACGTAAGGAAACAATATCTCGTTGGTTTTTGACTTATTATAAATTCACACTTAGAATTTAAGGATTCTACATTTGTTAACCAACGCAGCGCTACGTAGTCAACTTGTCCAATTTTACATGTCATCCATACAATGACTTATTGAATTAAACATAAGAAGCGTCCCTCTTATTTTATTCATCATTTTGGACTTGCATGAAAGATTCTCATCATTTTCCACATGCATCTCATCCTTAGTCAAAACTCATTCCAGCCTTCCACCATCTTAACGCCTTGTGAGCTTAAGAGGTTGTTGGATACAATTCTCTTGCAAATGTTCGATACGTGAGTGACATTTCGCAGAACTACTTCTTTTCCAAAAAAATATTCATGAAATTGATCAATTAAAATTTTTAATTTCAAATTCATATATCAAGTTTAGACAATTCAACGTTTTCCAATAATGGAAATAATTGTCTAACTCGATTCCACACATTCTAGATGAATAATTGAAAAAATCCAATTTATTCACATTTGATTTCGCAGCGTGTTTTCGTTGATCGCAAAGATCATTCGGTTTTGTCCTTTATGTTCTTGAACATGATGGATCATACCGACCTACAATCAACAAATCCAACATATGTTGATCTCACGTGTTTCACAAAGAAACATATACGTTGTTTAATCTATTTTACATATCTCGTAGAATCGATTAATCAATGATCTTTATAATAATCGTTCATACATGTTTATGCATAGATTAAACTCTGTGTATCAATTAAAACATTTGATACTGTTCAATACGCCATTCCATACTCTTGTCTAGAGTTGGATCATAAGAATTCAATTTATATTTTTCTCGTAAGTTATTCAAAGTTAACACTAGAGTCTTTCAATTTTTTCGTGCGTGTTCATTTATGAACCGAATCAAATTGACTTAACATCACATTATATAATAATTAAGACCATATTATTCCAAAGAATAATTTTCTTAAGAAGTATATACTTGTTGTCATTATACTTGGAAACTGTTCGGTTTGTGTTTCCATTATAAATGGAACTTGTTTCTACTGTACAAGTATGTAAGTGAGTTAATGACATAAATATAAGAAACGTTTCTCTTATTTTATTCACAACTTTGAAATTTACTGAAATTACATATAATTTCTAAATCTCAACTAAGTACTTGAATCGATGTTATACATCTATCGTGTCATGACATCCACAATGTTAGCTTCAAGCTTCTTTGCCTTTCTTCAGCATCCTGCATTTGGAAGACATAAGCACTTGCTTGTTGCAATTTGAAGCACTTCCCATTAGACTTGGGTTTCTTGACAACGCCTCCTTAAGGTTTCTTGCTCTTTTGTGGATCTCTCTAGACCTCCACCATTTTAGCCACATATCGGCTGACAGCGTTGGTTAAGTTGCTTTCGCGTTTTCGTCAACCATATATGATACAACGAATAACAAAATTAGATCGAATTAAATAACGTGTTCACATAGAACAAATAATTCAGATCACAAAAATCAGATCTCGCGTTGGTGGAGCGTAGTTCTACCACGCGAGAGTCTGGTTATACCAGTAGATAACGAAGTTCTACCACACATAACGTCTATCCGTAGAGAACAAAGTTCTACTACACAGAACGTTAGGTTTTACTTGTAAAGGAAGGTAGTTCCCCCACACAACCAGTGTGTCCCTGTACGTGTTAATCGTCTATAAATAGAACAGGATCAACTGAGTCAGAGGCTCGCATCATTACTCTATGTTAATCGTCTTTACGCGTTTCACTTAGAAACAAATCGATTACATAGTTACATTGATTGAATCGTTTTTACGTGTTCCATAAAAGGAAACAAAATCGATTAATCATGCATCGAGTAACACTAGACCATCATCTTGTTTGACCAATTATATCAAATCATATCATCTCAATTAATGTGCAATTTCACACGTCAAATTTACAACACCACTTAAGCATCTCGTCTTCATAACCATTCAGTAAATTTGACATACACACATACATATACTCATATCACACTTAGCATGTATATTCATATATTCATCGATACTATAATAATACGCATGCATGTGTTATAACGTCCTTAGTATATATATAAATATACACACATCTATAAATTTATAAGCATCCAGAATCGTTCTTAGCACACATATATGATCATTAAATCATGGACATGCATATATATATATATAATCGAACCGAGTCATATATGTATATTAAATATATTAATTGAAACATACACGTATATATGCATAGATCAAACCACCGATACACACACTTATATATATATATATATATACATATATATCAGCATCCTATGCTAATAAATACAATAACGAGCATATACATATTACAGAGAAGCACGCTTATCTTACTATATAAACATATAAAGAATAGCATCTCATGTTTGTAATTGTATAAGTATGTGAGTGTATATATGTAATATATACATAAACCATCTCATGCTTGATTATCTAAACATACAAGTCATCTACGTGTGTACATGAATACAAGGGAGGAGCAAACTTATCTCATTGTCTTGTCTCCATATTAGCGTGTCCTCTCACGTATGCCTCTTACTATAATCCCGTTGAGATCTTATCAAGATGATTCCAAATATGTATTTATCTGTTCATCGTATATGAATTACAGAAGTGCTTCGTTCCGAGCCAAACTTAAACGTCGACAACGCAGAATTTTCCTAGACAACTTTTCGAATCTTGGTTCGATGCTCTGGAAAATAAAACTTAGGAAAACATAATAATCAAATCTGATTATTTCAAACCAATAAATCATGAACATTAAGTTAATCTTTTTTATTAAAAAGAATTTTAAAAAGTTTCGAGTAAACCGTTTTATCGAGTCTGTTTGACCAAATGTCAAATCAGATTAATTCCGTCATGGTAACCTGTTCGTCGGGTTAGAAAGCGTCTATGGAAAAACTACAACACAAAAATTCGTCTCAAGATTGTTAGTTACGGGGTTAGTCCATAAACGCAAATCGAGCAATTAATACATTCATTCAAGCATGCATGCAATAATTAAATAAAGGGATAATGACAGTTTGTTACACCTAACTATGGTGAAATGACACTTTCATACCCTAACTATAAACTTCTTTTTTTTAGTACCCTGACAATGTTTTTGTGACAACCTAGCTCTAAAATGTCTAAAATGCCCAAAATGCCCTTGGTTTAAGAAACCAAAATCAAATTGGTTCAATTTGGTTTAAAACCTAGAATTAAACCGGTTCAACCTCAATTGAACCGGTTCTTCTTCTTCTTCACCGGAAACGCCGCCCACGCCTCCTACCTCCTCCGCTCCGGCGACCTCGGCGACGAATCTGCTTCACCTCGAGTTGAAGTATATGCAAGTTACACCAATAAATAATTCTTGATAATTTGAGTTGGAGTGTGTATTTATAGAGCAAGATATTGGGTTTAAACTAAAGCAAGGAAGAAAGAAAATGGTTTCTTCAGTATTTCCCCTCCCTGTTCCTCTGGTATCTCGACATGGGTCAGCCATTAAATCCCATGAGCTCCCCAGCTTCAACACTCCTATGGAGCTGAAGAAGCTCCACGCTCACTTGGCCAAGACCAACACTCATCTCTCCGTCCTCCCTCTCTCTCGCGTCGCTCTCTTCTGCGCTCTCACTCCCTCCTTCCCCTACGCCCACCAAATCTTCCTCCGCGCCGATCCCGACACCTCCCCCACCTTCCTCTGGAACTCCCCTCTCCGATCCTTCTCTGATGGCGACTCTCCTATCGACGCAATCCGCCTCTTCTCCCAGATGCTCCACTTCGGGGTCTCCCTTGATGCTTTCACTTGCTCTTTCCTTCTCAAAGCGTGTACTCGGCTCGTGGATCTAAGGGTCGGCAGGGTCGTTCATGGGTATGTGCACAAACTTGGCTTTACCCCCAATTTGGTTTTACAGAACATGATTCTTCTCCTCGTCGCCGGAGCCGGAGGCGGTTCGCCGGAACGAGGTGAAGCAGATTCGTCGCCGAGGTCGCCGGAGCGGAGGAGGTAGGAGGCGTGGGTGGCGTTTCTGGTGAAGAAGAAGAAGAACCGGTTCAATTGAGGTTGAACCGGTTGAATTCTAGGTTTTAAACCAAATTGAACCAATTTGATTTTGGTTTCTTAAACCAAGGGCATTTTGGGCATTTTAGACATTTTAGAGCTAGGTTGTCACAAAAACATTGTCAGGGTACTAAAAAAAAGAATTTTATAGTTAGGGTATGAAAGTGTCATTTCACCATAGTTAGGTGTAACAAACTGTCATTATCCCTTAAATAAATGAAAAGACGAACACTAAGAATAATATTTTTTTATTATTGAATATCACCGTGACAATACATAATATTTACTTGACCTGTGATTCGGTATTGGACAGATGAAGAAGGAGGAAACGATTATCGACGAGGCACGGTAATCCGCTTTCCTTGAGACGAATTTTGCCCCCGTATGGACAAATCGCTCCCAGGATACAACGTCGATCGTAGGCGAACTCTGAACCGTGATGTAGAGAGAATCAGGCAAGATGAACTAGAGAGAGATGGTCGGGTAGGGTATTTTTCGATGTGTCTCTATTTCTCTACAAAAGCTATCTATTTATAGGTTTAGGGAAAAGTTGAAACCTAAAGAGAGAGGGAAAGAAATAATTACAAATTTCTTTCTTGGGGAGAAAGACAATATCTCAGAATATTCTCTTAATTTCCAATTAAGAGATTTTTCCTTTTAATTGCATAATGTGACTACACTTATTTCCAAATAATTATTTGGAAATATTTTACATTTAGAAAATATCACGGAAATATTTTATTCATGAATAAAAATATTCTGAAAATATTTAATTCTTCAATATAAATATTCCGAAAATATTTATTTATTTCCACATTGCAAGTTACAGAATATTATTTCCGATTTCAGTAAAAAATATTTATTCACAAATTTACTGACTTGGAAAATATTTATTTCCGAATTATATTGGAAAATATTATTCTCAATTTACAAATAAAAAATATTGGTGAAAATTCGTTTTTGTGCCTCAGTATAAATGTGACGGACTTTCGGCCCCCAAATTTTCAGCACAACTCATTTCAAGTGGTCATCTTTAAGGTTCAATTTCTCATTCACCTCTTGTCCGTTTAGAGCTCGTGATATACCGTTGGAAAGCTCTCATATCCCAGATTATGTAAACGTGTTTCACATCATTTTAGGACGAGTCGAATCGTTCCAAAATCACGGCTCAAGTTGACCCATTCACTAGTTAACACATGTCAACTTTTGTCATTTTCATCAATTTTGTCCAACATTAACCAGTTGTCTAACATAACTTCTTTTTTTTTTTATTTCTTAACAATATAATTATTCTTTTAGAGACATCTATTATACATAGAACTCATAATGATGTTAACTTCTGCCTCAACCAATGTTAAACGTATAAAATATTTCTTATCTTCAGGAATTATGTACGCAGTGACATAGTCAATGATATATATATTATTTCCATTTCTACAGATTTATGAATTCCTTTTGGGATCTATATCCTTTCACAAGAAAAAAAAAATGTTACGTTCATTTAAGGATTGCAAAACAACGTAACCCTAAATACAAGTCATAAAACTTATTCTATATCACCAATCATATTGCCTATAGTTCTATCAATAAAGGATAAATTAAGGTAATTTTGTGATTTTTTAAAAGTTGAGGGGTATGTTAGTTATGTTAGTTACTATGCAACCAATTTGAACTTAAAAGTAGAAAAGTATGACACTTAAAAATTTACGGAACAAAGTGTTAATCACGTTCGAGCGATGATGTAAATATTGTAATTGTTTTTAAAATAAAAGTCTATCAAATGTTTTTGTGTGCAATATTAGGCCAATTTCTTTTTGGTCATACTTGTACCAAATGCGTTTGAGAGTTTAAATTTGTTGATTTCTCGTGTCTTTCGTATTTATCCCACTTTTAATGAGATATTTCGTCATTTTTCCCACAAAATTATTGGTATACTCTCAATTACAACTACCATTAAAAAATTACTATTATGATTTTCACATTTACTTTTAAGAACTGTTGACATGTAGAAGTTTGAGGTTTCCTCGAACTCGTTATAATCGAGCTTAAGTGGAATTTGAGCTCGAACTCGTTATAATCGAGCTTAAGTGGAATTTGAGCTCAAGAAAGAGAAAAAAAGAGAGTACCAAAGTGTGAATTAACTATAATTAAGTGTTGTAAAAAGTTATTTTCTCTTTAATTAATTATATATCTTTATTGATATATTTTTAAAATTTTTGTACATTTATAATGAAATTAGACGAACCTAATCGAGTCGAACCGATCTCGAGGTTGTTGGCTTAGTATTTAATGAATATATATAAATATATATATATATATATATATATATATATATAGGTGTAATTTGGTGCAAACCATACCACCCCGTGTGAACCCACAGGAGCGTGACACATGGCAGCGCACTCGCTGACGTGGCATACCATTTTTTTTTCAATCCCTCACTACACCATATATATATATATATATATATATATATATATATATATATATAGGTGTAATTTGGTGCAAACCATACCACCCCGTGTGAACCCACAGGAGCGTGACACATGGCAGCGCACTCGCTGACGTGGCATACCATTTTTTTTTCAATCCCTCACTACACCATTCCCCCGCCGAGTAATACTTTTCCCTTTAGGTTATAGAAATATACCCACCCCCTGCCACACGGCAACCTTACGTTGGTTCGCACTTTGATATATGGTTGGTCGGTAAAGGTATATCTTTCCCGACCGAACAAGTTGGTCGGGAATAGTATCTATGCCGTTTAACTTTGTTTCGGTCGGGAAAGGTAGTTATGCCGACCAACTACGTGTTGGCCGGTAAAGATAGTTATGCCGATCAATTTTGTTTTAGTCGAAAATAATTTCTATGCCGACTGACATGGTTTTGGTCGGGATTGATGTCTATGCCAACCAACTTGGGTTTAGTCGGGAATGATTTCTATGCCGTCCAATTTTGTGTTGGTTGGAAAATCTTAATTAAAGAAATTCATTTACATAAATCTATTAACAAAACCTGTACATTTAATCAAGACATATTAAAGTCAAGAAACCACAAACCAGTGTCCATTAAGTGAAGAAACCATAAACCACTTTCCATTAAAACAAAACAAATCATGCTAATTGTGTTCATGAAATCACAACAAACAAGAACCATTCAATATTGCAATTCAGTTCATTCTGATGACGACGGATCTCCGAACTTGTGCTTCTTTCTCATCTCCATCAACATCTCCATCATCACATTCATTTGCTCATCTCGCTTGGTGAGTTCGGCACGAAAGTCCTCCACTAACTGTTGTGTTCTCGTCTGGACCTCATGTTGTAGGTATTCCTCCGAAACGCCAGAAGTGGACGGTCTGGCACCACCCCGTGACTTGGGTTCCAACTTGAAGCTTGTGTTAGGATTATGCCCTAGTCCAATGTGATTCCTCAATTTATATTGTAATGTACATCATTTTTCGATCTAATATAAGGCATTATATTACTAATGGGTTGTAGTAGTATATCGAATGTAATTTGATCTATGTCATTTAGTAAAACTGTAGATCAGAAAGAATTGCATTCAATTCTTCAGAAGTGATCAGTATGAGACCAACTCCTTGTGATCATGCTCTACTGATTATGGCAAAGTATGTGTCGGAGTTATATCATAGATATCATCATGTCGATGATATCAAACAACCCGATTGTGAGTATGCAACATAGATCTTGTCATGAGATACTCACAGATCGTAGCTTGTCATTATATCCTAAGACCAAAGAGTCTTTGTGTGCACTATGTAACGAATACCTGAGTTTGACCTAGTCTAACGTTACTTGTAAAAGGGTAGCTATAACGGCTTTGATTGGTTTGGATATTAATTACATTTGTGAACTCGAAAGGCGCCTGAGGGATTTATCACTCATACTCCGATATGAGAAAGATATCCGTTTAGGCCACCTGATGAGTATGACTGAAGGAATAGCAGGGTCGTGCAGGTGATACCTTAGTATCAGTTTTCAGTCATCTCAGATGTCAAGAAACAGTGATTGATAAATTAGGGTGACGGTTCTATGTCTATTGATCAATCTGGATATCGGTTTGATAAAAAGACAGTGACATGTACGATAACAGGTTAAGTCGAATAATCAATAATCACAAACGTTGGGTAATCATAATGTCTTGCTAGAGACCAATTATGATGGAAAGGGTAAAATAGTAATTTTACCAGTCTGCCAACAGGTCGTGAGCCTAGAGGGTCACACACTTTTAGTACAATATGTGACAAACAAGCATGGATAGTAATTGGGAGAATCCGCTTTTTGATTTAGTCAAATTGAAAACGATTCGGTTGATTTCTAGCCTAGGGTTTTTAACCAGACGGTTAAAAAAATCGAATTAGGGAGATTGGACAGATTTAGCTAAACCATAATTAGAACTCAATTAAATGAGTTTTAATTTGGATTTGGCTAACTGGACTTAAAGCCCATTTAGGGTTTTAAGTTATTAATGGGGCTTAATCGTGATTGTGAGAATAATGGGGTATATTGTGTAATTAACAAAAAGATATTCAAAATCAGATTTTTGTTAAATACACAATATTTTTCCCATAATTACACTCTGATTTTCGGCAAACATCACTCCTCTCTCCCATATTGACCGACCCTCCATCCTTCTCTTTCAGTGTGTGTTTTTGTCCAATTCTTCAATTTTTCATTAGCAAGAGAAAGTGTAGAAACCTCTCAAGGGTATTGTGCTTGTGTGGACTCGGCAACCAAATCTTGTAATATTACACACATACACGTAAAGAAACAACCATGGGATAACAAACAACCTTTTGTAATTCTTAACTTTTGGCTTGAGCCTATTTTCCCAAGACTTGATCTTTATTTTTTGAACAAGAAATCTAAATAATATTCACAATTCAAAGATATTTGTAGAATGAAAATAATTAGCAAGGATAATTGTCTCAAATTACATTACTTATGCTTGTCCATATACTTACTTATACAACCAGTAGATGATACTTGTACATGTATTTTTATCTAATAGCGAGTCAGCTCGTAATATTACACACACATAAACAAACAACTACCCGATAGAGAATTAAGAATTACATAAATTGAATTTAATCACAATGTTGCCTCATCGTGGAAGCCCTTGTAGATTTCTATGAAGGCCGAGATATGCGGGGCCACGTCTTTCTTTTCCCTGAAATCGTTTTCATATTTTTCCAAGGATTTCGATCCGCACCTATGCTCCTTCTTGTCCTCGAATTGTAGACAGCCACTTCATTTTCAGATTTTTTCTGTGCACGACACAACAAAATAAAGTTAGTCGCGGACATTGAAATCATAAAGGAAAATAATGAATTACCTTGTATTTTTCCGTCTCGAAGTGGTCGCACAACCACTTCCAGTCATCCTCTCGGCCTTTAAATCTAGGTGGAACTTTGTTGCCATACTTGTCGAACAATTTACGACATTCGTGCTTGTACTCTGTGTAACGATCTTGGCAAATGTTGATCAGATGGTAGATTAACAGTTTAGGAGCGTCGCCGAGATCAATAACCACCTGCAATGAAAATGAAACATTAGTATTAATATTGCAAAATACGAACCCAAAAAGTATCGTTGTCTAAAAAAAACACTTACACCCAACAAGTGCCACATTTTCTTTTGCTCAACAATTGGTAGATCCCGAAGCATATCGCCAACAGTTCCAACTACCCTTCAGATGTGGGCGCTAATGAATCGGACAATGTGGGTCATGTCGAACCCGAGCTCACTATCAACATAAGGCTTTCCTCTATTGTAGTCCCACTTGAGCGGCAACAATTTGTTGGTAAGTCCAAAGCGGTCGTGTAAATACAAGGCAGTGGCCGGACCCCTCATTTTCCGGCCACTTGAGCACTCCCCACCCTCCAAGTTCTTAGATCGCATTGAAGTAGACACTGAACCAGAAACTGAACCACTGCGAGGGTCCTCCGGGATGGTACATCCTATGACCGAGAGTTGTTGGGTCCCCGACCCAGCAACACCCGCGCTCTCACCAATCGGTGCAGAAGAATGACGGGATCCCGGTGCGCGTTGGATGGCCTCATATGGTTCTCTTCCCCTTCCCTTTCCCCTTCGGCGGCATGTACGTCGACAATATGCCACTACGAACTGAGTGTACGAAAATGTCTTCCGCCGTATGCCAACGTAGATTGCCACAACGCCTACACGGACAAAAGTACCGGTCCTGGCCTTCTAGAGTATTGTTCTTAATAGCAAATTGTATGAACTGCTCAACACCATCCATATACTCTTTTGACTGTCTATCAGATAGATTCATCCAACTTCGATCCATTATACTGCAACAAATATGTACAATTAATAAAAATTAAATAACTAAAACAATTTAACGAGCAACATACATAAATATATCTAACTAACATTAATTGTAAACATAAATTAAACACTTAAATCCAACTTCGATCCATTATATGTATAATTAATAAAACTTAAATAACTAAAAACAATTAAACTAGCAACATATATAAATATATCTATCTAACATTAATTGTAAACATAAATTAAACACTTAGATCCAACTTCGATCCGTTATACTACAACAAATATGTATAATTAATAAAAATTAAATAACTAAAAACAATTTAACGAACAACATACATAAATATATCTAACTAACATTAATTGTAAACATAAATTAAACATTTAAAAGTAAATCATGAAAATATGATTAAAAATTGTAAATCTTCAATACAAAGAACGTCGCCGGAAATTACAGTACTAACCACCAATTTTTCCTCTAAAAAAACCTCATAAATATTAAGTTTATTGAGAGACTTTTCTACAAATGAAATGTTTTTTGAGAGAATATGTAAGGAATGGTTGTGTTTAATAAAACTTAAATAACTTAAACACAATTTAACGTGCAACATATATAAATATATCTAACTAATATTAATGGTATAAAACATAATTAAAACTTAAAAAGTAAATCAAGAAAATATGATAAAAACCTGTAAATTTTCAACGAACGTCGTCGGAAATTTGGACCACCAATTTATCTTATGAATAAAGTTTGTGAATATGAAGTTTGTTGAGAGACTTTTCTACAAATGAGACAATTTTGAGAGTATTTGTAAGGAATGTTTTTGTTGCACAAATGGAAGATATTAATCTTTTTATGGGAAAAAAATTACCTTTCCCGACCAACTTAGACAATATTGGTCGGGAAAAGTGAATACGACCGTTAAAAAAGCCGTTCTGACAATTTTGTGACCGTTCTGAGAGTTTTATGATCGTTCTGACCGATAAGTAATATTTTTCCGACCAAGTCTATTAGAGTTGGTCGGTAAAAATGTACCAATTCCGACTAACTAATGTAAGTCGGCAAAGGATAAGTAATCCCAACCAACTCAATCATAGTTGGACCAACTCAATTATAGTTGGTCGACAAATATTTCATAATACCGACCGTTTAAAAGTTGGTGGGCAGAAGGTTTTGTACTAACCAACTTTGTTTTAGTCGGGATTTTCCAGTCTTTGCCGACCAATTCAAATAGAGTTGGTCGGGAAAGTCTTGAAATCCAGTAGTGTGAGTGAATATTAAGAGCAACCATGAACTGGTCTCCTGGGCCATTCTTTGGGATTAAAACTATTGGTTCTTTTGAACTGGTCTGCTGGGCCATTCTTTGGGCCTAGGACCAACATCAATTACTGGATCCATGAAATAAATTAACATGTATTGTAGAGATACTTTCAGTTTTTATTCTCATTTCTCGCATATGATCTGATTCTAGATTCTCATATCCTATTAAAAAAGTGGAAATGCAATGATTTTAGATGATAAAAATGGACGCCAATTAATATTAGTATAGAGTTTATATCATCTTATAAGTAAGAAGAAATGAAAAACATCTAATAATTCTCTTTTCACTATTCCCCTCTACAACAAAACAATTCTACAGAAAGGACCCAATACAGAACATTAGTTGAATTAATGGTTCATCTTCAGGATTCAAAGTATATGGTATGACTAAAAATAATAAAAAGATGAACAAAAATATGACCGTGGTCAAAGCCAATATGAAGTGTATTTATATGACGCTAAAGTATTTTAAGTATAAGATGGCAAGACTCCACTAGTCATTGTACTAATTCTGGTACCATGGGAAATAAAATTAAAATTAAAATCAAAGGAAAAATAGAGAATCTTGAACAGTGGTCGGTCCATTAATTAGATGAAATAAATTTTTATTGGAGAAGGCCAAAAGTGGCTTATTTTGGTTTTTAGTTGCCCAAGTACAATCAGGAAAGAATAAAAAAATATTCGAAATGGTTAACTTGTTAAATTATAAAATATATACATGAATTAATTATGCATTAAATGATACAAATAAAATAATTATGTAATTTTATACCAGATCTGAGCTCATGCTCAAGTTGCGAATTCTATATAAAATAAAGCTGAATTCACGAGGCTTTGTCTCCATGTAAAACCAAACCCTAAATTAGAAGAAAAGATGTACTGTGTACACTTTTTTTTTATAAATATTTTAGTCAGTGAAAAAGAGGCATTTTGAAAAACCTAAAGGTACTTTAAGTAAATGTTTAGCAGTCATTGGAATGAAATTAGTTTAATAGTTGGACCGATCGAGTATCTTTGTCGTCAAACGATTGAAAAGATGAGTGCCAAAAAGTGGGTGGGTGGGCTGGTCTTGTCTTTGCTTTGGTTTTAAACTAACTTAACTATACTACTGAAGTGAAAGTGCACGTGGTCCCAAATGACACTACTGTTCAAGCATTTACCCTGATAACTTCGTAAACTCCAATTTTAAGCAACTGTCCAACTCCACCGGTGTATTTATTTATATCAGATGCACTTCAGTTTAAACTGAATATAAATATAAACTGTTCAAATTTTATAAGAGTAATTACTCTGACGAAATTTATGTCAGTATGTGACATGCGACAACGAATTTATACTACGATCAGTTTTATGTTTGCACTATATCTATTTGTTTCTACTAGTTCACACTCAATTTCTACTACATATATCGTGTTTGCACCAACTTACACTCATTTTCTACTAATTCGGACGGTTTGTACTACCTACTCAATTCGCATATGATTTTACCTCGTATTCACATTCATAATTTTTATTTAAAATTATACCTCTTCATAAAAAAATGTGATACTCAACCGTTAGGGTGTCTCTCAAAAACAATGAGAAAACATTTATTCACTTTTCAACATGTGTTTTTAAGAATACCAATAATATATAATTTAGTGATGGATTACTAATTCACAACCAAGTTAAGTCAAACACTTCCTAAACTTTTGTCAAACACAATATGTATACTGAAACTAATGAGGAGACAATTTTATGTTCATAACTGAGATAATATAAAAAAAATGATCTTGATTACAAACGATAGGAGCAATTACATATGCACAAGTAACTAACAAGGGCTCGAGAATGTTCTGAATCAAAGGAAATGAGTGTAGCCAGATCGAGTTCAGGAGTTGATGGAGTGACCAACACCAGGGCTGTGACCTGGTGACGTGAGACGAAAGTCATCGATATGCTCCATCTTGCTTGTCCTTTCTCGCTGCGCATCGCCGCTCTTTCCCAGTACTCGTACAGCATTCTGGTGACGACGACGATGATGATGATTGGAGCAATTATGCTTGCACTTGAGATGCCTAGCCTCAATACTTGTTGCTTTGCAAAATAAAACCAAAACCAAAAGAAAGGCACAAGTTATGCAACTGAACCTACTCATTTTTACAATAAATGTATTTAGATATATGCAAGGTGAGACGATGAAAAGAATTAAGATGTTTGAAATAATTGGAAACATAGCTAGTCGATGTTGTCTTATATAAAGGGTTGGAAGTGGTCCTGTAAACTTAATTAATTCAAGGGGTAATGATAGTTGGCTACACTAAACTATGTCACGTTTCAAAATTCATACCCCAACTTCAAAAATTTCATTTGGGGTACCCGAAGATTAAATAAGTGACACTTAGCCCAACTTCTGTTAAATCTAACTGAATTTGTTTGTTAAAAAGTCTATAATACCCTCAATAGTTCTTATTTAAAACCAGTCTGGTCAAATTGGTTTAAAATTGGTCTAACTGATTCAAAACCGGTCTGACCGGGTCAAATTAAATTTTTATTACTTTTATTTCATAAATAATAAATACATTTTTAATAACTATTAATTTATTATATTAATAATAATTATTAATTGATTGATTATATCTTAAAATAAAATTAATTGATTGGTTATATCATTGATTATAAATATTATTTAATTAATACATAAATTAAAAACTGAAATCATCTTAACCGACACCTACCCTCAATTCACATCCGACCCCTATCAATTCATAACCAACCCTCTCTATATTTTATTCTTGAAATAGTGACAAACCAAGTTTATCTCTTTCTTTTGTTCTTGAACCAGTGTCATGGAGGTCTCGTCGACGGCCACGAATCAACGACAACCAGTCGATTTCGCGAGCTCGACGCTGGAGAAAACACAGAAGCTCCAATCGGAGACGTGGACGTCGGCGGCCTTCGTCTGTGCCCACTGTATTGGCCTTCTCGAAGCCAGACTTCGTGTCCGACGCCGCCCTTGGCGATTCTTAGCGGTGAAGGTGGGACTGGAGCAGCGTTTTTTCGTGATTCCGACGCGACACCTGAAGCTGGAGGTGGCGGTGGGACTCCTCAACAAGGCCGAGTAGGAGTAGGTTTGTGAGGTTGGGCCTCGACGACGACTTTGTAAATCGATTGGGTCTTATTCGGGACCGCGATTTTTTGCACCGTTCTCCGATTTGAATTTGGGCTAGAAATCGAAGCAATTGGTAGATTCAGATTTGGGTTTGGTCCATCGATTTGGGTTTGCTCAATTTGGGTCGTTACCAGTGGGAGTGAGGTTGTAGAGTTCATGAGTGAACGATTCAGCATCCGAATCGACGGAGTTAGACACAATGAAGGCGTCACTGGCGGCAAACTCATTAGAGGCCTCTCAAAATCGATTTGGTGTTGGTAGAGGAAGGAAATTATGTGTGGATTTGGTGTTGGCAGAGGATGGAGATTTTGTAAGTTTTAATGGTGTTGGTCGATCCATCTAGGTTTGTTGGCTTGAATTTTCTTGGACTGTGTTCGATGTTGGCAGAAAGGGGAGATTATGTGTGAATTGTGTTCTCCGTTAATTGGGGTAAAAATCAAAGGAATTAGAAAAAGATGGCATAATGGTACACTAATGAAAATTTGATAAATAGTAAAGGGTATTTTAGACATTTCAAGTTTTAATGAAATTGATATTATTTCAATTATTATTTATGAAAAAAAAAACTAATTTGAACCGGTCAGACCGGTTTTGAATTGGTTAAACTGATTTTGAACCGGTCAAACTAATTTAATTTCAAATCAAAAGTATTGAGGGTATTATAGACTTTTTAACAAAAAAATCCAGTTAGATTTAACAGAAGTTGACCTAAGTGTCGCTTATTTAATCTTCGGGTACCCCAAATGAAATTTTTGAAGTTGGGGTACGAATTTTGAAATGCGACATAGTTGGGTGTAGCCAACTGTCATTACCCCTTAATTCAATAACGACCATCAACCATAGGCTTGAGCTGGAATATACCATGGTTGGATTAGAATTTTTTACCTCCGCCTTTAGTTTATAGGGATTTGCATAAATGAGCGTATTTTTAGGATGTTGGATTAGAATTTTTTACCTCCGCCTTTGGTTTATAGGGATTTGCATAAATGAGCGTATTTTTAGGAGGTTATCAGAATACCAAGCAATGTGCTCAGGTTTGTCCAACTTCGCTCCCATACTTTAATGAAATCCAATGAAGACAGAACTACAGACTCGTGGAAGGGATACGCCGATCATTTTCTTTTTGGGTGTCCGACTCAAAGACAGTCTTTCGATCCTTATTGTGATGGTAATTTTAGGCAATTTTCTCTTCTTTATGTGATTGTGGATCTTTTTTTTGCTTTGTACACATTTCGTTATACTAATACGAAAATACAAAAATTATTATCGAAAAAAAATGAAATTATGACAGAAAGTGTTTTCGGTTTTACAAGAAATTGGTGTGTTCTTTATTAATTGCAAAATTTTATGGCGACTTTGTCTTTTCTGGTTGTCCATAATACCATTAAACATAAATTAAGAAATGAAATATCATTGTTGATATATAGGCTATAAGTTCTCATCTAATAATCATGTAATTACAAATTTAAATATTGTTTTCTCTACAAAATATATAATTTAAAATTTTAGAAAATTGAATTTTTTAATTTATATTATACACGTACAAATTTAAACTATTTTATTTATTTAAGGTTAATTATGTTATTTTGAAAACAATGCAATCTCATTTTTCATTATTTTGACCGATTTTGACAAATAATAGAAGAAAACTAATGGTCAACCACAAATGTTTTGCAAATAACAAAGTAAACAACAGCATTTTTATAACTTTTTATAAAAATGTTATGGTATATGATCACTTTTTACAGTTTTCTCAAGAAACAATAGATTGTATGTAGTATTTTATCCGTTGGGTTAAGGGTAGACATTTTACCAGAAATTTCTATTGTCTCAGTCCACTCTTATGTGATACCTGTTGAAACATATACTTAGGAGATGGGTGCAAGGTCAATTATTGATTTCAAAGGGTATTTCCCATTCATTAGATATTTTTAAGTTTTATGCTGAAGTAATAATTAATTGCAAAGTTTTACCAAAATTCATCACTTTCACATGCCAACTATAACCTTTTTTGTCATGTATATGTATTCATACATTTTTGCATAGTCTTGCACATCCTTACAAAAAATGGTTGAAAATTTATGTTGGTAATTCTTGGCATAAAATATCCTCAATTTTAGTTTTGTAAGGTATTCTCAATTTTAATTTTGTCAGGCATGGCATGTGAAAGGGGCCTGATCAATGGGAAGATTCAAGAATAAATTATAAGTACTTATGCAAATTAAAGGAGAGTGAATATTTTGAATGGTTTGTATTAAGGTTTAAAGCCAACCTCAGGCATGAAAAGGCTTATACCATACTATATCTTAGCTTATCATGCACTAGTTCGATTTATATTCTTCTTGTCCCCATATGCCAATATGATCCATACTGAAATAGTATAATATCATATAATTAGTTACCCTCTAATTAAGTTAATTAAAATTTGTGTGGTGAAATAACTGTATTTAAAAATTATTTTGACCTAAAGAACTCGATATATCATCTGCAGCAACTTGTTCCTATCCAACGCATTTTGAGATGTCCGTTACACCTGGAAACTCTGCTGACTACGCCTACTTGATGAGCCGTTTGTTGATACTGAGGTGTCAGTACTTTCTCGTCGATTTCCAACCCAACTTGCATCTGAGAGTAGGTATTAGAGTGTCTGACACATCTAAAAGATATGAATATGTTCACAAGTTTAGATAACATTTTAGACAATCTCCCTAAAAGCTCAGGGTGATACGTGAAAACCAAAACTATTATTTAAGCTGGTGAACAGATTCAAATATTTCAGATGTGGTACTCTAACACCCTCTCTATGGTGCATGTCGAGTCATAAGACACATGGAATCATATGAGCGGGGGTGCATGGACGACCTCCGATTTGATGGGCTCCTAAAACAAACCAAACATTGATACGATGTTAAAAACCCAATTCACCTGCAAACTCAAGCTAATATAAGTAGAGGTCCAAACTATTATTTAAGGTGATGAACATATTCTCATCTTTCAAATATGATAACAGTTTTAGTTGTATCATCTTGTACTACCACTTGACTATTAAGTATATGTGAAATAGTTTTTATGTATATGATGTCCAAACTGAAATTCTGATTCCTAGCCGATTCAAGAAGTCGAACACAAAGTCGTAACTTTTGTATCGACTACTTGCGTAAATTGCAGACTGTAGTTTAAATAATAATCAAGCAATAAGAACGACACCAGAGATGATTACCCAGTTCGGTGCAACGTCACCTACGTCTGGGGGCACTTTGCCAGTGGAAAGGTTTTCACTATACGGTAGTCAATAGTACAACTTCAAGCACCAACTAGCTATCACACAAGCTATTGTCCTAAGCTACTATAGATCTCACCGTGAACAACCTCGAATAAGGTCCCCTCCCCTTGTCTTTGAGATCCTCACAATTCCACCCTTCGAGCAAGCGCCTATGCTCGGTGTCGTAGTCTTCTTTGACGGATTTGTGAATCTTCAATCAGGAAACAAGAACCTTAATCGATTAAACACTCAATCTTCGCGACTTGATGTTTAACCGAAGCAAAGCCGTTCTAGCAAACTAGTCAGCCTCTCAACACGCCAATGGTGCACGGTTAAGAGCTCTGAGAAATTTAGCAAATTATAGAACAAGAACGGACAAGCTGCTAATGGGGAAGCCCAAGCTTTTTATAGCAGCTCTACATTCCTAATCTTTCTCGGATTAGGAATAGGAAGTCTCAGACTTCCTAAACGAATTAGGCAAGCAGAGTTGCCGCCTTTGCTGACATGTTAATGACAGCTGGAAGTCGCATGGCCTGTTGACATCATTCTCTTGCACTCCAAGTCTTTCAGTTGTTGTGACGTCATTCTTCTTTCGCTCCAAGCAACTCTAAATAGGAAAGCTTCAGACCTTTCTTAATCTGGAGCGTAATGAGTCGCTCCACATGTCTTGTAACATGTTGCACTGACTTCTTACTTTTGTGCTAAAAAATTATGCCAACACTTAAACGTAGCAAAAATCTCCCCCTTTGGCAATTTTTTAGGCAAACACATTTTTAAGCACATCGTCATCTTGTGGCAGTTACGCACAGCAAGCGATGCAACTAAACACCTTTTTAAGTACATCGTCATCTTGTGGCAGTTTTGCACAGCAAGCGATGCGACTTCTGTATGCGACTTCTGGTGCGGCTTCTGGTGCGAATTCTGTGTGTGACTTCTGGCGCAACTGTCGTCTTCTTTGCGCAACTTTAGCTTATATCTCCCCCTGTTTGTCTAACAATATTGTCAAAGAAAATCATACAACAATATTCGAATAATAGCAGGGTATAAACCAGCTCAAACCATGAGCAAATATCCCAAAAACAAATGTCACAAAGTGCAGGAATTTAACTCGGACAGTCCCCGAGGATTTAAGAAGTTTGTTTGAAACAAGTTATCAGACTAAATCAGAGAAATATTTAAAAAGAGGTGGAGTCATCGACATCATCGTCATCTTCAGCATGAGCGGTTCGGAGGTCATGTAGGAGGGCTTCACAGGCAGTCTTACGGGTAGATAGCGCATCGTTTGTCTTTTCCAAGTCATTAATCATGTCCACCAGTTCTTCCTCCATCCTGGTGCTGAGAGGTCCGAAAGGTCGTGAGCTAGAACCAACTTCAGAGGTTTTGGCCACGGGAGAAGCGAGATCTCTCATATGCTTGCCCTCAAAGTTTTTGAGACTTATTGTGAGAGGCAGAGGCTTCTTCCCAGGTATATCAGTATCTCGAACAATGTGAGGACATTGTTGGAGGAGAAGTCCAGTGATCAACGATTGAAAACCAATAGGTAGCTTGACAGCACATGACTTGGCATGTTTGACAAGGTGCTCAATGACATATGAACCAAAGTCAAGAGGGGATTGCGTACCTATTTGGTAGATGAGTTTTGCTAGTTCTGTTTTGATGTTAGACCCGTGAGTGGAGGGCGCCCAGTTTTCTAAACCAATGCGGTAAAGAATGGAATATTTGGCAGTGAGCTCTGCAGCCGCAATGGTATCCTTGAAAGGCCAGACCTTTTTCCTTCCTCCAGTGATCTCAAAAGCCACTTTGTTCAAGTGAGGGACTTCTGGAGTGACCTCTGGAGCCTCTCTGCCTAGATAAGCATTGATTGTGGTGACAGATATCTCAAAGCATTCTCCCCGAACAAAGACCTTCCTATACTCAGCGTCTTCTGGATCATTAAACTCACCTGATAGATTGACAATGAACTCCTTGACCAAAGAGGGATAGAACAACCCGATGAAGATGACCGTGTTGGTCAGGCCTGAGCCACGGAGGAGTTCCACAACTGCGTTCAGTCCTTGAGCTTCGGTAGAGAGCTCTCTCTCTGGGTAGATGTTGCGCTGGTACACGTATTGCTACTTGACATCGTTGTCTACTGAGTGAAATAAGACATTGTCTGTTGGGGCTTTTGGAATATTTTTGGGAAGTTTCAGACCTCCCATAGACTTCTTGACCCGTGGAAGTATGACACGAGTTTCTTCTTCTTTTGGGGCAGAGGTTGTTACTGAGGTGGATGACTTCTTTCTTGACTTCTTCAATAGTTTAGGAGCAGATGCTCCTCTTTTCTCTGTAGCTTTTCTTTTAGGGGTTAGTCTTCTCGGCACGGGTGGTTCGTCTTCTTCATCAATAAACTTTTTCTTTGGTTGTTTCCTTTTCTTAAGCCCTTTGGGCACATATTCTTTTAGAGGCGTTCTGTCCTCTTGTGTAGCTTCTTCTTCCATAGTCTCGGCCGTAACTATTTATTCTGCGTTGACAAGATCGACCAACGGTTGAGGGACTTCCGGTATAGCTTACGTATCTTCATTCAGCCCTGAACCACTGTCCGGAGCGACAAGAGGACTGTCGGCTTTCTGCATGGCTTCGTTTAGTGGGGACTTCTCTGGTGCAGGCGTTGATTTTGGGGGGCTGGATCAATCCTCACAGCTAGCATCATGAATCTCAAGAACGGGGGTTCCTAGAGCTTCTTCAGACAGATTTTTATCTACAGGGTCTACTTCAGAAGGGATAGTAGGGTTACCTTATAGGGGCGTCTGAGTAGAGTGAGAGTCTTCCTCTTCTAGGTTAGCAGATTTGGACAAAATGTTGTCCTTCTCAACGGAGGGAGTTGCCTCTACTGGTGTGATAGTTGGAGACGAGGTCGTTGCTCCCTGAGGCATTGCCGAACCCTCCCCTGAGGTATTTCCTCCTCGAATCTTTACTCCATGTTTGTTTGTTGAAGATTTCGAGGCAGACAACTCCCTGGCGATCATCTTTACCCTCATCTTGGCTCGCAGTTTCTTGGAGGCAGAGGGAACGCGTCCGCTTCTAGTTCCAACCATTTGAGAGGAGGATTTGATTGGACTTGTTTCGGAAGAGAAGAGCAAACTGTTACAAGTGCAGATTAATTTTGGTTTTGCGGTGCCTTAGCGGTTTTGGGAAGGTGGAAGGAGTGTGCAAAACTTTTCTGCGCGGAAGTCGAAAAGGTCGAGTGTTGATTGGTTTGTCGTCAGATTGCAATCATTCCTTTTCCCTTTTTTTTGAATTTTAAACAAATTTCAACTGGGCTAGCGACAAAAGAATTGGGGCCTGCTTGATTTTGTGGACCCTTGTTTGTCCTGATAGAGAGAGAGAGAAATCAAATAAAAGCTCCCTCTCTTCTTTCTTGACTTCTGATTACTCAAGACAGCAAAGTCCAAGAGATGACCTTAGACTTTCAAACCTGTTAGCATCTAACGCCCTTGTGAAGATGTCAGCGATTTGTTTCTCAGTGGGTAGGTATTCGAGTTTTATCTTCTTGTCTTCTACAAGCTCTCGAATAAAGTGATGCCTGATATCAATGTGCTTGGTTTTGCTGTGTTGAACTGGATTCTTCGAGATATTGATTGCACCAATGTTGTCACAGAACAAAGTCATGATTTCTTGCTTGACCCCATACTCTACAAACATCTGTTTCATCCACAGAAGTTGAGTACAGCTACTTGCAACTGCAATATATTCGGACTCAGCTGTAGACAAAGCAATGCAATTTTGCTTTTTGCTGAACCAAGACACAAGATTGTTCCCCAGATAGAAACAACCTCCAGAGGTACTTCTTCGGTCTGGTGTGCTTCCCGCCCAGTCAACATCACAGTATCCAACAAGAGTAGGAGAGGTATCAAAAGAGTATAGCAAACTCAATTCAGAGGTTCCTGAGATGTACTTTATTATCCTCTTGGCATGAGCTAAGTGACTGACTTTTGGATTGGCTTGATATCGAGCACAGACTCCCATAGAGAAAGCGATGTCGGGTCGACTTGTTGTTAGATAGAGAAGACTTCCTATTATGCTTCGATAAAGGCTTTGATCAACTGGTTCTCCAAGATCGTCCTTTGTGCATTTGACATGAGTGGCAATAGGGATTCTTTTGTGTGAGGCATTTTCCAACCTGAATTTCTTCACAATATTCTTTGCATATTTGCTTAGGGAGATAAATATACCATCTTTCATCTGTTTGATCTGAAAGCCTAGGAAGTATATGAGCTCACCAACCATACTCATCTCAAATTCAGACTGCATATGTTGTACAAAACGTTCCACCATCTTGTCTGACTTTCCTCCAAATACAATATCATCGACATATATTTGGGCAATCATGATGTCCCTACCTTCCTTCTTCACAAAGAGAGTTTTGTCTACTCCCCCTCGAATATAGCCATTCTGTACTAGGAATTGAGTAAGACGTTCATACCATGCTTGTGGAGCTTGTTTGAGGCCGTAGAGAGCTTTCTTTAGTTTGTAGACATGATGAGGAGAGTTATGATCTTCAAATCCCTTTCGTTGAGCAACATAGACTTCTTCGTTGAGATTTCCATTAAGGAAGGCACTATTTACATCCATCTGATAGAGTTTGAAACGCAGATGGCATGCTATGCCGAGAAGAAGTCGGATGGCTTCCAGTCTGGCTACTGGAGCAAAATTTTCTTCGTAGTCAACTCCTTCTACTTGTGTGTACCCCTGAGCCACTAGTCTTGCTTTGTTTCAAGTGATATTTCCTTGCTCGTCAGTCTTGTTTTTAAATATCCACTTCGTTTCAATAATATTGACATTGTCTGGCTTGGATACTAGTTCCCAGACTTCATTCCTTGCAAATTGAATCAATTCTTCTTGCATGGTGCAGACCCAATATTCATCATTGATGGCTTCTTGTATATTCTTTGGCTCAATTTTAGAAATAAAGCAAATGTTACCTATCATCTCTTTGTAGTTTATAGGTGCCTTCTGTCGAGTCCGTACTCCTTCATTGATGTCTCCTATCACATCCTGGGATGGGTGATTCTTCTTAATTCTTCTTGACGGAGCTCTCTGTTCTATGGCGGGGGTGCCTCTTTGTCAGAGATGTTTTGGCTTTCGGCTTCAGATTCTTTGTTGTGAACTTCTGTTCTGACTTCTCCTGAGAGATTTAGAACTTCTTCCTCATCGTCACTGGGTTGCTCATAACTATCATCAATTACAACATTGATGAATTCCATGATAGACCAGGTGCGTTTGTTGAAAACACGAAAGGCCCGACTATTTCTGGAATATCCAAGGAAGATGCCTTCATCGCTTTTAGGATCAAGTTTGGGTCGAGGTTCCCTATCAGCAAGTATGTAGCATATCGATCCAAAGACATGAAAATATTTGACATTAGGCTTCCTCCCCCTCCATATTTCATAAAGAGTGAGCAATGTTCCAGGACGGAGGGTCACTCTATTATGAATATGACAAGCCGTATTCAGAGCTTCAGCCCATAAGTGCTGCGGGATGTCTTTGGTTAACATCACGACTCTTGCCATTTCTTGAAGAGTACGATTTTTTCTTTCCACAATCCCTTTCTGCTGAGGAGTGATGGGGGCAGAGAATTCATGAGCTATTCCTTCAGCATCATAGAAGTTTGCGAAGCTGATGTTTTCAAACTCCTTTCCATGGTCACTTCTGAGTCGGACGACTTTACCAATGGCTTCTCCTTTTTCTCGTTGAACTCTCCGACATAGGGCTTCAAAGACTAAGAAAGTGTCTGACTTTTCTCTAATAAAGTCAACCCATATGTACCTTGAGAAGTCGTCGACACAGACAAATATGTACTTCTTAACTCCTAGACTTTCTACTTGCATAGGTCCCATAAGGTCAACATGTAGAAGTTCTAGAACGCGTGAAGTAGTAAGATATTGTACCTTCTTGTGTGACGTCTTAACTTGTATACCAATCTGGCATTCTCCCCAAATTTTTCCTTCAACAATCTTGAGGTTGGGAGCTCCAATGATCGCCTTTTCAGAGAGAATCTTCTGCATGCTCCTCAAATTGATGTGACCGAGGTTTTGATGCCATAGCTTCGTCTCTTGTGCTTTGGATAAAAGGCACTTGGTTGGCAAGGTTGTGACTGTTGGAGACCATAGATAACAATTATCAAGAGACCTGTGACATGTCATGACTTCCTTCTGGTGTTCGTCTTTAACAGTGCACTTGTCACGAGTGAAGTTGACATCCAGATTCAGATCGCATCTTTGACTGATGCTGATGATGTTGGCTGTAAGACCTTTTACCAGTAGATCCTCTTCCAAGCATGGTGAGTTAGGAAGGTTGAGTTTTCCTTTCCCGAGTACTCTAGCTTTTACTCCGTCACCAAAAGTGACAAATTTATTAGTGCAGGGTATTAAAGTGACCAAGAATGAGCTATTACCAGTCATATGTCGAGAAGATCCACAATCAAAGTACCAATCATTGCTAGTTGAAGCTTTTAGAGCGGTGTAAGCAATATTTGCTCGATAGTTTACCTCCTTGACTTGCCATTCCTTACGTGGTTGGGCTTTCTTGATGGGGGTCCTTTGCTTGACGAAGCTCCTTTCATATAGACGATAGCAGAAAGGTCGAATGTGACCTCTTCGCCCACAGTGGTGACATACCCAGTTATGTCTTTTGTTCTTTGTCCTAGAAGTGACCAGGGTATGAGGCTTTTTGGTCGTTTGGTCAGGCGTGAAGTTAGTAGACATCTGACGGGGCTTATGGGTGACGACCTTCTGCTAGTACGAAGATGGTGTGTGATGATGAAGCTTCTTTCGTATATCCAAGATCGAAAGAATTTGGTCTAGAGTGTCGGTGCTTGGATTCATCATCTTTACAGACTTGGTGACTTGTTCTAACTCGCTTTTTAACCGAGCCACTTCCCTTTTTAGATCAACAGTAGTTTCGAGAAGTCGTGACTTGTCTTCATTAAGAGAGAGAATGAGAGCATTATGTTTTTCGATTACCCGAGAGTCTTCAAGCCACTTGACATACCATTCGTTGTATGCATTGTTGAGAGTCTCATCGGATAGCTCATCATCAGAGTCATACTTCTTTGAAATCTCGGATGGTTGATCTACTGTAGAGAAAGTAAAAGCAACATAGTTACTTGTATGCTCAAAGTCACTGTCTTCCTCATCTTCATCGTCAGTTAGAGAGGTATTGAATCCCTTCTTCTGTTTCTTTAAGAAGTTAGGACATTCTTTCTGCATGTGCCCGTACCCCTCGCATTCAAAGCACTGGACTCCTTTTTTTTTTCCTGATCGTTCACCACGTCTACCATCGTTATTAGTGCTCTCGAGCTTCTGGAATTTGTGCTGAGGCTTGTCTCTGACTTCTCGGGTGACATTCTTTCCTGTCATCTAGTTAAATCTCCTCATGACTTTATTGCAGTTTTTGGCCAGCATAGCGATAGTCTCGTCAATTTCACTATCCGAATCAGAGCATGCCAAGTTCTTCTGCTTTTGGGTAGAACTTTTGAAAGCAACACCTTTATGCTTTTTCTCGATGAGAGGTAGGGAGATCTCGAAGGTCATAAGTGATCCCATGAGCTCATCGAACTTCAGCGTCTTTAAGTCATGAACTTCTTCTATGGCCGTGATCTTCATCTTAAATCTAGGACTTAGGGCTCTCAGCGTTTTTTTGACTAGATCTTCATCGGTCATAGACTTGCCAAGTGAATATGATTCATTGGCTAGATCCTTGATACGTACATTAAACTCAGCTATAGTTTCGTCTTCAAGCATGGTAAGGGCCTCAAAGTTGGTTGTGAGGTATTGTAACTTTTGCTCTCTAACTTTGGATGTACCCTCATAAGCAACAACAAGAGTGTCCCAAGAAATTTTGGCACTTGTGCACGTGTTGATAAGTCGAAACACATTCTTGTCTACTCCATTAAATATAGCATTGAGTGCACGAGAATTACCTAGGGCGGCTTCATCTTCTTCCGCGCTCCACTCTTTTTCTGGTTTGGTGCTAGTTTGATTTCCTTGAGCATCAGCATAGTGAGGTTCCTCTCATCCATTGATGACAGCCTTCCAGGTTTTGCTGTCGAGAGATTTCAAAAAGACACACATCCGTGCTTTCCAGTACCCGTAGTTTGTTCCGTCCAGCACCGGTGGTCGATTAACAGATCCTCATTCCTTTGAGTCCATATTAGATACTCAGAATTTTTGCAGGAAAATCACCTAAGAGATAAGGTGCCTCCTCTTATACCAATTGAAATTTTGATTCGTAGCCGAGTCAAGAAGTCGAACACAAAGTCGTAACTTTTGTATCGACTACTTGCCTAAATTGCAGACCGTAGTTTAAATAATAACCAAGCAATAAGAACGACACCAGAGATGATTACCCAGTTCGGTGCAACGTCACCTACGTCTGGAGGTACTTTGCCAGTGGAAAGGTTTTCACTATATGGTAGTCAATTGTACAACTTCAAGCACCAACTAGCTGTCACACAAGCTATTGTCTTAAGCTACTATAGATCTCACCGTGAACAACCTCGACCAAGGTCCTCTCCCCCTGTCTTTTAGATCCTCTCAATTCCACCCTTCGAGCTAGCGCCTATGCTCGGTGTAGTAGTCTTCTTTGACGGATTTGTGAATCTTTAATCACGAACACAAGAACCCTAATCGATTAAACACTCAATCTTCGCGACTTCATGTTTAACCGAAGCAAAGCCGTTCTAGCAAACTAGTCAGCCTCTCAACACGCCAATGGTGCACGGTTAAGAGCTCTGAGAAATTTAGCAAATTATAGAACAAGAACGGACAAACTGCTAATGGGGAAGCCCAAGCTTTTTATAGCAGCTCTACATTCCTAATCTTTCTCGGATTAGGAATAGGAAGTCTCAGACTTCCTAAACGAATTAGGCAAGCAGAGTTGCCGCCTTTGCTGACGTGTTAATGACAGCTGGAAGTCGCCTGACTTGTTGACGTCATTCTCTTGCGCTCCAAGTCTTTCAGTTGTTGTGACGTCATTCTTCTTTCGCTCCAAGCAACTCTAAATAGAAAAGCTTCAGACCTTTCCTAATCTGGAGCGTAATGAGTCGCTCCACATGTCTTGTAATATGTTGCACTGACTTCTTACTTTTGTGCTAAAAAATTATGCCAACACTTAAACATAGCAACACAAACTATTCACCACTAACTTCTACCATGTGTATATAGGAGGCACTCATGTGCAAACTAACCTTAGAATATAAATCATGCAAACTCCTTGGTACATTGAGGCTATAGTGACTCATTAATATGGTATCAAATTATCTTTTATTTTGGCCATTTTACACCAAAGCAAAGGCGGTCTGCTAATCTTATCAATAACCAAGTCAAGTCTAATAGATCCTAATCATCCCTAATTGTAATTTTTTTTTCCATGTGTTCTCAGTGCCCCCATAGCGGAGAAGAGGTTTTCAATTGTTACCCAGTGCCCCTTCTACGGAGACCTAGAGAAGACCATAGACCACGTATTTTTAAAATGTCGAGTAGTGGCACAAGTGTGGAGGGATAGATTGTTGCAGTAGGTTCGAGCGAGAATGGGGCCTGACCCAACTCTATCAAATTGGAGGTCTTGGGTGGAGGGGGAAAGGCAAGCCTGTGGGCTATCACGTTGTAGGCGATCGGACGGTTAAGAATCAAGCTGTTTAAAAAATGAAAACCTTCCATCCAGCGTGAGTGGCTGCAACCGCAAAAGGACTAAGACGCACTTGGAAAGCATCACAACCCTAGGGAGGGGCCTTAGGAGTAGATTCTCCTGTGTCGTTATCTCCTAACGTGTGTGTCCCGCCAAACCTAGTAATATTAAAGATAAATGTGGATGGAGGAATAGATGACCAGGGGAAACTGGAGTATAGGGATGGTGTGTAGCGATTCAATATGCAGAATCGTGGTTGCGCTGTGCAGACGATTTATGGGTTAGCTCCATCCTGAAGAGGTGGAGGCCATAGGCGTTAGGGAGGCTCTCTCCTGAGCAAAGGAAGATAATCGGGGTAGAGTGGAGATAGTGACGGATTGCCTGCGGGTGGTGAACTACGTTCACAGTAGGAAACACACGAAAAACATATTTGGGGGCATCATATATGATTGCAGCCGTTTACTCTCAGCTCCCGGGTTTAATGTCTCATTAACTTATGCTCGTAGATCTTGCAATAAAGTAGATCACGAATTGGTCAAGTTTGCGTTAACTAATAGTAGTTGGGACTATAGTGAAGGGTATATCCCATCATCTGTGGCTTCTATTGTTCGACTTGATACCAAGTTAGTTGGTATTTATTAAATAAAATTTGTTTTACCTTGAAAAAAAGCTAGGGTATACAATATATTATACCATGTTTTTCATAAAAAAAAAAACTTGATTAAAAACTGCTGTACTTAATCTTCCACTATTAAGCCCATGATCATCCCACTACTAAGACTGTACCTTGGACGGTTCGTTCGAGGTTAATTAGTCGGTCTTTAGTTTAAGGCTCCATAACCTAACTTTACAACCTAATTAATATCATAGCTTATTATAGCCAGCTCCAACCTTTCACAAGTTGATGTGCTAACAATAACATAATTTATAGCCACCCAAAACCAACCGCAGAAAGATTCTCTTGCAGTTAATAGCAAAGATCAGAATTGGCAACCCTAGAAAGAATAAAAAGAAGCTAAGCAGCCACCTCCTCCATGGGTTGTGGAAGCTCATGCTTTATTTTCCTCCTTTTTGATGTTAGTGCGTGCGTATAATATATAATTGCCAGCAGTCTCTCGCAGACAAAAAATAGTGGACCCCAGGTTTTTAGTTTCGATCTCCATGATAGTCCATTTTAATATGAACGAGATAGGCTTTTTATAATTGTTTTTCCTCATAAAGTTTGAGGTGCTTTTGTGGTCGGTAACGAAGAATATCTAGTGATTGAAAATGTTTAAGGGGTCCATATCACCAAGAATCATCAGTCACTTCATGATTCAACAACTTTTAAAAATTCTCATGTCACATTAAATAATAACAGTACTATAGTTTCACTTTACTTTTGTTTTTATGGGTAAAACTCAATTTACTTTGTATAAATTTTAATATACTTCTGCTTGGAATTTTACACGTGTATATTCTTAGGTCCAAACATATATTAGAAGAAAAGCATTACATTTTCGCATATAGAGTATTAAATTTATCATATTATTTAATAAATATGTGAAATTTTAATATAACAATATGAATTTTGTGTAAATCATAACTTATGAACTATATAAATCTAAATCAAGTACATAGATTTATTATTAGTCCAAATTTTCAAAATATTATTTTTCTGTTCTCAATACATATATAAGAGTACTTCTCGCACATGCATTAAGTTGCCTATCAATATATTACACTTCGTGAATTTAAAAATATATTCAATTATAGTTGATTATTTGTACCCTATGAAAAATGTTCCCTCTTAGTTTGATCATGGGGAAGGTATTAAAGTAAGAGATGAGAGAGGGCCAGGATTTAATACATACTTTGCCGCTAAAACGATTAGTATTTTATTACTTAAAAATATGCTGAATATAAATAAATATTTTTGTATCATATTTCTGTACACAAACAAAAGATTGAATCTAATATATTTTTCCAAAAATATTAATTAATAAAAAGATAAGTATGCGTAAATAAATAGAGCTTGGCATGATACAATTTCCTAATATTATTGTTAACTGATGAGAAGAGCAATATAGACACCATAAGAATCTAATTTTTTATTAGTGGAAATACATATATACAACCCATGAATGCGTCTTCCAAGACAACTACAAATAGTTCAAATACACAAATTAACCCTGATAGTAATAATATGCATGCATGTATGTGCATGCAAGATGTCCTTAACTAGCTAGTTGTGGAGGGCATGACCTACACCAGGGCTGTGTCCTGGAGTTGTGGGTCGAAAAGCATCAACAAACCCTACTCCATCTTTCATGCCATGCTTCAAACGGCTTCTTCGGCTTGGACGAGGACTCAACTCCAACTCCAACTTCTTTCTCATTCTCATAGCTCTTCCTTCAACGCAAACAAGCTCATGACTTGTTAGCATTAGTATGAATAACAAACAAGTGCAGTACATGTTGGAATTATATTTCACCATTGTTAGGTCAAAGAAGAGAGAGAAGCTATGAGGTTTAAAGAGCTCGAGTGTAGGTGTAGATCAGGAGTTGATACTTACAACTGATGATCACATGGGTATTTATAAGGAGGTAAATAAAGCCAGCCCATGTGTGATATATGCCCCCAACTTGAAGGAAGATTCCATATTATGTACTGAAACTTCAATTTATATTCAACAACAAATTTAGAATTAATTATTAAAGGAGAATGAGTTGTGATGTCCAAATAACCACCACCTCTGTCCAAGTTCAAGGCCTAGACAAGAGCTGTCCAAGGAGATGTGGGTTCATTTTTAATTGAAATGTATAAAGACGTATTTGGGTGGACGTTATTTTTTAAGAAAATGATCATATACTAGAATTAGCTTAATCTATTAAAGGCATAATGTATAGTTTGAAACGAGTAGTCAAGCACTTCAAACTTGAATCTTAATAACTTGAGTCCAAACCTCCACAGTATATCGAACTCAAATCTTAATACATTTTTAATTAAAAAAATAATAATGTACAACATTTTCAATACAAAAATTAATAATACGTGTACATTGTAATACTATTTTGAAGCACCACTACAAATCATAAGTCAACGTGCTCATCATAGTCGACACATTGAGCAATGCCTCGTTAGATACATTGTTGGGCAACGACCATATTATTAACTATTTAACGATTGTTATTTTGACCAGACTTATACCCGACACACGTATTCCTTATTGCATGGGCTATGGTCAATAATGACCCTAACTGACATAATTTTGACCAACAGCATAATTGATACGCGTATAACTTATATCACCAAAAGTTAGCATGATTCCCTTCTCTTTGGTTCGACTCATCTCTGTGCCACCTTCGTCGTTTCTCTGCACAAGCCTCCCTCCGAGCTCGCCTCTGCATCTACTTCCTCTATATCGTCCTCATTCTCGCTTTCTTCGTTTGTAAAGATAAATCCTTATGTTTTATAATGACGCGGGGGAATCCTCCTATGAAAACAAGAGGACACACACTCTTCCCGTGCACATGAAAGGGAACCAATCGCACAAGTAATATGTTGGGTGTGTTAAACTATATCCAACGGCACATCGCTCAATGTCTCGTTGGATATGAGTACAACCGACGCGGATGTCTTGTTACGGTAAAATTGATGTAGAAGACATTCGGTGTGGAGAGCCATCGTAAGGTAGGGATTTATCCTACCTATCAAGTCAAGCGTGTTGATGATTTAGATTTATGTACTAGCACTATCACATTCTCCAGTAGTGGCAGCGGACTGGGTCAGCCGTCAAAAAGGAAAAAGTATGCCAAACGAACGTTAGCCATCTTTTGGTCCACTCGTCTTATGCCACCGCGATTAAGAACCCATGAAATATGATGTTCACAACTTTTCACGAACCACATTTTGGGTTTTCGATGTAGAAAACATGTTTTGTCAGTATAGCGAGGAAAAAAGAGTAATGTTTGTGACAATCTGTGTTCATATTAACCAAAATGAACCACAACCTTCCTTCAATTTCCGCTCTTCGTTTCACCAATACTTGAAAAAGACAATTGGTATGCCTTTGGAATATGTAAGGATGCGGATTTCTAAAATAACATCGTAGTAACGTTTGTTGTTAGATTCGATCATCACCTAAAAATTTTGATTCCTCATTTTTTTTTCTAGTCGTTAACTTAAAAACTTCACGCGTTAACAGTACATTGATAATAAATGGTTGAAGAACGAGCGTCGTGAGATAATAGTACTAATTATCATTATATTGCTCCTTTGGCTTGAGTCGTTACTGCACTATCGTACCTCCTCTTTTGGACTCAAAACTCCTTGAGTCACGACCAAGTGTCGTGATTCCTTCAGTCGTGACTGCTTCTATCATTTTTCCTCTTTGATACTCAGGTCTTGTTGTCACAACACCTAACCCACGACCAGGTGTCATGACTAGTGGTGTCATGACTCCTTGACTGCCACTCCATTTTGTCTCCAAGTTTTTCGGCTCGATCCCGGTTTTGCTCCCGAGCTCCTTTTATGGTCCACATACCTCTGGAAATACATGTTTTCTGCACTTTCTCCTCAAAGAGTCATGAAATGCAATTTGTGGGTAAATCATACTTAAAATGCCTAAAATATGGGAGAAAATCAGGTTTAAATGTGTAGGGTTGACTTGGGAGGAAATGTAAAATTCTCCCACATCACTGATTTCTACTCAATTTTGCCACTTTTTGTCTAAAACCTATAAAATAACACTAGAAAACCTGTGACGGTATAGAGATGAAAATGTAGAGGATTTCATGAAAATTAAGGACACTTAATGCTAAATAGGAGCGAAAACAAGTCTAAGTGTGAGAAAAAGTACCGAAAAAGTCAAGATGCTCGCACGTCAATGCCCTAGCTATTAACTCTTCAAGTCCGATCACCATATTATATTCGTCATTTGTTTCGTCTCGAAAAGTCATCCCGAGATGGGTTTACATTGTCCACAAACTATTGCACCGAATCGATAGTCGTACTCGAACAAAACATATTCTATGAACTAGGCGACACATTCATTGCCCTGTTGCGTCTCTCTTCATGTTCTAGAATTTCGCCATGATTGATCCACACCTTATACGATCTCTGGAAACTTTTCTTCAGTTACAAGAAATTGTTACAACACTTCATGCATGGACACTTAAGCTGATTTGCACCATATTGCCTCCCATTTTTCTCGTAAATTTGATAAAGCAACCCATTCTTAACATGTATACCTTACTCATTAATATAAATTAAAGGGAAAATTCCACTTAGCCACTCCTAAGTTTGGCCGAGTTTCACTCAAACCCTCTTAAGTTCAAAATCTACTTGTGAAGTCCCCTAAGTTTGCAAAATTCTTACTTCACCCATTTTCAGTTAACTTTTTTGAAAATTCTGTTAACTTTTTTGTGAAATGACGAAAATACCCTTTCATTAAAAAAATTAAAAAAAATAAATAAAAATGATTTTGAACTTTTTGTTTTCTTATTTTTATTTACAAAAATAAAGAATTAAAAAATATTTTAGTAGTAATTTTTTTTATAAAAAATTTCATAAAAAATTTATAAAAAAACGATGTTTAAAAATCATTTTAAATTTTTTAAAAAAATTATAAGAAAAAATTTTAAATAATTATTTTTACTACTAACAGAATTTTATTCTTTATTTTATACAATGAAAAGATTATATAAAAAAGTTCAAAAATCATTTTTATTAATTTTATTATAATTTTTCAATAAAAGGGTATTTTCGTCATTTTGCAAAAAAGTTAACAGAATTTTGAAAAAAGTTAACAGAAAAGGGTAAACTGAAACTTTTTCAAACTTAAGGGACTTTACAAGTTGATTTGAAGTTAAGGGGAGTTAAGTGAAACTCGGCCAAACTTAAGAGGTGCTAAGTGGAATTTTCCCTAAATTAAATGTTTGTAAATCCGGTTAGATTATAATTCCCACTATGATTAAAACCCATTAGGTTTCTATTAAGTATTAGGGTTTCTTATAGAATTTATAAATAGAGCATAATGTATCAAAATATTATGATCAATAATAATATAACTCTCTACACTATTTCTTTCATGGTATCAGAGCAATAACTTATTATTTGTTAAATCTGAAAAGATATTTTGATTTGCTCACTCGTCGATAATTTATGATTCTGACGGGTCACCTAGTTAATTATAATGCTTCTACAAATATTCATACGCAGCGAAACATCCATTGTTGCTAGCCGGAGCCTCCATCGATGTTGTTGTTTGTCGCCGATCCGAATTGGTCAATCGTTGCGACTGCTGCTTAAGACTGTCGTCCGTCACATCTCCCCGACAAGGTTTCAACGTCTCTGAAAGTCACATTTGTTTGACTGTCTCGGTGTTTCCCTTGTCTTGCACCTCAACTTGTTTTTTGCTTGGAAAATTTTTGGATTTCGTTTTTTATCCGGCTCTTTTTCACTCCTCTATACTTTCTATTTCGGCTGATGAGCATAAACAAAGTTCTTTTGAAGACTCCAACTCTCAAGGAGACGAAGAATGATAAAACACATATTATCCACATTCAAACTCAATTCAGTTTACACCATATTATGTTTGAAGAGTGTTAGATTATAATTCCCAGTAGCGTTAAGACCCATTAGGCTTCAATTGTGTATTAGGGTTTCCTACAGTCTCTGTAGATAGAGAATATTATGATCAATACTGTCATTATGTACATTATTTCTATCAAATACTTAAGTACAAAATATAAAAATTATTACATGTACATGTAATATATAATTGAACATACTTTCAGATCAACGAACTAAAAAAACTCAATGAATAGACGAAAATGAGATGGAAAAAATCGTGAAAGAAGAAGAAATTATGCATCGATAGAAGAAGAAAGAACATAAGATTATGTGATGTAAACTATATTAGTGACGGCAGGTGACCTAGATTTTCTAATCGCTGCCATGTATTTCGCGCTAAAATAAATTTCGCCAAAGTTTAAGCAATCCAACGATCGGTAGAAGCTCGAACGCTCGCTAGCTAGAATATGTAATTCGGATATATAATATTCATGACCATGCATTTATCTCTCTTGTTTCAGACAAGTAGCAGCAAAAAGATTGGTGTACAGCTATAATATCGTGAAAAAGTTTTTCAGTCATGCATTCCATATAGCTAGCTCTTCCATAGAATCTAGCTCTGAACCTACCTATATTTGGTTCCACGGGATCTCCATTTTCTTCGCATTTTTGTCTACTTAATTAATTATATGTATAGTGTCTTTTCGGTTAACCGGAGAGTCCAGCTCCTCAACTTCATTTAGCTCATTATGTTGTCATCATATATATATATATATATGTCAGTTTCTAATATATAAAATTTGGTACTTAATTAATTAACAAATTGAGAGAATATTTGTGTCTACTTATAAAATTATGGGTAAATTCTACCTAACCTCAAACTATACGTGTGTCTCACATGTCTCGTTAACTACAAAATTAGTCTGTAAGATGCCTTAACTATTCAAAAATTTCATTTTACTTTTTTTAACTTTTTTCAAAATTCTGTTAAATGTTTGTGAAATAACGAAAATAGACTTGTATCTGAAAAATTAAAATAAATAAATAAAAATGATTTTGAACGTTTTTCTAATTTTCTCGTTGTACAAAATAAAGAATAAAATTTTGTTAGTAGTAAAAATAATTTTTTAAGTTTTTTATATAAAAAAATTAGAAAAACAAAAATTTATTTTTATACATCATTTTTTATTTTTATAAAAAAATTAATACTAAAATATTTTTTATTCTTTGTTTTTGTTTTTGTAAAAGAAAATATAAAAAAAGTTCTAAATCATTTTTATTTATTTATTTTAATTTTTCAGATACAAGAGCATTTTCGTCATTTCACAAAAAAAATTAGCATAAATTTGAAAAAAATCCACAAAAAAGATAAAGTGAGATTTTTTGATAGTTAAAACACCTCACAAGTTGATTTTGTAGTTACGGGAACATGTGAGACACGCGAATAGTTAGGAAGCGTTATATGGAATTTACCCTATAATTATTGTAGAAGTTTTAAGGTGTGAAGCATGTCAGTGGACATGTCAAAACGCTTCAGTATCAGTGCATAATTAGGGTCTGGCCTTAGTTGGGCAAGCAGCTTTGCCATGCACACTTAATCACAACTTTCCTTCTTTCATGCAAAGTTAAAGGGAACGTAACATGGCCATGAAGGTGTCGTTTACCAAATTTACTGGAATATTCATATATCCTCTTTATTCTTGCCTACCTTTCAACAATCCATTGGTCATTTTTAAGGACCTTCATTTTACGTGTTTACCAATATGAACCCAAATCTTATTTCATTTCAGTTGTCATATTACATTACTAATCTCACGTTTCATAAATATGTTTTTCATATTTATTATGATTGTATTTTGTACACAACACAACACAATTCAATAATACTCTTTCTCCTTACAAATAAAAGTAAAGAATTTATGAAAAATACTTAAATCAGTGCAAGACAAAGGGTACATATTACTTGTACATGAGTAGCTTGACGCATCTTTATCAAATCATTATTAATATCAAGAACAATTTGTTTACTGATATTCTATCTCTGGATTTTGTTAGGTTGAATTAATAGAAAGGAGGTAGGGTTAGAGGAGAAAGAGAGGAGACATAAGAAATGTGTTTTGGAGAAAACAGAGTGAGCGCATGTATGATATGGGTTACAGGAATACGAGCTAATAACCCCGATAATGGGCGACTCTTACTTTTTTACCAACTGCATACACATTCGTCTGTGGTTAATAAAAAAATAAGGGCTAGACAACATCAATATTCGCAACCATTATTATTTCTACTAGATGTAAACGCTACAATGTCTACTGCCCAAATTTTCATATCGTATAAGATTATATATTAAGAATAAATATTCTACACGCACAAGGTTTCCCTCCATCAAAAGAATGAGACCAAGATTTTTTGTCTGTAAAATTAGGTATTGATTTCAGAATTAAGTTTAGTGTTTGCTTTCAGCTGGCTGGTACTTTTATAGCTAGCTAGGTTCGATCGACTTCCAGTTGGCTTCCACATGCTGCATGTACCATCATCTATTTATTTTTTCTCTTCTTTTGTTATGCATAGTTTGTTATGGTAATTAATAAGAAAATAGATATTAAATATAAAGTCGTAAAGTAAAGTTTCAATACTATAAAAATATCTACATAATAAAGGGATTCATTGGCTTTTCTTGTTAGGAACTTTTCGTCTCCACTGTACTGTAAAAGAAATATATGTTTCTTTGTTTACTCAACTATTAAATTGTGTCTGGCCTTTGCTTTAAGTGGAAACTCAATTTTGTTATACACTTGCAAGTTGCGACAGTGGCTTTGTAGAGTGGGTGTGGTTCTGTTAATTAATTAATATCGAGTTTTGTACTATTTGATAGTAAAGTAACTAATGAGAATCAGTGAGAATTTTTCTTTTCAACGAGGATGATAATAATAAAATTTAATTATATTTTTTAATGAGTATATATATATATATATTTTTTTCCGATCCACTATATATATACGACAATTTACTGAAAACTAATTAGTTAACTATATTTTGTAGATAAAATATTCAAGAGTTTGCATACATAAATTAATTAACATTATTTAAATTACGAAGTTAGGTGTAAATTAATTAGCATTCCGTATATATATAGCGTGGAAAAAGATTGACATTCTCCATGAATATTGTTTTCTATGAAGTTATTCTCCATGAATATTTGGACATTAGTTGTGAAAATGTATAATAGTATAAGATGCGAAAGAATAAATAAGTCGTAATGATAATTGTGAACTATAATAATAATTTTTTTTACCAGCAGTAGTGATGTTGAGAATAATAAGAATACTTAGGAATTTTGGTTTTGGAGAGCAGTTGGGGAGAAATTTTTGGGAGGAATAATATTTACTAATTAACGAAGATAAATGCAAACTAACATTTACAATCTTGAAGACACATGAAAGATGTAAATTTAAACTAGGCTAATTAAATACATATGTGGTAGAGGATGTTCTATGCATTTGTTGTGGTTTTGTTGTGAATGGTGTGTCCTGCTCCTGGGCTGTGTCCTGGTGCTGTCGGTCTGAAATCCTCCGTGGATCCTTGTCCTTGTGTTTTCTGTTCACTCTCCCGGAAAGAGTGTCCCACTCCCGGGCTGCTTCCTGGCGTCGTTGGTCTGAAATCTTCTGCGCTTGAATTCGGGACGACATCATCGTATCGATGATCATCAGTGGGACTAGGAGAGGTTGTTGTTGGTGATGACCTTAGTTGCCTTGCTTGAGGGGACATGATTTGGCAGGCGATAACGGCGAGGAATATGGCACATTTGCAGATGAGCGTTAGTGCCATGCTATGTGTATGTGCGTGTGGTTCTGTCTTGTGCTTTTCTTTTGTTGGGTTTTGAAGTGATGTGATGAGTTGACAAGCTAGCGAGAGAGAATTGTACTGGAGGAAGATGATAGTTAAAATATGCAGGACAAGACTGAGAATAAGTTCCTTTGTCTGGTTCAGTATTTATAAGCATCTTGAGGACATCCTGGCCGCTGATTATTCTATAAACTAAATAGCGGACTGCGTGAGTTTCAGCAATGAATGGTCATCATCAAGATGCTTCTCAACATACTTTCTCATTTACTACTCATTGCTTTCTTCAGACCTTATTTAACTGTCACGGTAGGATTTGTGCGCTAATCCAATACTAAGTAGTCAATAATAGTTTTATCATGGAATGCAATGAAATAAAATCGACATTATATTACTATTATGTTGTAGTAATATGCTAAGTATAATTCGATCTATATCATTGAGTGTGTCATCACTAATAGTAGAACTGTAGATCTGTATGAATTATACTTAACGGATCCCTAGTCAATTGAGGTTCATCAGAAGCAACCAGTAGTAGGATGACTCTTTATGATCACGCTCTACTGATCATTGGCAATGGGATTGCCGGAGTCAGATCATAAATATCATTTGGGAAATGATATTGGATTATCCGACCTGAATATGCGGCATATATATTGTCATGAGCATATTCAGTTGTCGTAACTTGTCATTGTTTCCTTAGACCGAGGAGTCTTTGTGATCACAGTATAATCAATATTCGAGTTTGACATAAACTTAACGTTACCTGTGATAGGGTAACTATAATGGTTGTGATTGGCTTGGGGACGGGTTGTATGGGTGATACGAAAGACGGCTAAGGGATTTATCCCTCGTACTCCGGTATGGGAACGGTATCCGTTTGGGCCACTTGATGAGAATGACTGAAAGGAAACGCATGGCCATGCTTATGATACGGGGTATTATTTTTCAGTCATACTCACATATCAAGAAACAATGATAAGGATGGCGGCTCTAAAAGGAAGTCACACGGACGACATGAGGTTAAATCGAATCACCAATAATCATGTACATTGGGTAGTCATAATGTCTTACTAGAGGCCACTTATGATGGAAAGGATAAAATGGTAATTTTACGCCTATCTGCCAACGGGACATGAGCCTAGAAGGTCACACACATATGGTACACATTGTGGGAAATTAGGCAAAGATCAGTTAAATACTGGTAAAGGGTCGTGGCCAAAACCTAAGGTTTTAGGCCACAAGCCCAAGCACAAAATGGGCAACGGTTTGGGCCAAAGCTTTTGGTCCGGACCGTGGCAAACCTTGATGGGCGAACCTATGAGGGGCTTCCAAGGCATGGGTTCAAGGGAATCGAACCTATCCGTCTGCGGCTGGGGTTTCAAGGGAACCGAACCTAACCCATTTTATGGGCAGGTTCATGATCCCAAACCCTAGCCCAAACCTATAAATATAGACCCCTTGTGCTGATTTTTATCAAGTCAATATTTACCACACTAAAACTCTGCCCAATTTTTCACTCGAGTTTTCTCACGTTCTAGTAGGCGTTTTAGAGCATAGATCTAGGATCTTGTGTGCTCATCTGAATACCTTAGAGATAAAAACACTTGATTTTCTTTCGGTGGTTCGAGCATACCATTATTTTGTTTTTCTAAACAAAATTGTTGTTTATCAGGTCTGGCGACGAAATTTGCGTGATGTATATCTCCCAGGTATAAAGTTTGATTGACCCGAAACCAGCGCAAGATTAAACCTATTTCAAATATCTTCAATTTCTTGTGAAATAGCATTTTCCATTAAAGGTCAGATTTGACCGATCTACAAAACCGAAAAGATACAAGATTTTGTAACTTGTAGTTGTATGAATCTAGTTCAAGTAAACGGATCCTGGGTGGGTTGTTAGTTACTTTATTTTATTTTCCGTTGCTTTTGATCTGATTTGGATCCTTAGAACCCCAACAGCCACCTCCCAGTTGAATTATATAATAAGGATAATTACAGTTTAGTACACTTGTTATGTTGTGTTTTATCTCTTAATATCAAAAGAGGAGTTGGTGGCAGAGATGGAGAAAACATTGTATGATGGTAGCGATGATACAACGTTGGCCGCACTGCTGCAAATTCTGTCAATCAAACATAAGACGGGGATGACAGACACAACATTTGACGATGTAGTTGCGTACGTTTCCAGCAAATTGCCACAACCCAATGCGCATGTGGCAAAATACGCATCAGCGAAGCAGAAATTGAAGTCAATAGAATTGCCGTTGGTGAAATATGATGCATGTTACCACGGTTGCATATTGTACTACAAAGAACACATATATTCCACAGAATGTCCAGTATGTGGACATTGTCGGTACAAATATGCTGGAAGTTCTACTGTAGCAAAGAAGACATTATGGTATTTTCCATTGGCACCGCGTTTGCAGCGACTATTTGCCGTACCCGGGACATCCGAGTGGATGCGTTGGCACGAGGAGCGGGAGAGGGTGGACGATGATACACTCGAACATCCAACAGACGGAGAAGATTGGATTACGTTTGACAGGACATACCTGTGTTTTTCAGCAGAAATTCGTAACGTGCGCCTCGCCATTGCAATTGACGGTTTCTGTCCGTTCGGACCAAACATACCGCCTTATAGCCTTTGGCCCGTCGTCCCTATCCTGCTAAATCCCCCCCCCCCCCCCCCCCCCCCCCCATCAATCAATGGCAATGAAGAAGGAATACAATTTGCTGACGATGTTGATATCTGGTCCGAAGTCACTAGGTAAATGTTTGAATAATTTTATGAGGCCATTGATCGATGAGTTGCAGGAACTATGGCATCAAGGAGTTCCGACTAAGGATGAAGCTTTATTCACGTTACAGGATTTGAACGTGCGACCGCATCTATGGCCTGTACATGGTAATGATGGAAAATGGGTTCTCCCTCAGGCAGGGTATGTTGTGAAGCCAAAAGATCGTGGAGAAGTACTTGACCATCTTAGGATGGTCAAGTACCCAAGTGGATATGCAGGAAGTCTAAAGAGTAAAATAAAGGAAGACAAAAGATTTTACGAGCTCAAGATGCACGACTGTCACGTGTTGATTCAGAGGATATTTCCGATTATGATTCGGAAATACGTCGATCCAGAATTAGCAGACGTATTGGTCGAGTTGGGAACATTTTTTCAGAAGTTGTGTGCCAGGGAGTTAAAAAAATCCACCCTCATCCAGATGAGAGAAGACATCGCGATGATTCAATGCAAATTGGAGATGATTTTTCCCCTGGCATTCTTCACAATACAGGTGCACCTACCTATACATCTTGCAGATCAGGTTTTGCGAACTGGACCAGTTCACTTCACGTGAATGTTTCCGATTGAAAGGTATGCGATATTTAAGTTATCGGCTAGTAAAGTTAATTTCATCATAAATGAACTTGAATTTATACTTTAACGTGCAGGCAACTCGATGATTACAAGAGAAGTATGCGTTACATGCGGTATCCTGAAGGGTGCATAGCGCAACAATACTTGATGCACGAGTCAGTTATTTTTACTCGCATGTACCTAAATCGGGGTACCTCGTCCATTCCCGGCGCGGTGAATGTAACCATGGTACATGACCTGTCGCAGTTGATTGAATTGCGTAGCGTCGTTCGCAATTCAAAATTGCCAAGAGATGAATTGTTTTGGGCCCATTGGACAGTCACGGAGAATTGCGCAGAGATGGATACATTCGTAGACACTCATGAAACTGGTTCAAAAGAAAACAACCCAATGGCAGCACTGAAGATCGGGTCATTTCCTTCAACAAAAAATTCGCAAAATGTGCAAGTGCTCAAATCTAGAATCGGTGTACTAATTAGAGGCAAAATTTTGGACTTAACTCAACTTTTATTGTTATTACAGAATGAATTGACGTTGCTTTCTCATAGACCCCATAGTTCGAGCATATATTCACAATGTACAGTAAATGACGTGAAGTTTGTTTGTCAACGATTAGACGAAAGGAGAGTGAATCAGAATTCAGGAATAATGATAGCAGCGATCGACAAGACATATTTTGGTGTTCTTCTGGACGTCTGTGTACTTAAATACCCCCAGAGTTTGCATGTGGTTGTGTTCAAGTGTAGATGGTACGATGAGAGAAGGTTAAGGCATGATCGGGGGTTAATGTCGGTTAACACGACAGCCAATTGTCACAGGGAGAACCCTTTATTTCTTGCCTTAAAGGCGAAACAGGTTTTCTATGTCGAAGATCCGAGCAATGGTTGTGGGTGAAAAGTTGTGAACTTTGTCAGCCAGAGGGGTTGTTACAACCCGAAGACACTAGCCCGTACAGCCGAAGAAGCCTCCAAGTACGAGGTGAATGAGCCTTACCAAGAGCCAAACACAAACAGAATTGAGATTGACAGGCTGGGAGAAATAACAATAGATCTTAGTAGTTTTCAGTTCCAATCAATTATAGCGCCCGTTCAAGTTGCCAACATACCACCAGACATAGAAGAATATAGTAGTAGTGCATTCGACAGTAGCGATATGGAAGGGCATGAAGATTATGTATCTGATTGAAATTGTTGTAATTTCGTTTTGAATTGATAATAAATTTAAAAGTTTGCAAAGTTGTACGATTAAACCGTCTTAGGAGACCTACAATTATAATGATGAAACAAGAATATGTCCCAATTTGAAAAAAAATATCGGACTGAAAATCGACTGAAAATATTTCTAAGTGTTAAGAACAGCGCACTTGTAAATGTGCGTAGTCACAACTTAAGAACGGCGCGTTTTCATTTCTGCGCCGTCCTTAAGCCTAAACTGTTGACTATTTAGGTCGAATACACGTTTGACCTCAAATTCCGATTACAATTTTAATTGTTTTTTTAATCGTAGGTCTTGATTATGATAGTTTGTTTCCTATGCATGAAATAGAACCCAAATTTAGTGAAATCGACTAACAAATTAGGCAAAAAATGATGATCTCGATATATACACACGTGTTGCGACTCATCGGGTACTTGATCGATGTTGATTTCAAAATAAAATTATTCAATATTTTACAAGTAAAAGAGAATCATATGTTCGGTCTCATCCGTACGGTTGGATTATAAATTTTTTTTGGCAACATTGAATCGTCTTCAATGTAGAAATTTATGATTATAGAAAATAAGGGTTCATACACACTAATTTAACGATCTTCCAATCCCGAACGTAACAAAAGTGAATTATAAAAATCGAAACCGTAGGATGTGTAGATCATGATGAAATACATGTATACAATAAATTTTACACAAATCCAATCACGGGATCCTAGTCGATGAGGCGACGGAATAAACGCACATGAGATGGTGCGCAGTTGTTACACGTAACGACTGCGCACATGAGATGGTGTGCAGTTGTTACACGTAACGACTCCGCACATGAGATGGTGCGCAGTCGTTATAATTACCGAGAATCCCCATTATGTTTTCACTTTCTTCTCTTCTCACATTATTCTCTCTCAAAACCCTAACCCCCGCCCTCCGCCTCTAACCTCCCGGCTCCGCCTCCCGGCTCCCGACTCTGCGTCCGCCTCCCGGCTCCCGGCTCCGCCTCGCCAGTGCCGCTCCTGACCTCTCTCGGTAAACACTATACACCATTGATTGTGTGCGTGTGTGCATTCGCGCGCGCTACACCGATTATATATATGTAAAGTGTTTGTAAACAATTGTTGCATTTATATATGGAAAGTGTTTGTAAAAATTGTTGCATTTATATATATGTAAAGTGTTTGTAAAAATTGTTGCATATATACAGTGTTCGTAAAAATTGTATATATGTGCCAGAAAGTGTTTGTAAAATATATGTACCATAAAGTGTTTGTCATATACATATAGTGTTCGTAAAAATTGTATATTAACCAAAATATATTGTATATTGTATACACAAAGTGTTGTATATTAACATTGCAATTTATATTGTATAATGTATACTCAAATGTACATTAGTAAAGTGTTTTGTTACACAATTCAACAATGTCTAGATGTAATATGTTGATGGCATTGTTAATTTTTTTAATATTCGCAATATATTATTCTTCCATGATTACTTAAATATGAATTTTCATGTTTTTGTACGATTTGGTCTTGTTTTCAGAAGATGGGAAAAAAAGATAACGGAAAGGGTAAAGAAATAGAGAAAGAGCAGCCCAAGAAAAAGAAATTTGTAGGGTTCTCGCAGTTGTATAAGAGAACTCCTCGTGTCGAAAATCCGTCCTCTCGTGCATCGTTTGTTCGAGATGACCGTTCACATCACACTGTCGAGCTCGACCCAGCCACAGCGGCAGCTGTGGCAGCCATACATGCGGAGAATACAGGACAAAGGCGATCCCTGCCTGGAATAGCCATAGGTCAGAGTAGACCTACACCCATATCCCCGTGGGAATCCGAGGTCGGTTTACGCGACCAAATCGAGGTACAAAGGCAGGGTATAAATTTCTGGGCAGACGGCCTCCTAGATGAGCCTGACGAGTCACCCTCGTCTTCTCCCCAACATCGTACTCCCGGGTCTGCTGCCGACTCTGGTCACGAGTCGATCCATTCCTGCCCTCCTCTGGGTCCCTCACAAGATCCCGGCCCGTCAAGATGGCAACGACTAGATGAGCCGGAAGTATTTGACAGGGAGCTGTATTTTGATGTAAACACACCAGCTGAGGCTGTCGTGGACGGGTGGACACGACAGAAGAAAAAGATGGATGATGTTTCTACTGACTGGGAACGGGACGCGGCCGATAGTTTGTGACGGAAGAATTTAAAACTTCGATGGTCGAAGAACCTGTAACTTCCTATTGTGAAGGACTAAAAGTCAAAAATAATACTTATGAGCGACTCGTGAATGTCACGGGATCCATTTTTCGGTCCACTGTCCCGATTGGGTATCGACAGTGGCGTGATGTGCCAGAGGAGTTGAGGATGGAGTTCAAGGACAAATTGCAAGTACTTTTATTTTAAATATTTATTATTCATAATTTATTATTCTTTGTCAAATATATTGACCTTTTTTTTATCTCATGCAGAGCACATACGATGTAGACTTTCGCTCACCGTCACTGCTGCAATGGATAGATGAGCGAGCACGGGCCGCAAATAAGCAGCGGAAAAATGATTTTAAGAGGTTCTACAATGTCTACCGTGACGTGCTTCAGCGCAATGGTATCCCATTCAAGCTGGCAGGGAAGAAAGACCATCGGGCGAGGGGTAGATATATCGGAGGGTTCGACAGAACTGTTATGAGGCCATCTAAGGTTAGACAATCGGGCGAGGGGAGTTCGCAAACTGCAGCATTTGTACAAAGGACAAATGAGGAAATTCAACGACTCCAAGAACCAAATCAAACGCTAGCTACACAATTCACCCAAACTCGAGAGAAAATGGCCCAACTAGTTGCCCAACAAGTTGCCCAAGAACTTGCAAAGGCAAAGGAGAATGAGAAGAGTCGTAAAGCATTTGGAAGAAAATTGCGCCAACACATGCGTGATCCGACCAATTTCCCAATGCCCGACTCACCGACCGACTCGGAGGATGAAGATGAGGATGCTTAGGTTGTTTTTATTCTCTCGTACTCATTCTTTTTTTATTATGTTTAATATTGAAAACGTATGGATTTCAGGATAACGTTTAACATTGAAAACTTTAAAACGTTTGCTGTGGTTTTGGCAACGTTATTATTCGTTGGTAATGGTGATTGTTGTTTGATATGGTGTGAATTATGCTTGATGTTATAAAAAATTATTGCAAGGAATTGGATATCGGGATGCCAATTTCCTGTAATAATTTTTTAAAAACTCTCTGCCATAACGTCTGCGCACGTTTAGAAGTGCGCAACAACTAGATAATAACTGCGCACAAAAATTATGCGCAGTCCACAGTTGCTGCCTGCGCACTTTTTATGTGCGCATTACATACTTAATAAATGCGCAATTCAGAGTGTGCGAAGTACCAACTCCCCACTGCACACTTACCATTGTGCGCATTCATTTTGTTGTGACTGCGCATGTGTATATGTGTGCAGTTTTTATCTTCTAACTGCGCACTATTATACATTTGTGCGTAGTTGTTAGCTTCTGACTGCGATTTACCAACAGCATGTTAACAACTGCGCACAGTGCGCCGTCCTTACCTAATACCTGCGTTTTTTGGCCTCCCGCCTGCGCGTTGTGTGCGACGTCCTTGTGACAAAACTCTTGTAGTGAAAGATGACTCTTTATGATCACACTCTACTGATCATTGGCAATGGGATTGCCGGAGTCAGATCATAGATATCATTTGGGAGATGATATTGGACGACCTGACCTGAATATGCGACATAGATATTGTCATGAGTATATTCAGTTTTCGTAACTTGTCATTGTATCCTTAGACCAAGGAGTCTTTGTGATCACACTATAATCACTATCTGAGTTTGACCTAAACCTAACGTTACATGTGATAGGGTAACCATAAAGGTTGTGATTGGCTTGTGGACGAGTTGTATGGGTGATATGAAAGACGATATGGAAACAGTAGCCGTTTGGGCCACTTGATGAGAATGACTGAAAGAAAACGTATGGTCATGCTTATGATGCGGGGTATCATTTTTCAGTCATACTCACATATCAAGAAACAATAATTAATTAAATAAGTATGTCAGCTCTATGCCTTATGATTAATCAGGATACCTAGTGATAAAAGGATAGTCACATGGATGACATGAGGTTAAATCAGATCACCGATAATCATATACGTTAGGTAGTCATAATGTCTTACTAAAGGCCACTTATGATGGAAAGAATAAAATGGTAATTTTACGTCGATATGTCAACATGACATGAGCCTAAAGGGTCGCACACATAGGGTACACATTGTGGAAAATTAGGCAAAGGTCAGGTAAATACTGGTAGAGGGTCGTGGTCAAAACCTAGGGTTTTGGCCACATGCCCAAGCACAAAATAGGCCACCGTTTGGGCCAAATCTTTGGCCTTTGGGCCTGGACCGTGGCGGGCCTTGATGGCCGAACCCATGAGGGGTTGCCTATAAGCCCAAACCGGCCACATAAGTGTGGCGGCTGGGGTTTCAAGGGAACTGAACCTAGCCCATTTTATGGGCAGGCTCGTGATCCCAAACCCTAGCCCAAGTCTATAAATATAGACCTATTGTGATGGTTTTTATCAAATCAATATTTACCACATTGAAACTCTGCTTAAATTTCCACTCGAGCGTTCTCACGTTCTAGTAGGCGTTTTAGAGCTTAGATCTAGTATCTTTTGTGCCCGTCTGGATACCTTAGACTGAAAAACACTTGATTTGCTTTCAGTGGTTCGAACATACCATTATTTTGTTTTTCTAAACAAAGTTGTTGTTTTTCCAGATCCGGCGACAAAATTTTCGTGATACATATCTCCCAGGTTTTAAGTCCGATTGACTCGAAACCAGCGCCAAACTAAACCTATTTCAAATTTCTTCAATTACTTGTGAAATAGCGTTTTTCATTAGAGGCCAAATTTAAGCGCTATATAGCCCGTAACTTGACTGATATGCAAAATTGAAAAGGTACAAGATTTCGTAAATTGTAGTTCTATGAATCTAGTTCAAGTAAAGGGATCCTGGGTGGGTTCTAAGCTACTTTATTTTACTGTCCCCTGCTTTTGATCTAATTTGGATCGTTAGAACCCCAACAGTCACCTCCCGGTTGAATTATATAATAAGGATAATTACAGTTTAGTACACTTGTTATGTTGTGTTTTATCACTTAATATCAAAATTCTAAAAAACGCTAGGTGCTAGTCAGGTGGACAACGCTTCAGAAAGATTAATCGGGATTAATGGAATTTGTATTTTTTTTAATTTAAAAGGAATTATACCATATAAAATAAATATAAAAAATCAACAACCACAATTTATCTATGACAAATAGTTATCGGTGGTAACAACTTCAAGTATAAAAATTTCGAAATCCACAATCTAAAATAGCTGAAATTTTATTACAGAACCATTTATTCAATTTTTGCTGTGAAAATTTGAAAATAAATCTTAAGCTCTCACAAATTGAATAAACAAATAAATTCTTAGCCCGCGCAAACTGAATAAACAGATATAAATCACCCGGTACTAATATGGAGTGAAGTTCAAAGCTCAGGAGCTCCGACTTCGATTGATTTGCGGACGAGGTGCGACGGGCGACAGGTATTCGTCAGAGAAGAAGAAGTTTAGAGCGTAAGGGTCTAGGGAGAGTTAAGGGAACGAAGCGACTCCGTCTGATTTCTTATTCTTAACGTTTTACGTTTTTAAATTTAATTGATTTTTATATTAAAAAAATTCTATTATGCCTAAGCTGCCTGATCGGTCGCCTAACCGCCTAGACGTCCGCCTGGACCGCCTGATGAACCAAAATGTTCATCATCGCTCGATTAGCTTAAAACGTGGCAATGAGGTGAAAAACAGCGCCTAGGCGACCGTATTTTAGAACCTTTCTTACTATACATATTATAATACTTTTTTATTTTAAACTCATGTAACTATATTATTTTACACATTGCTCTAACAATATTAAATTTTGAACGAAATTTTTTGAAATTTTGATAAGATAATTTGTGCAAAATGCCACACATAATATTATGTATAATGCTATAACACAATGTATGAAAACTTGCGTAGATGAAGTAGGATAGTAAATATCAAAACGTAATAAACAACGACACAACAAATTGTTTACCCGGTTCGGTGCAACGTCACCTACGTCTGGGGGCTCTCAGCCTAGTGGAAAGGTTTCACTATCAGTAATACGTCAAAACATACAAATACCTATGATCATCACAAGATCTATACTTTATGTTACTATTACACGTGCAACCTATCTCTAGATCTCCCCCTGAATCCAAGACGCCGTCTTGATTCCACTCTTCGAGCAATCGTCTTGCTCTGTCGGTTCAAGTTGTCGTTGAACGTTTTGGTTGCGTGCAGTCTTCACTCACGCGATCAGTAAACCCTCAATCACCTAACTCTCTTTAGTTAAGGTGATACACAATATCCTCAACACAATCTACAACCTCTCAGCCCGCAAACCTTCACGTCTAAGAGCTTTGTAAATTATTGCTAGGAAACAATAAAAGAACCACACGATTGCTAAGGGGGTAGCCTAAGCTTTTATATCAATCGAGTATGAGTACTAACCCTAATGAGTTTCTTCTTTATCACCGTCTTTCTTCTTTCCAGAATTGGAGACATGCTGGAACTTTTACAAGTCCTAATTGTAGTCGTACTTTTTTAAGAGAAGGGACTTTCCTGATTTGCGTCGAACATGATGTCAGCCGAGATGTTGCCAATAATGTCATCCAAGATGCCGCATACGCTCTTTCGACATTCTCTATGACATTTTTTCTAGTTTCTTAAAAATAAGCCAATCACTAAAAACGTCGTAACTACAATTTTGATTAACAAGACAAAATATCCCCCTTCCATCTGCTTCATCAAGGCCCATCTCTACTGAAGTTCATGCATGCTTTCATAAATATTAAAGCTTGCGAATATTATCAAAAGAAATTGAAAATTATGAAACTTCCTCGTAAATTCATAAGAATGATAAATTATATATACCACCTAAATAATATCACAAACAAAAAGTTATCAACAGATACCATCGAGGAAGCGAGTACCCTAGTTTTAAGGTTTTATTTGTCTCGACTATCTGTTGAGCTACTCGGTCGTCTGAGATCTGCGATCGTTCTCGGCGTCTAGGGACTAGGTTACCGGTTTTTTGGCGATTGAAGGGGCGGTGTGATTTGGAGAGACGATAACGTTGCGATGTTAAAGTTGAGGGAGTTTTATTTCGATATTATATGTGAATGGAGAAGGGTCTGAAGGGGGGAAGTGGGGGGTTGGGAAGAGAAGCTAGGTGGAGATCGGTGCAGCGAGAGCAGATGGATCCAGGTAGGGATTATAAGAGGTATGGTAGGAAAAATCTAGTGATTTGCTTGCTGCAGTTTTGGTTGGTTGATAGCTCGATACTGGGTGAGAACTGAAGTTCTCTGGCGTTGATGGGCAGATTTATGTAAGCATATCGAACTATGGGGTCTTGGTTTTCTTAAACTTCAATACGCCCTCGGAGTATCCCATTGGGCTCGGTACTAGGAGGGATTGGGGGTTCTATGGCGCCGATGGGATGATCTTGCTAAGTAAGAAGAACTTAAAGACTTGAATTACTAAAGATTCGCGACTCTCATATTTATCGTATGGTTGATCGAGAAACCTGGTTTAATGCGGTATGCAGTAAGATCACGGGGTTTCTCCATCCGTATGAGGTGGAGGACGTGGTTCTGCTTGATGCTAACTGGTTCGAGTCGATTGGTCTACGGGGTTATCATGGAGCCCTGGTTAAAGCATTATATAGCGGGATTACGAGGTTTCTCTATCCATATGCGGTAGAGGTCATGGCTCTGCATAATGCTAAACAAATCGAGTTAGACATCTTTGGAGATGTCATTAGTGATAAGTGTTGCGTACTGTCCACTTTTGGGACATGTGTTTTTATTTATTTTGCTTATCGCTCTTGTAATTTTGTGACTCGTGTACACTTTAACTAACAGTAGCTTGGATTACGGTGCGGGGTCTGTCCCACCATCTGCTGTTTCGGTTGTCCAGCATCATGCTAGGTTGGTTGCTTAATAATATTCATGTTTTTCCCTAAAAAAAAATAACACCATCAATTCTCACCTCCAAAATCACAAACAACCCAAAAAATAGTCCAAACTCCAAAACCTCTCTCTCTCTCTCTCTCTCTCTCTCTCTCTCTCTCTCTCTCTCTCTCTCTCTCTCTCTCTCTCTCTCTCCCTCCCTCCCTCTCTCCCTCCCTCCTTTATTCATTTATTTGTAGAGATGAACTTTTTAATTCTAATGGACCTTATTTCTCAATCAAATCAAAAGTGAGAGCAGTTAGGGTTTCTTCGTGAGGGTTGTAGGAGAAATGGCGGGTCAACGACGATTTTTTGCCGGTACTGTGTACGGTTAGATAGGAGATTTTGATTGAGGGTGTGGATGCGCCAGTTCCATTATCGCCGACAGAGAATGGATATTTTGTGGCTAGCGAACTAGGCTCTCTCAACGCTTAATGGAGCCTCGTCGTCGCATAGAAATTCTCCCATAAATTGTTGAGATAGTTCATCCTCCGTGAGAGATCTGTCAATTTCTAGTGAGCAACATGGTTGTCGCTAGAGGCTCGCCGGCTCGTTATGAAACCCAAAGATCCAGATCCGACCAAATATTGAACCACCGTTTTTGTCAATAAATGTAGATGCATTTATTGCGTTTGAGTTAAATCTACTACACTTTTCAATTTTTTAGAAAATATCTTGTGTTTTCCCTTTACTACACTGTCATTAAATTATTTTTTTGAATATTGCGTTAAACCAATTATTCACTGTTGTAATTTGTAAATTTGTTAATTGTCAGAGCAAAGTTGCATTAGTAAGGAATCATTTTAAATATTTTCCAAAATGACTAAAAATCTTATACTTCCAAAAGGGGACACCCTTATAGTTGACTACTAGAAAAAGATCATACTCAACTGAAGCTTTCAGTTGGGTATAGTCTCTAAACCAGCTGGGTATGGACAACCGACTTGATGTCAGTCGGTCTACCTGACTAACATTGCTTAATGTAAGTCAGAAATGATCCACTATACCCGACTAACAATGTCACTCAGTTATTTGATTCATGTATGGTCTAACCACTACACCATAATGACATAAACGCCGCGTACAAGAAACTGGTTTGCAGCTTTTAACCAACAAGAGTTGCGTACCAATAGGTATGCAGTCCTTAGTTTGGTTAACAACTGCGGACGCTTAGTGTACGAAGCCATAGAATTTAAGGGTTGCGGACACAAAGGCGTCTACCGCTGCAATTGGGCATAAGGACAATGTACTAGTATATCTGCAACCACTATGTCGTTGACCCAATTTTGACTGACGGTTGCCAACAGTATGAAAACGACGGTTGTCGTTGATAAGGACCGCGGACACAAGTTCTAGTCCGCAACCCTTAAATAAGAATGTTAAAACTATAAATAGCATACCACTTGTGTGTTTGAGTTGTTTTTTTAAGGAGAGTATTTTTATAGGAGACTGAGTTATTTGAAATTGTGAAATTAAAACTTATATCGAATAAATTATATCATGTTTGATGAATACAAGTTAACATACCCGACTAACATTGTGTTAGTCAAGTTTATAAAAAAATGTATACCCATCTAGTGTTGTTTGAGTTAGTTTGGTAAAACTAGATTTTGAGTAGTGGTTGAAGCTCACACTGTGCGTGGATTCAAATCTCGTTAGAGAGTGAGGAAGATTTTATGGACAGATAAAATTTGATGTAATATTCAAAAGTGGAAGAATCTTAAAGCTCGATCCGGTGCAAATTTAAATAGCATTGATTACGACCCTTCATTGTGTGAGAAGCTGCCTTTCGAGTTGAATTGATAATGTTTGTGAGGCCAATCAAGAGTAGTAAGTTAACATATTCAGTGATCATAATTAATAAAGCCCGAGTACTTAAAAGTACTATATATGTACAAGGTAGAGTAAAAATTAGTAATTAATAATGTAAGCAGAGTTAATTAATTAAGCAGGATAGATTTAATAAATAAGCAGGGTGGGGTTGAGTTCCCCACCACCAAAATGCACGAAAATGATTCTGTTGATTCTACTGTACCCACCACTTACTCTTGCAGATCAGTCATGTGTATATAAAATGTGGATGGCTCGTGTGTGAGACCTTTTCAAAAATCTTTTGGTCGACAACTTCAAGTGTATCACATCTGTCTTTTGCTCTCTACCTTCGGTTTCTTTGTTTATGTGGTGCACTACTCCCTGATTTCAAATCACATCATTACGTAGCCCCTAAAACCCAAGATTACAATTTCCTATTATATATGTTTTTCAGTAGTTACAAACAAAAAAAATATGTTTGACCAGCAATAGGACAAGTTTGTTAATTTCTTTTTCTCAAGTGGTGCATTCATAGGGTTTCTCACTGGCTACACCCATTGTTTTAATAGAAACCTACCGGCCCGCAACAGCCATAGCATATCGCATCATTAATTAGCATGTATCATGCTTTCTATTTGTGGTTGCAAGCGTGCAATTCTAACATACCGATGCTTATATAACATGCATTTCAACTCTATATATATATAATAAGATCTTATGGAAAAAAATCTTCAATCTAGAATAACTTTTATTTTTTTTATGAGATGAATTAAAGGTATGTCATTGTTTTTTTTCTTTAGCGAAGTGATTTTTTTTTATTAAGGATAATTAGCAAACGATCCCAATAAGGAAACTAAAACTAGAATTACATCAGGTAAACAAGATACCAGAGAGTACATAGTAAAAATGAGAAAGATAAACTTTGACTAAAGAGAGACTATTGCGATCGCTCGCCGTGATTGAAGCTTGGTGATGACCATTGGTGAAAATGAGAGCTAATCAATGATGGTGAAAACATTCCACGCTAACCAGATGTCGAGATAATCCGCCTTGGTCCAAAATTTTGGCCATGATTTCTTTATTGGTTGCTTGACTTTTAAAGGTTTTATATTCCTGCGCTTAGGCTGATTATTGCACCACGAGGGCCCGGTTTCAAGGATTTCCAAGACATACGGGTGAGTATTTGCATACATTTAAAGATCATACAAACAAATGTTTCATGCTCGGTTTCAAGGATTTCCAAAATATTTTTTTGAAACCAAGTATTTTGTAGTATTTTTATCTATTGTAATGTACGGTCTCAACATATGACAAACATCCGGCATTCGAATAAAAAGGTTAATCACACGACCGGATCCATATCATTCAAGAAATTGTCTCGTACGTTTAAGGTGGCGGGAAAGCCAACTTCCATACTGAAATTTTGATTGTAACAGTTAGACAAGATGTCAAGAACAATGTTGAGAACAATGTTAAGACAATTTTCTTAACAACTTGTCAGTAAACAGATTCAGACAAACACAATATAAATAGTAAAGAGCAAATAGCGACACACAAGATTGTTAACCCAGTCAGGTGCAACTCACCTACGTCTGGGGGCGCTTTTCCAGTGGAAAGATTTCACTATAATGGAACAAGTCAAAACATACAAGTATCGGTGATTATCACACAAACCACTACTTTATGCTACTCTTCCTAGTGCAAATATATCTCAGTGACTCCCCCTGAATCCAAGCCTCCAACTTGATTCCACTCTATGAGCCTCGTACTGCCCGGATGTTTACAGGTCGTTGTTAAGCTCTTGTGCATGAACCTTCAATCATGCATTCACATGAAACCCTCAATCACTCACACTTGATCTTCCGATTCTGGTAGTGATACACAATCGTCCTTCGGGGAACACACAACCTCTCAGCCCACCAGTCCTGCACGTCTAAGAGTTTTGTGTATTTACCGAAGAAACTACAAGGGAGTTGCGCTGGCTGCTAAGGGTGGAGCCTAAGCTTTTATAGCAGCTGCAAACTTAATTCCAGAACGCATTAGGGTTACCATAATCCTAGTCGATTTAGGTTTCCCAAATCCTTAACGTCGATATCTTTTCAGAGTCTCTATCACGGCAGGAAGCTTTCCAGAATCATGACTCAATCAAGACTTACCAAAAGCCTTGTACACAGCTGGATCTTTCCAATCACAATATGTCTCATATATAAGGAGACTTTTCAATGCTGCAATCCACAAATGTCACGAAAGATGTTGAGACTAAACGCTTGACATCTTTCCACACGCCAGAGTTTCCTTTCTTCTTTTCTTGTCTTGATGAAATTTTCTTTCTTAAGTATCTTTCCCAGTGCTAGAGTTTCGTTTCTTCTTTTCTTGCCTTGATGGAATTTCCGTTCTTTATGCTGGCGAATATATTGCCAAATTTGATTCCAGTGAGGCTTCGTTGGCAACTCATCTAAACTTGCCTAAATACACGCCAAAGGATGTCATACTAGAAGTTGTAACATTACGTCTGAAATCTTTCGTCCTTGCACTAAAAAATACAGCCAACACTAAACGTAACAACAATCTCCCCTTTGGCTATTTTTTAGGCAAGCACTCTTTGGCTCACACACATTCTTACTTACTTCTCCCCCTGATTGCCTAAAAAACGAGCCAAATGCAATAACCAAATCATATAAAAAGAACACACAATATTCCTCCGAACAATATCGCTTGTATATCATGAACCAATAAGGACTGGGAAATAGATTAGGAAGAGTTATCTCCCTCAAAGTTGAAAGAGATCACCACGGGTTCCAAACGATGAATATCATGCAGCGGACTTTATGTAACCGTGGTGATCGTAAAAAGCTAAGATCTTAATGCCATTTGAACATGTTATAAATATAAATATAAATCTAATATTTACCTCTTGTAATCGACAAAAACACAAGTGTAGTGTTCTCTCTATCAAGTCCACACAAGCACCACAACCGAAATGATTTTTCACACAATATTTTGCTAGAAATTTTGAGAGAAAACAAGAGCAACAATGGAGGAAGAGAGAGGGAGAGGTTTCGGCAATGAGGGAGAGAGAAAGGAGGGGAAGTTGCAGAAAAATTCAAGGATAAAATGAATAGATATTATGTGATTTTTAATTTGAAATTAAATTGAATTTCAAAATAAAAATTGCATTATCTATCCCTTTATTCTTTCTTATTTGCATTTGATCCCTCTCTTATCTTAAATCCCTAAATGGGATTTAAGCTCGTTTAACTAAAACCCAAATTAAACCCATTAACTTGAGTTCTAATTTTGGTTTAGTCAAAACGGCTCAATTTCCTCGAATTGATTTCTTCAACCGTCTGGTTAAAACCTTAGGCCAGAAAACTACCGAATTGTTCTCAATTCTCATCCATAATTGTTGTCATGTATCGTGCTTAATGCGTGTGACCCTCTAGGCTCACGAATAATTGGCAGACTGGTAAAATTACTATTTTACCCTTTCCATCATAAGTGGCCTCTAGCAAGACGTTATGATTATCCAATATTCGTGATTATCGATTACTCGACTTAACCTGTTATCGTACATGTCACTGTCCTTTTATCAAACCGATATCCAGATTGATCAATAGGCATAGAATGGTCACCCTAATTTATCAATCACTGTTTCTTGATACCTGAGATGACTGAAAACTGATACTAAGGTATCACCTGCATGGCCATGCTCTTTCTTCAGTCATACTCATCAAGTGGCCTAAACGGATATCTTTCTCATACCGAAGTATGAGTGATAAATCCCTTAGACGCCTTTCAAGTTCACTAGTGCAATAAATGCCAAAGCCAATCGAAGCCGTTATAGCTACCCTTTTACAGATAACGTTAGACTAGGTCAAACTTAGGTATTTGTTACATAGTGTACACAAAGACTCCTTGGTATTAGGATATAATGACAAGTTACGATATGTGAGTATCTCATGACTGGATCTATGCAGCATACTCACAATCGGGTTGTCCGATATCATCGACCTGATGATATCTATGATATATCTCCGGCACAAACTTTGCCATGATCAGTAGAGCGTGATCACAAGGAATTAGTCTCATACTGATCGCTTCAGAAGAAGCTTAACTGATCAGGGACTCTATCGAATGTAATTCTTTCTGATCTATAGTTCTACTATAAGTGATTACACACATTATGACATAGATCAAATCACATTAGATATATTACTACAACACATTAGTAATATTATGCCTTTTATTATGTAGAATAATGATGTCCGTTACAATATAGATTGAAGAATTATTTTGGACTAGGGCACAAACCTAACAAAAGTTACCATTTTTGTTCCCATTACCAACTTCATTTTCTTCAGCTTTATTTTCTTGGAGAAGTAGAAACATCTGCATCAGTATTGCCTGGAGAAGTAGTCAGGTCACTAACAAGATCTGCACAAATGGATTTTCTGAGAAAGAGGGTCTCGATGGTCTTCTTGAGCATGCTGATCTCCTTACTCTGCTCCTTTCTCAACATTCTCTTGATCAGAAGAAGACGGAACATCCTCTATAACATCTTTATTTGTCTCGAGAATGCCTTTTAAAGAGGTGCCCTTATATCGGCTTCTTCCACAACAATAGCAGTACTCGCTTCTCTTTCTTCTGACGAGTTTGGAGAAACTGAACATACATTGATTCACTAGCTAGCAAACATCATGAGTTAACAGAGGATTGATCTTAAGCTTGTTCTTCTATAGAGACACCTTCTTCATCTGTTGCTTCAAGACTGGGAATCTCCTCATCATGAACTTCAGTGCTAGGAATAGGCAGCTTATCTATCAACCCTTCACATATTTTCTTCCTTTGCTCCAGAGTAACATCATTTTGGATCTTGGCAGACATGGGATCATACTTCACAGAGCGACCATATGTTGCTCCAGTTGTCTCGACATTATTCCCGACAAGGTCCAGTGCGTGCTTCCCCTCAAACAGCTTGTGGTAGAGATAAGAGAAGCTAAACCAACTAGAAGCTTGACTACAAACGATCTATTTAATGAATGAGGATTGCCAATGCAACCTTGATCAAGGACCTAACATCGTCTCTTTTACCAGCTTCCACATGAACAGATAAAGTTGGGACATCTTCTTCGACTTCCTTGGATTTAGGTGGTCGTCTGCCTACCGTGTTCTGTCCGCCGAACTTCTTGCTGGAAGTGTTCGGAAACCATTATTACAGGAAATTGTTGAGCGATTTTTGGAAACCCTTCGAGTGGGCCTCGATCTTTTGGGATGTTCCTGAAGTGAATGACGAAGATTCTGGTCCAATTAATTCTGTAGCGGAAGTGCTTGCTGATCTGAGGCAAGAGGTTGAAGACAGTGAGAAAACCATTTCTCACGAGAAGGAAGCTCATAATAAATTTGTGTCCGTTGGTCATGAGTTTGCTGAAGAAGAAGAAGAAAAAGAGACTGAGGTCTCTAAGGAAGAAAATGTCGTTGTATCCAAGTCCAAGTCCAAGAGGAAGAAGACTACTGAGGATGCTGAGCATGTAAAGAGGATGTCCGGAAAGAGGGAAAAGGTTATAGTTGAAAAGAAATCTACCAGAAAGAGTGGGAAGAAGCGAAAAGTTGACAAGGCAGCAAGTCCTGCCAAAACAAAGTCTCAAAAGAAGTTGAGGCATCTTGTGGATGAACCTAACTCATACGAAGAAGAAGTGGAAGTTGTAGAAAAGGCTCATGTTGAGCCTAAGTATATTGGAGGTCAGAAGCTCCCGAAAAATTTTCCACCAGCCAAAATAGATAACATCTCCTTCCATCATGCGGACTCTGCTTTAAGATGCAGGTATGTTGCTCTGAGAAAAGTTGTCCCTGAAAAGAAACTGTCACCAAGTGCCATGAAACTGATCACTAATGCAGGGATCCTACAGAGTGTCACAAACATTGGTACGTACTACCCACTGCGTGTCCAAGAATTTATTGTGAATTTGTCGCCTACTTTCGACATCCACACCAGCTCGGAATTTAGAAAAGTGTATGTCAAAGGAAAGTCCTGCAACTTCTCGGAACGAGTCATCAATAGTTATTTGGGAAGAGACACTCCAGATGTCTCGGATAATGTCCCAACACTAGATGAAGTCGTAAAAGAGATATATGGGGGTACCAAGAGATGATGGCCAACCAAGGGGAAGCTATCCTCCTCTGTTCTCACTTCAAAATACTCGGTCCTCTTTCGAATTGGCATCGCGAACTGGGCGCCTTCTTCACATTGTCCTAGCATCACGTCTGAACTTGCTAGGCTAATCTACCAGATAGGTACGCGCTCAATCTTCGATTTTGGCAAATTTGTTGTTGACTATCTTCTGAAACATGCAAAATCCTTTGAGGTCAAAATGCCAATCGGCTTTCCCTCGCTTATAACTAGGATCATCCTGAGCCAACGCCCCAAGATGCTACGAAGCTCTGATGTGGCTGGAAAGAAGCCTGCGGCTCTCTCGTTCAGCCTGAAACTCTTTGAAGAATCTCATGTCCCGGACATTGGACATCCTTCTGATGGAATGTCAAAGAAAACATCTAGATCCTATGATGTCCAGAAAGATGTTGTGACGAAGTTGCGCGAGGAAATAAAGTTCCTGGAGAACACTATAGACATCATGTTCTCCAAAAAGACTATCTGTGAAGGAGTGCTCCAGGATCTCTTGCAGGAAGACACCAGTGCTCCAAGAAGAAAATTGAGGATGCACCTGTGGAGGAAGACACTGCAGATGAGAAAGATGATAAGGAATCCAGCTCCGCGAGTATCTAGTCAGTTACCATTTCTATGAACCTTGCTCTTGAACATTTTTTTGGGTAATTGTTTCAAACTTATTAACCTCGGGGGAATGTCTGAGTAGAACATATGTAAGGCTGTTGTTGAAGCCTTGGTACTTATGGGTTGGTTATTTCTTCGCTTCATGTTATATTTTTCTATGTGAGCATATTTGATTTGAGTGCATATGCCTTCTTGGCATATTTTTAAGGCAATTAGGGGTAGTAATAGGCTAGTTGAGACCAGCTACACGTGGAGAAGGACAAGAAGAACGCCAAGATGGAGCTCAGTGAAAGCTCACTAAAGAAATCAGCATTACTTGCATTAAATTATTGCATGTTTTCTAACCGTATGTCTCAAGCATCATTTAGTTTGAGCTACTGTCAAGAGGATTGAAGACTCTCTCTCCAGGACACGTGAAGAAAGGAGTGCTCGCCCCAAAAATAGCCAAAGGGGGAGATTGTGGTTCCTACGGATGTTGGTTATGTTATATGATGGAAAGATGTCCATCCATATGTCGCGACCTAAGACGCCGATACTTAAATCAGAAGATGTCCATCCAGAAGTCTTGGACATCACGATCGAACATCTCGGCAGAAGACTTTCTGGAGTTTCCTTAATTAGAAGATCTTCGAATATCAGAAGGATTCTTTCCTCATCAGCTGTGCAACAACAAAAGGAAACTTGGAGGAGACGTAATCGGCAAGGTGCGTACGAGATCCTTTAGGAAACCCTAAATAGATTCTTGTCCAACTTCAACATATAGGTAATCGTCCCACCCGTAGAGGTTGGTGTTGTGTAGTTATTTATTAGTTCATAATATACATAGTTCCTAAGCGTGTTGGACCAGCGTGTTAGGGACCTGTATGTTGTAGTTAAGATTATAGCTTGTGTTTTCAAACAAATATTCGAGAGAAAAATTGTTTGACTGAACCGGATGAACTGGCACCAGTGGAGCTGCGTGCATACCTTTGAAGAAACGACAAATGAGAGGACGGAACAGTGAGATCTGTTCTAAGAGTGGACTCGAGTCGGAGGCTCGGGGACAGGGGGAGACCCTAGGTTAAGTTACCACTAGTAATAATACCATAGAGCTTAGATTTGTGTGATAATCGTGAGAAGCTTTGCATGAGTGATTGATTACATATAGTGGAACTTGTTCACTGGAAGAGTGCCCCCAGACGTAGGTGACGTTGCACCGAACTGGATAACAAACTCACGTGTCGTTTACTTTTTGTTTGTTATTTTTGTTTTTAACTTTTCACCCACAAGATGTCTCTCACTTAGTCTCGACATTGCATCAGACATCTTGTGTTTTACTAGAATTTCAGTGAGACGTATGACTCTGGCCATCTCCTAGAGAGTCGTGTTCTTTCTTTCAACAACCTCATTCTGTTGAGGAGTGGTTGGAGCCGAGAACTCATGGGCTATCCCCTCTTTATCACAAAAATCAGAAAACTTGTTGTTCTCGAATTCCTTGTCGTGATCACTACGAAGTCGGACAATCTTGACAATGTTTTCCCCTTGTTCTCGATGTATTCTGTTACATAGGGCTTTGAAAACTAGAAAATGTGTCAAGACTTTTCTCGAATGAATTCTACCCATGCATACCTCGAGTAGTCATCAACACACACTAAAACATATCTCCTTCCTCCCAAGCTTTCTACTTGCATGGGCCCATTAAATCAATATGGAGCAGTTCCAGAACTCGAGATGTAGTACAATGTTGCAACCTTGTGTGAGACATTTTGACTTGCTTCCTGATCTAGCATTCACCATATATCATTCCTTCAATTATTTTAAGTGAAGGGACTCTCGTTATGGCTTACTCATATATGACTTTCTTCATGCTTTTCAGATTTAAGTGACCAAGTCGTCGGTGCCATAATTGAGCCTCATCACCTTTGGAGAGCATGCATGTTGGCCCTGTACCACTTGGAGTGGACGTCCATAGATAGCAGTTATCTCTGGATATACTGCCTTGCATGAGCTCGACTTGATTGTCTGTGAACACATAACACTTGTTACGAGTAAAATTAACTATTAAATCAAGATCGCATAATTGACTAATGCTTAAGAGGTTAGTAGTTAGCCCTTCCACTAGTAAGGCCTCCTTCAAGCATGAAACACCTGAGAGTTTGAGTTGACCTTTCCCGATTATTCTAGCCTTGACTTCATCGCCAAAAGTTACAAGTCCTATAAAACATGGTTTAATGTTGACCAGCAGGCTCGTATCCCCTGTCATGTGTCTTGAACAACCACTATCAAAGTATCAGTCCTTTCCTGTGGAAGCAGACAAGGTAGTGTAAACAATGTTAGTTCGGTAGGATACATTTTTTACCTTCCATGCTAGTTTGGGAGATTTCCTTCCTTGAAACGAAGGAGATTTGGACTGAGTATGTCTCTTCCCATACAGTTGGTAGCAATATGGTCGAATATGAACTTTTTGTCCGCAAAAGTGACACACCCGTCGACTTTGGAGAGAAGGAAAACCATAATAGGTCTGTTGACGATTCTGATTTCGTCCTTGATTATATTATTGATGATGTCGTTGCACATGTTGCTTATGATAATGTCGTTGCACATGATGCTGCGGATAATGTTCTTGACTTTGTTTCAACAGATGATGTTGTTGACCTTGTTGGGCTCCAAATTTCTGGGACATTTGATTCGACGTAGGATGTTTATTCTTTTGAGGAACAAACACCGTTTGGGATGCGGATGTCTCTGCAGTGTAGCCAAGTCCCTGCATGTTTTTGGCAGGTTTGCCTATAGAGAGAAGAGTGTCTAGCCTGTCCGTACTTAGATTCATCATTCTCACAGACTTTGTCATGCAATCGATTTCACCATTTAACCGGCTCACTTCCTTCTTTAGGTTGACAATGGTTACTAGTAGCCTCGTTTTGTCTTATGTAAGATTTAGGATAGTTTCTCTTTACTTTTCAAGAACTTTTTATTCCTCAATGTGTTGAGTGAACAGCTGGTTGTACGCATCGTTCATAGCATCATCTGACAATAGTTCTGATTCATCAATAGCCAAGGTCTGATTAGAAGAGTGCGCTGTGAAAGCTACAAAATTTCTTATATGTTCTGCATCGCTGTCCTCTTCTTCATTAGCAGACATGGAAGCTTTATATCCCTTCTTTTGTTTCCTTAGAAAGTTAGGACATTCCTTTAGAATGTGACCAAAGCCTTCACATTCGTTGCACTGTATTCCTTTTCCTTTCCCAGTTTTCTCTAAACTTCTACCACCTTTAAGGGTATAAACATCTTTATGGGATTTGATCAGCTAATTGTCTTTGACATTTTGAGAGACATGTTTCCCAGCTCAATTAGAAAATCTTTTCATAATCCTGCTATAGTTTTTAACCATCAAGGCAATAGTTTTATCAGTATTCATTAGTATCATACTCAAAGTTAGAATCTACCTGATTTTGAGAGGGAACAGTTGAGCTGGTGAGGGCAAGGACCTTGAGTTTTTTGTCAGGAGTTGAAAGGGAGAGCTCAAACGTCATTAATGATCCCATAAGTTTATCGAATCGAAGCTTCTTTAGGTCATGCATTTCTTCAATATCGGTTGATTTCATTTTGAACCTGGGACTAAGAGATCGTAGTGTCTTTCTCACCAGGTCTTCATCCGTCTTGGATTTTCCCAGGGAAAACGATTCATTAGCAAGATCTCTAATTCTCACATTGAAGTCACTTATTGTTTCGTCATCTTTCATGGATAATGCTTCAAAACTTGTCGTGACATTTTTTAGCTTCTGCTCACGCACTTTGGTCGTTCCTTCATATGCGGTAGCCAAAATCTCTCATGCATCTTTCGCGACCAGGCATGTGTTGATCAATCTGAAAATATTTTAGTCAACCCCATTAAATATAGCGTTAAGAGCACATGAGTTACCTAGAGCTGCTTGATCTTCTGCAGGGGTCCAGTCGCTTTCTAGCTTGATATGAACTACACTTTCATCATCAGTAGTAATTGGAGCTTCCCATCCGTTTATCACTGATTTCCAAGATTTGTCATCGAGTTTTTTTAAGAAACGCACTCATACGAGCCTTCTAGTACCCGTAGTTTGATCCATCTAGTACCGGGGGTCTGTTGATCGAACCTCCATCTCTAGAACCTGACATGACTAATGACCAGAATTTATCAAACAGGAAATCACCTGGCGAGTTAGGTGCCTCCTCTGATAACATTTGAAATTCTAGTTAAACACAAGATGTCTATCACATTGTTAAGACTAAGTGATAGGCATTTTCTGGTGCAAATTCAGTAAACAATATAACAAACAAAACGTAGACGACGTAGAGGTTTGTTACCCGATTCGGTGCAACGTAACTTACATCTGGGGGCCCTCTGCCAGTGAACAAGTTTCACTATAATGTAACCAATCAACACATACAAGTTTCTCACGATTATCACACAAATCTAAGCTCTATGGTATTATTACTAGTGACAAGTTAACCCACGGTCTCTCCCTGTCTTCGAGCTCCTCACCCGAGTCCACTCTTCGAGCAATCTTCTCTGCTCGGATCTTTAGTCGCTCTTCAATGGATGCAAAAGTCTTCAATCGTGCAAGCACAACTCGAATCAGTAAAACAATCATTCTTCTCGAATATTGAATGAACACACAAGAGTTACTCTTTGTCAAAGCATTCAGCTTCCCAACACGCATATCCAACACGCTTAGGAACTCTGAATACTCAGCACAAAGATACTCTACAAGCACACCTTCTAAGGGAGAGGTCGACGGCCTTTTGTAGAAGATGAACAATGTCTTTTAGGGTTTCCTCGAAGATCTCACACATTTCCAATCCTTCTTCTGCAAGATTCCTAAAGCTGACACACAGCTAAATCAGATCACATCATGCTTTGATTAGGAGATCTTCTAAATATGGAAACTCCAGAAAGTCGTCTCTTGAGATGTTTAGATCTTGATGTTGAGACTTCTGGATAGACATCATTTGTTTCCAGCTTTGGGCTTCTTAGGTCGCAACGTGTGGATAGACATCTTACCATCAAACAAAATAGCCAATCTCGTAGGAACCACATTATCTTTAGACCAAAGAATCTTTGTGATCACTATGTAGTCAACATCTGAGTTTGACATATGCCTAACGTTACCTGTGACAGTGTTGTGTTTTTGTGCCCTAGCACAATGTATTTTCAATCTAATCATGTAATAAAGATTATTAGTTGAAATAAAATCGGCATTCATATTACTAAGTGTTGTAGTAATATCTTAAGTATGATTTGATTTGTATCATTAATGTGTCAACACATAATAGTAGATCTACAGATCAGATAAAATCTTACTTAAGTAGTCCCCGATCAGAATATCTTCATAAGAAGCGATCAGTATGAGGCTAACTCTAAATGATCACACTCTACTGATCATGGCCATTAGGGGGCCAAAGTTAGGTCATAGTATCACTAGACAGGGGTGATATAGGACGACCCGATCATGAGTATGTTACATAGACACAGTCATGAACATACTCATATGTCGGCACATGAAATCACATCCTCAGACAGAAGGACCATTGAGGTCACTATGTAATGAGTGACGAGTTTGACTCAGTCTAGCGTCTCTTGTAAAAGGGTTACAATAACGAGTGTGATTGGCTCGATCACGAGCTACATAAGTTGACTCAATAGATCGCTGAAGGATTTATCCCTCATACGGACGTGTGAGCAGATATCAGTTTAGGCCACTTGATGAGTACAACTGAAATACAATAGCATGGTCATGCAGTCGATACGTAGTATCAGTTATAATTCAGATAACTCAGAATCAAGAAACAGGACAATAGAACGAGGATGACTTATCTATGCCTCGTGGTTGTCAAAGATATCAAGAGGATAAGAGGATAGATTCATGTACGACAAGGTTAAATCGAAATCTCGATAATCAAAAGCGTTGGGTAATCATGATGTCTTGCTAGAGGCCACTCATGATGGAAAGGGTAAAATGATAATTTTACCAGTCCGCCGACGTGTCGTGAGCCTAGAGGGTCACACACTAAAGGTTGAGTAAAACAGATGGAATCATATGGAGGAATCATGAGAGAGACAAAATCCGGTTTTGGATTAAACCGGATTAGACCGATTTTGATTTTGGACTAAACCGGAAATCAAGAACGGTTTGGCTGGACCAATTAATTATAATCTAATTAAATAGATTTAATTAACTTAGCTAAACTGGGCCTAGCCAGAATGGGCTTCTCTACATAACTAATTAAAAGCTTTGGGCTTTAAGCCCATTAAGGCCTTTAATTAATTATTGTCTATAAAGGGTTATAAAAGGGAAATTTTTAGATCTGAAAATTAAGGGAATTATTTTCCAAAACCCTAGCCGCTCTCCTCTCTCTCTAAGCCGACCGGCCACCCCCTCCTCCTCTCTCCTTCCGTTTTGGTTGCTTCGATCTTCTAGTAAGGATCGTTGTGAGTATCCCCGGATTGCTCTTCCTGTGTGGACGATCTTTAGAGGTTACTAAATACTATTTAGTAACAAAGAGATTTTAATCAAAGGTAATATTCAAGTTTTGATTCTAGCCTATATCTCATGATCAATTCATGATCATGCAAGATCCTTATTAATTCGGATATTTGAGGTTAATTTCTTGTATGGGCATGAAATTATTTGATTGGAACCCTCAAATAATTCCTTCAGACAGGGTAGCCATAAGGGCTATGATTGACTTTGGAACGGGTTGCATGATTGATACGAATGACGGTTAAGAGATTTGTTTCTCATACTCCGGTATGGGAACGATATCTGTTTAGGGCCACTTGATGAGTATGACTGAAAGAAAATGCATGGCCAAGCTGATAATACTTGGTATCAATTTCAGTCATCTCACATATCAAGAAACAATGGTTGATTAAATAAGGATGACGGCTCTATGACTTATGATCAATCAAGATATCTAGTGACAAAGGGATAATGACATAGACGACATGAGGTTAAGTCGAATCGTCGATCTCGTGATCATTGGGTAATCATAATGTCTTACTAGAGGCCACTTACGATGGATATGATGAAATGGGTTTTCATGCCAATCTGCCAATGAGTCATGAGCCTACAGGGTCACACACAAAAAACAAGACCCGAAGCATGTGGCTTTAGAAGCCAATGAGAGAGCAGAGGTGTCGATCGACCAAGGAGATAGTGTGTCGATCGACACCCCTATAGTGTCAATCGACACCCCTAGTGTCAATCGACACCTAGGTCGGCAACTTAACCTATAAAAGGACAAGAGGGGTCTCCAAAACCCTACTCTCCATCTCTTTCGAGAAAGACTCTGTTTTCCTTCTCTTTCAATATCTGATGGGATCATATTTCTTAGGGTGATTTTGATTCTATTAGGTCAAAATCATTCTTGCTTTGTACAAGGATTGCTCGTGTGGACTACTTGTAGAGAGTGAATTCTTTTGGAGACACTTTGGATCGATCATCAAGGACTTGATTGGGGTTTTGAGCAAGAGGTAAGATTCATGAAACTCTTTATTGATTAACCCAATACTAGCATAGATTCTTTTGACCGGAACGGAATTGTTGTACGTTTTGCTTCCGCTATACATGGATCCACCATTCCCCAACACAATATGGCCGACGTATGTTGATATGTTGAGTAGGTGACTACTTTAACCGACATAGACCAATCTCCATATACTTCGGCTAAATGCTTGACCTAGTTGACAAACACAGATGCGTCGTGTGTATGGTCATTATCCAATGCATGAAGTATGCTTTCTATACGTCGGTTAATTGCTAACATGCCTGACAGACATTATTTGCATTTGTCGGCCATATATACTACCAACTGTAGGTCTCCCGACATATTCATCCCGACACACATATTCGTCGGGGCTTCACACCTCGCATTGGATTAACTTGTCTCAACATATGACATGCGTAGGATGACAATAAATTTGTAGTGATAACTTGTTTGAATGTGATGACGATAAATATTTTATATTAGAGATGTATGAAATTAAAATCTTGTTAATTTAAACAATTTCACCGTATCGCTGAGCTAGAATTAGTCAATGCAAGTGTAGTAGAGTTCTAGTGATGATTGCGACTTAATTCCTTTATTACTCTCAAAGAGATTCAGCACTAAAGTCAGTCTGGTGCCAAAGTGCACTTGAACACAATGATTCTAACTAGTACATACCAACTACCACTAATTTAACATTTATTTATCTTAGTCAAGACTAATTGTTAATAATGGATGGTTTAAATGACAGCCCAAATTTGACTTTATTTCATTGGTCCTCGTTGATGCTATACCGATTATTTTATTAGTATAAGATAAGTTTGACTTTCGGCATAGATACTATTGGGTCTTCAGTAGCATGCAGTATCATGAATATCAACTTTCTTATACATAAAAGTTGCACAATTTGGCAATATATATTGTTTAATTTGACCAGAAAAGGTAGAATTCTATGGCTATCAAGCTAGCACTTATGCCATGATAATTCACGCGCACATTAATTAGGATCCACAGACACTGCTTACGCGATAACTTAAGAGTTAATGCCCGATTCATTTGAATTAATGATGTTAACGAGGATTCATATCATTACATTAATGAAACTGACTACACCATATTGTGTTGACGTCTGTGCACATAGAGAACGTGCGCAGTCCTAAGCTACAGTAAGAACAGCGCACTGTCAATATGCGCAGGCATAAGACAAGGCCACGACTGCGCACCAGAAAGTGCGCAGTTATAAGCTAAGGACTGCGCACTTACATGTGCGTGCGCAGTCTGTATTGTTTGACTAAAATTGACCGACTGTTGGCAACGGTCGGATGTATAGCCGTTACATGAGACCGTTGCCAAAGACAGCACGCACGGTGAATGTGCGTTGTCCTTATCTTGTGCCTGCGCACTTTTGTTGGTGCGCAGTCATCCACTTTCTGCCTATAAATTGCTGAAAGTTGATGTTGTGTTGTGGGAGTTATTTGGATAGTTGATCTTTCTTCCAAAATTGAGGGTTCAAATATACGACTTGTAGAGGCAAATAAACCCATCAAGAATCCGAAGACATCGTATGTGCATATCATTCGTCCATTCTAAGGTATGTACGTATATATATATATATCGTTTTATTTCGAAATAAAGTTTAGATATAGTAGTGTGATTTAGTAATTAGTGATTGTTTAAAACGTAGATAAAAATGGATCGATCGTGGATGGGAATGGATAGGTCAACAAATGCTTTCAAGAGAGATGTTAGCAGTTTCGTAATTTTTGCGAGAGAAAATGCTATACAATACGGCCCAGATCGATTCAAGTGCCCGTGTTTGACATGTTGTAATTTTCGTTTCCACGAGATGCCGACCATTTGTACACATTTACTTAGGAAAGGGTTCATGAGATATTATACAATATGGACCGAACATGGCGAAGTGGGAGAAGTCGGGGAGAGCAGTAACCAAGGTCTTCGTTATTCCCCTGTTCACAGTCCCGTGGTTAATCATGATCATCAGTTCGTGCATGATGTAGACCCAGGTTGAGATGTTATAGTTCAACCACTTGGAGAAGCAACTGATATGGCGATTCAAGTAGATGCTGATGCTGCTAAAGTAACGACGAGAAAGTACAAGTAGTTGGTGGCAGAGATGGAGAAACCATTGTATGATGGTAACGATGATACAGCGTTGGCCGCATTGCTGCAAATTCTGTCAATCAAATATAAGACAGGGATGACAGACACGGCATTGGACGATGTAGCTGCGTCGTTTCCAGCAAGTTGCCGCAACCCAATGCGCATGTGGCAAACTACGCATCAGCGAAGTAGAAATTGAAGTCAATAAAATTGTCGTTGGTGAAATATGATGCATGTTACCACGGTTGCATATTGTACTACAAAGAGCACATATATTCCACAGAGTGTCCAGTATGTGGAGATTGTCGGTACGAATATGCTGGAAGTTTGACAGTGGCAAAGAAGACATTATGGTATTTTCCATTGGCACCACGTTTGCAGCGACTATTTGCCGTACCCGAGACGTCTGAGTGGATGCGTTGGCACGGGGAGCGGGAGAGGGTGGACGATGATACACTCGAACATCCAGCAGACGGAGAAGATTGGATTACGTTTGACAGGACATACCCGTGTTTTTCAGCAGAAATTCGTAACGTGCGCCTCGCCATTGCAACTAACGGTTTCTGTCCGTTCGGACCAAACACACTGCCTTATAGCCTTTGGCCCGTCGTCGCTATCCCGCTAAATTTCCCCCCATCAATGGCAATGAAGAAGGAATACAATCTGCTGACGATGTTGATATCTAGTCCAAAGTCACCAGGTAAATGTTTGAATAATTTTATGAGGCCATTGGTCGATGAGTTGCAGGAACTATGGCATCAAGGAGTTCCGACATGGGATGGGTTTAAGGATGAAGCTTTCCAAATGCGTGCTGTAGTGATGTGAACTATTAGCGACTATCCAGGGCTGGGCATGTTGGGTGGAAATAAAACAAAAGGTTACAAGGCTTGTTCTATATGCATGGACGACATTGATTCCACTCATAAACGGGGGAGAACGTCGTACTTGGGTGCACGCAGGTACTTACATCAAAGGCATCGATTGCGTCGGGAGAGACAAGCTTTTAATGGAACAGTTGAAGAAAGAGACGCGCCTCGTATCTGCTCTGGGGAGGAAGTATTTTCATTCATATTGCAAAATGAATATCCAGTACAGAGTTTGGACCCGCTTTTGAAACCCAGGGTCACTCGGGAGAAGTATTGTTGGACGCACAAAAGTATATTCTGGCAGCTGGATTATTGGAAGATTGATCAAGTGAGACATGCCCTTGATGTGATGCATATAGAGAAGAATGTGTGCGACAATGTTATGAGCACCGTTATGGGAGTTGGTGGGAAGACTAAGGATGATGAGAAGGCCCGATTCACGTTACAGGATTTGAACGTGCGACCGCATCTTTGGCCTGTACATGGTAATGATGGAAAATGGGTTCTCCCTCAGGCAGGGTATGTTGTGAAGCCAAAAGATCGTAGAGAAGTACTTGACCATCTTAGGATGGTCAAGTACCCAAGTGGATATGCAGGAAGTCTAAAGAGTAAAATAAAGGAAGACAAAAGATTTTACGAGCTCAAGATGCACGACTGTCACGTGTTGATTCAGAGGATATTTCCGATTATGATTCGGAAATACGTCGATCCAGAATTAGCAGACGTATTGGTCGAGTTGGGAACATTTTTTCAGAAGTTGTGTGCCAGGGAGTTAAAAAAATCCACCCTCATCCAGATGAGAGAAGACATCGCGATGATTCAGTGCAAATTGGAGATGATTTTTCCCCAGGCATTCTTCACAATACAGGCGCACCTACCTATACATCTTGCAGATCAGGTTTTGCGAACTGGACCAGTTCACTTCACGTGGATGTTGTCGATTGAAAGGTATGCGATATTTAAGTTATCGGCTAGTAAAGTTAATTTCATCATAAATGAACTTGAATTTATACTTTAACGTGCAGGCAACTCGGTGATTACAAGAGAAGTATGCGTTACATGCGGTATCCTGAAGGGTGCATAGCGCAACAATACTTGATGCACGAGTCAGTTATTTTTACTCGCATGTACCTAAATCGGGGTACCTCGTCCATTCCCGGCGCGGTGAATGCAACCATGGTACATGACCTGTCGGTAGTGTCGCAGTTGATTGAATTGCGTAGCGTCATTCGCAATTCAAAATTGCCAAGAGATGAGTTGTTTTGGGCCCATTGGACAGTCACAGAGAATTGCGCAGAGATGGATACATTCGTAGACACGCATGAAACTGGTTCAAAAGAAAACAACCCAATGGCAGCACTGAAGATCGGGTCATTTCCTTCAACAAAAAATTTGCAAAATGTGCAAGTGCTCAAATCTAGAATCGGTGTACTAATTAGAGGCAAAATTTTGGACTTAACTCAACTTTTATTGTTATTACAGAATGAATTGACGTTGCTTTCTCATAGACCCCATAGTTCGAGCATATATTCGCAATGTACAATAAATGGCGTGAAGTTCGTTTGTCAACGATTAGACGAAAGGAGAGTGAATCAGAATTCAGGAATAATGATAGAAGCGATCGACAAGACATATTTTGGTGTTCTTCTGGATGTCTGTGTGCTTAAATACCCCCAGAGTTTGCATGTGGTAGTGTTCAAGTGTAGATGGTACGATGAGAGCAGGTTAAGGCATGATCGGGGGTTGATTTCGGTTAACACGACAACCAATTGTCACAGGGAGAACCCTTTCTGTCTTCCCTTAAAGGCAAAATAGTTTTTCTATGTCGAAGATCTGAGAACTGGTCGCGGGTGGAAAGTTGTGAACTTTGTCAGCCATAGGGGTTGTTACAACCCGAAGACACTAACCCGTACAACTGAAGCCCCCACGTACGAGATGAACGAGCCTTACCAAGAGCCAAACACGAACAGAATTGAGATTGACAGGCCGGGAGGAATAACAATAGATCTTAGCAGTTTTCAGTTCCAATTAATTATACCGCTCGTTCAAATTGCCAACACACCACCAGACATATAAGAATATAGTAGTAGTGCATCCGACAATAGCGATATGGAAGGGTATGAAGATTATGTATCTGATTGAAAGTGTTATAATTCTTTTTGAATTGATAATAAATTTAAAATTTTGTAAACTCTTACGATTATACCATCTTAGGAGAATATGTGCTAATTTAAAAAAAAATGTGTTAAGTTTAAAAAAAATGTGCTAAGTTAGGAATATGTGCTAAATTTAAAAAAATTATAAGTGTTAAGGACGGAGCACATGTAAATGTGCGCAGTCACAACTTAAGGACGGCGCGTTTTCATTACTGCGCCGTCCTTAAGTCTAAACTGTTGACTATTTAAGTCAAATCCACGTTTGACCTCAAATTCCGATGCCCTCGATTAATTATTTTTTTAATCGTAGGTCTTTATTATGATAGTTTGTTTTCTATGCATGAAATAGAACCCTACATTAGTGAAATCGACTAAAAAGTAGCAAAAAATTGATGATCTCGGTATATACACACGTGTTGCGACTCATCGGGTACTTTATCGATTTTGATTTTTCAATAAAATTATTCAATATTGTACGAGTAAAAGATAATCATATCTTCGGTCTCATCCGTACGGTTGGATTATAATTTTTTTTTGCCAACATTGAATCGTCTTCAATGTACTAGTTTATGTTTATGGAAAATAAGGGTTCACATTGTACGATTTAACGATCTTCAAATCCCGAACGTAACAAAAGTGAATTATAAAAATCGAAACCCTAGGATATGTAGATCATCATGGATTACATATAGACAATAAGTTTTACACAAATCGAACCACGGGATCCTAGTCGATGAGGCGACGAAATATAAAGTCAATCATTCAATGGTTGACGACTGTGCACATGAGGTCGCGCGCAGTCGTAACATGTTAATAACCCCGAGGCCTATTTCTTTTTTCTTTTTTTCTGCGCACATTCCCTCCTCATAAAAACCTAAACCCTGACTCGCGTCCGCCTCCGTCTCCCGCTCGCGTCCGCCTCCGGCTCCCGACTCCGTCTCCCGCTCGCCTCCGCCGGTGCTGCCTCCGTCTTGGTATTGTATAAATATGTATATAATATTATGTATATGTATAAATATGTATAATATGTATCATACTAGGAATTGTATAAATGTATTTGATGATTGTATAAATTGTATATATATTTATCAAATTGTATATATATGTATAGGAATTGTATATGTATATGTATGTGTATTTGATGATTGTATGTATATTATACATATGTTTTCTAGGAATTGTAAATTGTATATGTATATGTGTATCAAATTGTATATGTGTATCTTGAAGATCTCGATCTCTTTCTCTAAAGAAACTTGTGTAATTGGAATGTTCGGGTCCTGCCTCGGAGCATAGGCTTTAAATGCTTCTTGCATAAGTGTGTAAAACAAAATTTTATATAAGTTTATTTATGTGTATTTGATGATTGTATGTATATGTATAATATGTTTTCTAGATAGAAATTGTAAATTGTAAATTGTATATGTATATGTGTATCAAATTGTATATGTATAGGAATACAATATGTATGTATAAATTTATATGTATATGTATCAAATTGTTGGTTTTGTTATAGCAAATGTACGATTATATTGTCTAGATGTTCAATGTTGATGATATTGTTGGTTTTGTTAATATTCGCAATGTATTTGTGTTGTTTTCAGAAGATGGGAAAAAAGATAAGGGAAAGGGTAAAGAAATAGAGAAAGAGTCGGCCAAGAAGAAGAAATTTGTAGGATTCTCGCAGTTGTATAAGAGAACTCCTCGTGTCAAAAATCCGTCCTCTCGTGCATCGTCTATTCGAGATGACGGTATGTCGAGCTCGACCCAACCACAGCGGCAGCTGTGGCAGCCATACATGCGGAGGATGCAGGAGAAAGACGATCTTTGCCTGGAATAACCATAGGTCAGAGTAGACCTACACCAAGATCCCCATGGGAATCCGAGGTCGGTTTACGCGACCAGATCGAGGCCCAAAGGCAGGGTCTAGATTACTGGGCAGACGGCCTCCTAGATGAGCCTGACGAGTCTCCCTCGTCTTCTCCCCAGCATCGTACTCCTGGGTCTGCTGCCGACCCTGGTCACGAGTCGATCCATTCCTGCCCTCGTGTGGGTCCCCCAAAAGATCTCGGCCCGTCAAGATAGCAACGACTAGATGAGCCGGAAGTATTTGACAGGGAGCTATATTTTGATGTAAACACACCAGCTGAGGCTGTCGTGGACGGGTGGACACGACAGAGGAAAAGGAGGGGTAATGTTTCTACTGACTGGGAACGGGACGCGGCTGATAGTTTGGGACGGAAGAATTTAAAACTTCGATGGTCGAAGAACATGCAACTTCCTATTGTGAAGGACTGGAAGTCACAAAGATATACTTATGAGTGACTCGTGAATGTCACGGGGTCCATTTTTCGGTCCACTGTCCCGATTGGGTATCAACAGTGGCGTGATGTGCCAGAGGAGTTGAGGATGGAGTTCATGGACAAATTGCAGGTATTTTTTAAAAAATATTTATTATTCATAACTTTTTATTATTTGTCAAATATATTGACCTTTTGTTTTTTATCTCATGCAGAGCACATACGATGTAGACTTTCGCTCACCGTCACTGCTGCAATGGATAGATGAGCGAGCACGGGCCGCAAATAAGCAGCGGAAAAATGATTTTAAGAGGTTCTACAATGTCTACCGTGACGTGCTTCAGCGCAATGGTATCCCATTCAAGCTGGCAGGGAAGAAAGACCAGTGGAGCATTATGACTCCAAATTGATGCGGGTATTTCTCTTTAACTTGTAAACTTGTATTTAAATATTGTACTTATTATTTGTAACTAAATCTATTTTATGTATTTGGCTAGGAGTTGGGGAAGGAAATGGTTGAGCACCGAAAGAAAAAGCCAAATCATAACTCTGGTCCAATATCATTCAAAAGCTCGTCCGCGGAGTTGTCGAGAGTGAGGGAGAAACAAGGTATGATACCTATTTCGGCGAATATAGAGAACCACCTTAAACGTTACGCGAACGTCGAAGACACAGAATTGAAGAAGCACCGGGTAATTTTAATAATGTATTTTATTTTAGATCCGCGATACTTCAAATCATATTAATGTTTATTTCATTATTTTCAGGATTGCGTCCAGAGATTGTTCACTGAGTGGTGTGACACCCACAACGACCCGATAACGCCGGAAGAGAAGGAAGACTTGATGAACCGAGCCCATATACTAACATACGGTCTTCCGCTGAGGGGCAGATATATCAGAGGGTTCGGCAGAGCTGCTATGAGGCCACCTAAGGCTAGACAACCGGGCGAGGGGAGTTCGCAAACTGCAACATTTGTACAAAGGACAGATGAAGAAATTCAACGACTCCAAGAACAAAATGAAACGCGAGCTACACAACTCACCCAAACCCGAGAGGAAATGGCCCAACTAGTTGCCCAACAAGTGGCCGAAGAACTTGCAAAGGCAAGGGAGAAGGAGAAGAAGCGTAAAACATTTGGAAGAAAATTGCGCCAACACATGCGTGATCCGACCAAATTCCCAATGCCCGACTCACCGACCAACTCGGAGGATGAAGATGAGGATGCTTAGGTTATTTTTATTCTCTCGTACTCAAACTTTTTTTATAATATATAACATTGAAAACGTATGGATTTCGGGATAACGTTTTAACATTGAAAACGTATGGTTTTGGCAACGTATGAATTTCGTTGGTAATGGTTGTTTGATATGGATTTCGTTGGTAATGGTTGTTTGATATGGTGTGAGGAATGCTTCATGTTATAAATTATTATTGCAGGGAATTGGATATCGGGATGCCAATTTCTTGCCAAAATTTTTTTAAAACTCTCTGCCATAACGCCTGCGTACGCTAAATGTGCGCAGTCCTTACTCTCAACTGCGCACACACCGTTGTGCGCAGTCAGAAGCTCACAACTGCGCATGTGTATATGTGCGCAGTTGTGAGCTTCTGACTGCGCACTGTGTGCGTAGTCGTTAGCTTCTAACTGCGGCTTACCAACAGCGAGCTAACGACTGCGCACCGTGCGCCGTCCTTACCTTATACCTGCGTTTTTTGACCTCCCGCCTGCGCGTTGTGTGTGCCGTCCTTGTGACAAAACTCTTGTAGTGATTATAAACCAGAATTTATTAAATTATGAAGTATGATTTCTTTAACAACAATAAAACAAGTTAGTTAATTGTAAGATTTTGTTGAAAGATAAAGAGTTTAGAGATAATTACACTTCTCACTTCTAAATATATATACAAATTTAGGGATGCACTCCAGTAAAATCGGGTAGAACGTCAAAATCGTTCGAACTGGCTATGGACCGCTCATATGACGAGATTACACCAGTGCACGACATGTTACCTAGCGCGCGTCTTTGCATACGTGATGGGCAGTTCCGTATTTTTGCACACTCATTATGTGGTTCTACCGTATCACACTCTGGTTCTACCATATGTACACTTGATTCTACTATGCGTACACCTGGTTCTACCGGGTCACAATAGACTATACCTACTATAACGAGAAGTCCCGTGTAAAACTGGGTTGCACATATCAGACTGGGCTCCACAACTAAAAGCTCAAGCTGATAGTTGGGTTTGACCCTTTCCTTTATATACAACCTTTTGATCTCATATTCTTTCAATGTGGAACTTTATATTCTCAACATCCCGAGTGTTACGATTGGGGCTGGGATCAAAACTATGATCTAAGGGGGAAAGTGAACCATGTCGGGGGAATGGTGTAACGAGAGGTCCCAGACTGTAACGAGGGGGAACCGAGGCAGTTAGGGTTCAGCCTTATTACAACAACCTATGGTTGTCGTAATCACCCTGGACCTTCGTTGCCCTGGTTCCAACTATTGCAACGAGGGGTCACATGTAACGATGGGGGCCAGATTCAAAACTATAATTTAATGGGGGAAAGTGAACCCTATTGGGAGAATGGTGTAACGAAGGGTCCCAGACTATAACAATGGGGACTAGAGTCACAACTACGACTATGGGGTGAAGCCGGTAGAAACAGATGTATTTATGGTACAACCAGGTGTACATATGGTAGAATCAGAGAGTGACGCGGTATAAAGAGAGAATGAGCGTGCAAAAATACAAAACTTCCCCACACTTATACATAGACGCGCGCTAAGTGACATGTTGCACGCTGGTTTAATCCAGCCAGATCAACGACCAAATGTGTGATTTGGACATTTGGGCTGGTTTTTATTTGATTTCGCCTCTACAAATTTATATTAATAAACTCAATTCATGAACATGTTACATGACGCAATGGTTTAAGGTTCCCTTCTCTAACTTGAGGCCATGTCTGATGCCCAACATCTCCGATATACTTACTTTAATCCCAATACCCAAGTTCCAACTTATCAACATCAAAATATTACAAGTGAACTTACAAGAAAGAAGAATGTTGCGATTATGCATCGATGAAACCTAGACAGAAGAAAATTTTTGGGGTTGCGACAGATCTGGGTTCCTCCATAGTGTCAATGTTGTTCAATGTTAGCGTTGAGCTATAAGAAGATCAGTTCAACCTCGTACTGCTAGAAATTCTTGTAATGTTCCATTAATTAGATAATTTCCAAAGTTTGTGTAGTGTGTGATACACGAAAATTGAAGGGGAATTATAGTTTATTACACCTAATTATACCACTTTGACTCTTTGGTATCTTAATTTTTTTTTTCTTTTTAGTACCTAACTATTAGTTTGAGACAACCTACCCCTAAAATGCTCATGGTTTAATATAAACAAAAAGCAATTAAAAATTATAGAAAAGAATTAAAGAAAATTATATATGAACCACACTTCTAACCAGATTTTTCACACTTTTATTTCTTTTAATTGTTTATATTTTTTTATATGTAGTGTATATTTTAAGGTAGTTATAATTCTAAAACATAAAATAGTCATAAATATGATACTAGAGTGTCAAATCACAAATGATGTAACTAAGTGTACACTATGTAGTAAACTGTTACTATCCTAAGAATAAAAGGGGTTAGTGGTGGTGGCCAATAAAATTACAAAGAGTCAAAATTTAAGTCAATGGCACCAAATGTATGGTAGGTCCCGGAAAACACCTAAATTAACAGATTTATTAATTAAGCTGAAATAAATAAGTCAAAGGAAAGGAAGCAGATGGTGAGCCACAAAGTGTTGCCATGTGCCATGAAATTTTATTGAAAGGGAACCCCTTGAATTTGGGAAGCCCCAGACTCCACCCACTGAAAGTAATTAACATTATATGAAATACTAATTGGTAATTAACTAATACTGCTATAGTCTAATCACTATCTTATTCTTACTATTATTATTATTACAAAAATAAGTAAATCCATAAAGAAAAAAAAACACTTTAAAAGAGGTCACAGTTGAAACCTTATTATATACATAAGTTGAAAAGGATTTCAGGTTAAAATAAAAAAAAATATAATCTACTATGTAAACATAAAATTTTGCATAAATAATACTAAACCTAATTTAATATAAATGTAATATTCATTATGTGTCAAGTAATTATGTGTTTTTTTTATTTTTAATTAGATAGAGCATTTTTAAATCACTACGCCAAATACATTTTTACATAATTACGTATTTTAATGTATAGTTTATTAATGAAAACAGAGACATAAATTGTTGCCAAGTGTTTTGTAGAAATAATCATGCGATTTTTTATTCGAAGTTTCTTTTTTGAAGTATTTTTTTATGTTTAAAGTTGGTGATAAAATAAATAAGGAGAACGTGCAAAGGGCGGCGTGGTAGGCTATGGCGGCAAGCGGACAAAAGTATATGTCTGTCCCATGTATCCTCCTTCCTTTCACTTTTATTAAGGAAAGAAACAAAGATATTGTAATTTAATTTAATTATTTCAAATTGTATTACTTAAATGCTGCTAAGTATTTTTTCATTTCAAATTAACCATAAACTGACGGCCGTCAATTTCTAATTACTTTAAAAGAATTGCATGTATACACTTATGTAAGTCTAATTTACACTTAATTACACCTGATCAACATTTGTAACTTTCTAATCACCTAATTAATCACCTAATTGACATAAAATGATAAAAACATAAAATGTATTCAATATACCTCCTTAAATCACACGTATAAGGTAAATAAAAACCCATAAAGGCTAACAATTTTGAATCCATAAACTGACATTTTCAAACCCAAACTCATCTCAAATCATCTTTACATTAAAAGACACTTGAAAACACATTTCAAAATCAAACTAATTTCATAATAGGCATTTTCACTAACCCAATTTTAAAATCAAACTATGTCATATGTTTCGGGCCTAAAACACATGGATCATAGGGCGTCCATTCTATACTTGCACCCCGCTCATTTATTTCACGTGCTCTAACCCCGTCATGCACGTGAGTGTGAGTGTTAGTGTTCCACATCTGAAAGATTTGGATCCATTCACCAGTTTATATAACAATCTGAGTCTTCACCTATCAGTTTTACCTTTTAGGTGAGTCTCTAATTCGTCTCCTCCGGCTCGGCAATTGAATGGAATGAGAAGGACAGTGACCGACAGAGCCAGGGAATGCTCGAAGTCGGAGTCAGAGTCGGAGTTGAAAAAAGCCGAAGTCGGCGGCGGTTGGCAATTGAAAATTGGAAAGAGTGAGATCGAGAGCGCAAATGAGAGGGAAATGAGGAAAAGAGGAAGACGAATTCGCTAATTCTCTGTGCATATACCTAGAATTGATGAGCATTACATTTCATCAACTAGAAAGCCACGAGATTTATAGTTTATCATGTGACCATATAGCCAACGAACTTAGGCAATGCTTGTCTGCTATAGGGTCACACGGTAAATTATAAAATATGTGGCTTCCTATCAAACGAAGTTAGACAATACTCGTCGGTTATATGGAAAATTTAGGGTTTTAGTGTTTAAGGTTAATTTAAAGTTTAGGGTTAGTGAGTTCAATTATGGAATAGATTGTAGCATTTTGAATATCAGTCGGAAACGTGTGCTTCTTCATTATCTACTTACTCAAATTGTTTTTGGTTTCCGCTTCTTCAGCCCTGAATTCATTTTCGTGGGTCACATCTTTATCGTCACTTTCTTATCTTCCTCATCTTCTTGTCTTCATTGGGCACATATGTTGGTAGCGGACCAAAAACTAATACATAATCCTGTGTTGATCAGTACAGGAGTATGTGTTGTCTCTTCCTACTGAGACAGTTTTTCATTCTCACATAATAGACTTTCACTTTTGTTTCTGTCAACTGATAAAAGATGACAAATCCCTCTGTGGAACATGTTGTTGGCAGTTTTTCACTCGTCCCCGTGTAGCGGATCATCAACGTAGAAGACTTGTTTCACCATTTTAACCAAATATAATGGATTTTGTTGATATTTATTAGTGGATGTATCAAAGAACTCCATCCCACTGTCGATTTTAATATTTCCCTCCTTGAACTGCCTAAACTTGAAAATTATGACTGGCATCCCTTGAGTATACACGAATTAACAACTTATAAGAATTTTCCACAATAACTTACATCATTAGATTTTATCGTCACATTGTTGTATTTTGTTCTATCGTGTTTGATCTTGTCAGTGGGACATATATTTTACTCCATTGGCAGTGTATTGTGAGAACACGCGAATATGCATTAGCCCACGTGAGAGGGCATGCAATGCAGTAATATTTTGAGAAAGTAAGTAAGTAATATGCATCAGCCCATGCATGCGTGTGTGTGTGTGTGTCACTTACACATTTCTTGAACGATTAGAAGAATGAACGTATGTGTTAACTTCAAGCTACCATTAGGCCATATATAGCTTAGTTGTTGAATGTGTATCGTTATACTTATTTGCTTCCTCACAATTTTATTATTCGTCCAATGGACCCAACTTCGCTTATACGATTTGAGAATTTTGTGATGCACAAAATTACAGAGAATGAAAATCGGAGAAAAGACTTAAATTTTTCATTATGAAATCACATCCATCTTAAAATTGTTCGTAGAAAAGCTACTGTCAAGGTAAACGTTTATGAACGTTACAGTTCACGCATCAAATAAAATTTGACTATACAACCCTTTGGGTAACCACATTTCGTACACTCTTCTTGTACCCCCCAAGTTGTTTGCACAAAGTTATCAAATTATTTGGTTAGTTCAATAGGAATGGTCAGTAATAACTAAATATGTTGTGTAAGAATGTGTATCTTTCAACAGGAAACATTCAAGTATAATGAAATAGGTCAATAGTCAGAAATTGTTCAGGTAGATGATGACAAAGATTAACCATGATTGTAAAGAATGATGGCGAAAAAATAGTCTCCAATTTGTACAAAATCACGTCAATGTTATTTTTTAGCCGATAACTTTGTTTTTAGACAATTCACAAGCACATAACCTCTGAAACCATCTTGACAAGTCCGCTAGGGTATCCGCCACATGCGTCTCAACTTATGTTCGAAATATTATCGAAAAAATACGTTTGGAGCAACACATAACAGTAATGTGTCTTCAAGTAGTAAATAAATTTGTCCTCCACCTCCACTTTATGTCTCAAAAAAACCGACATAACAGCTTGGATACCATACTGAAAATATTCGTTCAAACACTTCAGTCTATTTATGTGGTAAGACCGTAAATTCCGAGAACGGGCGTTGGATGCCCACATCTACAAGAGGTGCACGCGCATTCCCATCATCATGTGTTTTTGAAATAATTTTGAGTACGGTGCGCTTTATATTATCGCAAATGTTTTCTCTATTTGAATAACATCAAGAGAATGTTTAACACGAATTGACTTCCGATATAATAACTTCTAGAATATATTTTTTATCAGCAACAAAATTATATTAAAAGAAAAGGAAAAATTAGAAAACAAGTTCCAAACTACTATAAAAGCATAAATTAATTTTGTTCTAGAACCGTCCTTGAATTAGCAGCCCAAGAAGAAAAGAATGATGTCCCTCCCATTTATTAATTGTTCTAACCTATCATAGTTTGCATTTGTCGTGTGTGCCAAGACACGTAAATCCTCCACCAACTCTACAACATGATCGACCTTGTGACTACTTGAAGCATCATCTTGTCTTTTAACTATCTAGCATCCGAATAAAAAGATGTGTTCTCAACTTCATCGTAAATGGTTCACAAAGTGTATGTCGTCAATATGTTATTCTGCGTTATGTGTTGGAATATTTTATCTATATGTTGTGAGATCATATTGGCATATTGCTGCAATGCTTAAACAGGCACAAAATATCGGTCCTGGCCATATGGTGACATATTTTCATTAACAAACCGTTTAAAATTTGAATTTTATCTATATACGATTTTGATCTTCTATCATGTGTATATTCATCCAAATACGATCCACAACCGACACACATGTCGATATATGCAATCAAATCTCAATAGTCAAACGAACACGCAAAATTTTAAAATTTTCTGGTAGCTAATGAATATTGACGTATTCATAGGCTATGTTGTTATAGCCAATGATTAATAGTTTTTGCATCGTCGGCTATGAAATCAATTTTTACACTACGTCTTAGTGATATCTAAATAATAAATTCACCGTGTTGTGTATAAAATAGATAAGAACGACAAATTTAAGTATTTACAATTTAAAATGCAAACATATACATTTACCGAAAACAATAATATGATAAGAACCTGATAATCTACGACTTTGACTTTAAAATGACGGGAAAGTTTGTTGAGCATCTTTATCACTATCCCCATTTGTAACCTCGACTATGAAAAATGAAGATTGAACACATGAAAAAAATTTATAAACTTTTTAAACTATCATAGTCAAGGCGCGTAAACCATTAATGTGTCGTTAGTTAGGTCATATTATTGTTGATTGTCAATTTTCTGACCGTTAGGGTCAACAAAAATGGCCGTTGCAGAGAACCTAGCCGACGAGCAATGGTTATCCTGTCGACTATGAGACCCGCGTTGGCTAGGCTAGAATTCACCTACTCGACGACACCAAATCTTAATTACTGCTCAAAGAAAACAAGCAACAAGGAATTAAACCACAAACTTTGTTGCTCATTCATTGATCACATGACAAGTACTAGTCTGCTCGTGCAACCGTTTATCACAATCTGACTGGTATATTCATGCATCGCCTAATAATTAAATACAATAGACATTCACACTTTAAATTTTGATCCAACTTTAACACCAAAGTTACATACTATAGCTAAAAAAATCAAACACGTACATGATCCAACACCCCTCAGATATGCGTCGATTCAACTTGAAATCTATACAAGAATAATCTAACTACCTAGCTAGTGATGCCAATATATATATATAAGAGTTTGCTAATTAATTGTGAATGGAATGACCAACGCCAGGACTGTGGCCGGGGGCAGTAGGCCTGAAGTCATCAATGCGACCGGGAGGTGGCGACTGAGCTGCTCCCTGTGGCAGTGGCGGTGGAGGCGCACCGCTCACTACCTCTGCTGAAATACTCTTGTCGTCGTTGTCGTTGTTGTTGTGCTCATTAACAACAGTAGACGCTTTCGTCGTCTGGAGGCCATGTTTTGCTACTTGTTTTTCTTTCAAGTGCCTTGCTTCACTATACTGAATCCCATTCAAGAATATCAGTACCGTGAAAACAAAAGCAAGAATTAGGTTATTGTGGGCCATATATATATACCTAGGTAGAAAGAATATGGAAGCTAGTAAGAAAGTAATCAAGGAAGCAATTAGAGCCAAGAAACAAGTGTGCTTAAACCCTTTGGTTTTGGTATGGTATTTATAGAGGCTTAGATTGGAGAGTTGATACTCCTCGCCCCTTGGAGATTCTCTAGAGTTACATTGACAGAGTTCAGAGACTTAAAATAATATGTAGTGCGTATAAAATGCTACTGTCCCTAGGAAGAGACAGCCTTGCCCTATACCCATTTGCATGTTCTCCATGCGCATGTAGTACTCTTTAAACAAACGACAAATATGGCAACATTTTTCTTGAGAAAACCTTGCCTCCAACTCAAATATAACAGTTTAGTACATAATTGTTATTTAACTTAAAACATGAATGGATGCATAAGTAGTACCTCAAAATATTTGTACTGGAAGTCGAGATCATAAAGGGAACAGCATAGCTGGAACTTAGTGCATAAGTCCACCACTACCAAACTAATATATATGAAATGAACGGTGTGCGTACTTGGAAGATTATACTGTTACATATCATTAGTTAACAATTGTTGATCAACATATAAAGTCTAGCATGAAAATGATATGAAATAAATATAAAGGAAAGAGTCAAAACTTAATTGTGGAGTCCGATTCAATATGTACAACTCAGGTTTGTATGGTATCAGAGCAGACTGATTTGAGCATGTGTTAGTGGGTCTCGCTTAGCTCCCTATGGCTCCATGCCCCTGTAAACTCGATATCGTGGTCCACGTAAGAGAGAAATAAGCCGCGTGCGAAAGACACGTCCTACAATAACGTATGTAAAAAGAAATGAGTTGATAAAGGTTTACGTGTAAAATACACATGAAGAATAGTGTTGAGAATATAAAGTCTCACGTGCAAATAGTATAAAATAAAAATGGTAAATAGAAAGGAAGAGTCACTCAACTAAAAAACTTGAGCTCTTAACTTAAATGAGAAGCTCAACCAATATATACAATTTAGTCTTACGGATCAAAATGGGTAACGTGATGCCGGGCAGGGTAGAGATTTTTAGACTTTCTAGACTGCAAATTTTGGTTTAGAAAAAAATATAATTGGATTGGTGGTATTATTGGTGAGCCTAAGCCCAAGACTTGAATTATGATTACTAAGCTAGCCCCATCATGCTCTTATAATTCCAATAGCTGAAGTGAAACTTGTTTTCTTTGGGGATTACTGTACAGTGTACACAATGATAATACAAGTTGGGCTGAATGGTCCACATTGGGCCTTAAAAATTGTCTTAGCCAACAGTTGTCCATAAAGACAAGCTTAATACAATAAGGAATCTCTATTACTGTCCATAATAGTAATGATCAATGGTTGTGATACAGTCATATTTACTAAAACAGGAGCATCTCAAGCCAATGAACATATACAAAGCGACTTGTTCCCGTTTTGCTCTAAAGTTTTAATCATTTTCTTATCCTTGAATGATTATATTCCTAGTATCATTACCGCGGCCATACATGATGTATATAGTTTTGAAGAAATAAAATCTTGAGTGTCCATAAAAAGCAACTAATCAAAGATCGCAACGTGCATCGTCAACCAATCTATCCTATTTTGAATGGCGTTCTTTCGATATGAATCCAACGAAATATAATCAAGATTTTGGAGGTAAGTAGATATTTACGCCCTACGAACAATAGGGTATAATTCAACTGCAATACATTATTTGTGAACAAAACCATTCATGATCAATAATGCCTTCCCTTCACTTCTATCATATTCCTGTTTGGTTAGAGTTCATGTATGCATGATGCATTCCACCTTTTCTTCTTCCTGATTTAAATTTGCTTCGAACTAAAGGCAACCAATGAATTTATTCACTCTTTCAATCAGCAGTTGAAATCCATACCAAAATCGTCTTCAATGCAAACCAGACATTTGCACTCACCCACACAGATTAATTGACATTTACATTTGCCAATTTGATGAATAACAAAATCAAGAGCTTTACAATGTCCTCTTCTGAGATGTCAATCTTTCATTCTGTCAGCTTCAGGAGTTAGAACAATTCCCAGGTCATGGGTATGTACAAATTCCCATTTCCTTGCCTTTTTGCAGCTGTCCACTACACCAACTATCTATAGTCTGCTTGTAGGAAATTGTTGTAAGCCGTTTCCTGCAGAGTGTTTTTGACATCATCGTAGTTGTCGATACTGTCTGACAATGGCCCTTTGTGTATTTTCACCTGCCTGCTGCTTAGCTCCATCTGGGGCACCCCTATAAACTCTAGCACCTCTTTTAATTTCTGCAACATTTGCAGAGGGAACATAATTTTAAAGATATACTTTTTATCAGCGTGAGGATTGGAACCAGCAACCTCATGCTTATTCAAATGAGGTCACCTTTGAAGTTATCAAATAAAAGACCAATATGGTCAGACCATCAGGAAAATTCAAAAGGAACATTTGAAAATGCTTACAGTGCGATCTTTGATGAGATCCTCGTAGAACAGAACAATGTGTCGAGTACTATTGAAGCTATCCAAGGCCTTGGCAACCGTGGCCTCCACTTTGTGAAGATCATCAATCAATGTGGTGGAATTGATAGTAGGCTTGTATTGTGAAAGCTTATCGGCCTGCAAGCAAGAAGTTACCAGATCAATGTTCAAGTTTAAATAAGCATGTAAAAAAACCACTGGCTATGAGTAAAAAGGTCTTGCGTATCAGAGAGAGGGACCTCGTCTGCTGAATGCACATGAGACTTGTGTGTTCCATTCAACAGCTTGGCGTGCTGATCGTAGGAATTTGCCATCACTGAAACCATACGACGTAATAAATTTCTGCGGAAGAGAAATATTGCAGAAACTCCCCTACTATTGAAGTACTTTACTATTTCTTCATGGTGCTGCATTAGTCCCTGTATAAACGCACAACAAGATACAAACTTCATTTTTCCTCCATGACCTTATTCCTATTTAACAAAGAACTATTATGCATACCCGTGTATAGCACAACACATGGATTGCTCACAAAACTTGAGTTTGATCGACAGACGACAATAGATACCAAAATCATTTCACGGTTTAGCAAACTATTCAAAAGATCTAGTGTTGTTGTCATAATGGGTATTGAACCTAATGAGTTTCCCACAGGAATCGACACCTCTGTAAGACAGTATTTTCAGAGGTCCAAGAACTTACACAAAATTTGACATCTTGATATTTTTCATTAAAATCGAAGTACATATCAGAGAAGTAGAATGAATGTGTCTCTAGAGCTGATGATGTCGACAAAAACGTATTCAAAGATATCAAACCACACTATTCAACCTCACGAACTTTGCAGCTTATGGTTACTCATCTGCATAAATCGACTAGAATCTTATAGCTCTCTTAATATATAATTAACCATTGCTTTTGTTACATTTTTACAAAAAAAAGATATTTGAGTCCATAATGCAGATGCATCTAGAACCTGAAAAACTGCTGATATTATGTTACGTAACCTTGCTTGGCCAATCTTATGAGCACACTGTACTACCAAAATTAGAGCAGTCCAGTGATGACGATGTCTAGCTTCTATGCCACTATTCACGAAGTACGTGGGAAAACAACCAATGGAGAAGAAGAATATCAAATGGGTAACACAAAATAGAATGGGACTTCCGCTTAGCTATTTTTAAATTAGGTTGTGGATGTGTAATGAAAGTGGGTGACCAGAATAAAAATGTTGGTTCAATTTAGCTGTGCCCGTCACAAAATAAACATTCAAGGTCTAATATCTGGTTAAGCCTCCAGTAGATCGTGTACGCAACATGAGAAAATTAGGTTTCCTTCTTCCTCAGTTTCTTGATTTTTGTTCTCTCAAAGACACCAGATTCGTACAGCTCATACAGGAAAATAAAATGTACCTGATTAAGCATCCACTTGAAGCCAACAGCAGCTGAGCATTCATTTCTGGACGCACTACTGAACCAATCCAAATTGTAAACTTTATCTAGAGTCTCTACAATACAAGACATGTTTCTCCTCCTATCCATAACAGAGAATATCTCCCCATTAGAACTCACATTCGTATGGCTATTCAAAAGTGTCTCAAACCATCCGCTCCCTGATCTCTGCATCGACAGTATAGCGAAGAACCGTACAGGATTACCTTCACACTCACCCCTGGTGGAACAAAGACAAGTTAAGTTCAGCAAATCCAAACCAGCACAGACAAATTAAAGAACGGAGGAAAACAAAAAATAATAATAATTGGAGTAACCTGCTAAAAGTCGCGGGTTTTGGGTAGTGTCCGAAAGGCATTTCCATCTGTTTGATGGCATTGAAAGAATCAGTGAAATCAATGTTCTGGAACTTGAACTTAGTGTGGATGCTGATGTGCTTTAGACTGAGTAAGCAGATATAAAGGCTTAAGAATGCTGAAAACGCCAACACTATCATTCTTAGCAACAATGGTGATTTCTTGGGGGGTTTTATGATGATAGTATCCTGCAATACATCCCACAAAAATCAGATGAAATAATATGAATAAATTTAAACAAAATAAAGGGAGGCTACAAGAAAGGAGTAGAATTAAATGGTATGTGCAGATTAGGCTATAAAAAGAAGAAGAAATTCAAAGAAATATACACTTCAATCTGATTTTAGCTTAACACTACAAGGTGACTGGAAATCACAAAATGAATTAAGCATTTGATAGACAACAGAGAAAAGATTGAACGCTGGAATAAGTGAAGTAGGTAAGATTCGAGAACAGAACTTGTAAATCAAAGCTAAACAAGTAAAATAGAATAAAAAGGAAAGTGATTTCAACAGACAAGCTCAGCTTATAACAATCAAAACCCAGATCGGAGCATGCACAGAGGAAACAAGACCATTCTTTTTCAAACCTAAAAGCAGATATGAAAGAGCAGAAAACTAAGAACACAAACTTCAGCTCAGCCCAGGGAAAGAGGAAAAATACCATTTTTCTTCCACGAAATCAAAAGATAGAAAAAACCCAGTAACCAAAACTATGTTGAAGAACAACCCATGTTCTGATTCGAATCAAAAGCAAAAGAAGTGCTAAAAAGAGAGGGCACCTTGCTGAAGACACAGATGTATTCCGCCATTGGAATTCAAGGAACGGAGAGGAGGAGCTAAAGAAGCAAAGAGCTGGGCAGAGGCACAAAGCTTCTCAGCAGCTGAGTGGAGTCTGAGTCTCCAAGGAGTGTACAAATAAGGAACAGCTATTCCTAGGCCTTGTGAGAGAGGAAGACGAAACCAAAGCCATTAAAAGCTTCGCAGGCCAACCTCGAACTATGACTATAAGCAGATTGTTCATTAATTTCTCTTGTTTTTGGTCTCTTTCCTTGAGATTTTAATATGATTGATTGCATAGTCAGCAATATGATAATGAAGTTAGGGAGAGATTAGGACGGCGTATTAACCGAACCATCGTCATATTGTTAACAGCGGTTCGCTCTCACGACTTCCTATGTAGACTTTGATTTTTCCTCGATTCCAATCCATGTTTGTTTGCTCAAACCTGTCTGTTTCCCTAAATATATTACAAATAAAACACATCTATTTTAGAGGAAATTAATTGCTTAACTATATTATTTTTGTGTATAATCGTCATAAATAAAAAATTGATATAATCATTACAGTTAATTTATATTTTTTATCATTATTATAGTTAACATTATTAAATTTGGCTAGAATTGAAATTAATTTTATAAAATTTAAATAAAATATATTTCTAAATTAATAGTGTGACATCATCGTTACGTCAATACTTCTTCGAACTCAAATTCAAGATAAATTTATTTCTCTTATATGTCAGACTGTTAAAGATGGTTAGATTTATCTTTTTGAGGAGAACATATGTTGCATTATTGATGACACTTAGTAGGTTATCGAAAAACCTCTCGCTCACCCTCCAATTTTGCGTCTGTGGTTTCGTTAAACGCGTATTTACCATCATTCATGTCGCCACCTTCGCAAAATGTTATCCGTGATCGAGAACTTTATATCCTAGTTTCTCTGCTCCCATCGACGAGTACCTTGCCTTTTCATCACAGGTGACGAGCACATTTAATGTCTTAATTGGGAGCATATCATGATCTTATATATGTGTGAAGAAGATATGACGTTACAAGTATTCGATCACTTGAATATCGATATAACATCTTCGCTTCGTTGTTCTTGTTGAAGAGGAGCATGTGAAGACAATGCACATAGATAACATGTGAAAATACAAGTGAATCGTTTACTGAATTTATAAATGAATCACAGACAGTTATTTTGGTTATCTAACTTGTATTGTTATTATTTCATCCTAACTATTAAAAATTCATATAATGAAATTGTTACTTTGAAACTGTATTAAAAAATTCTTAAATTACAAATCTAATTTTTAATCTTTTATCTCATTAATAATATATAAATTAACAACATATATAAAAATAAAATTAAGGAGAAATAGCAGTTCAACATATTTAAGTATAAGTTATTTTCATTTTAATATACCTAATTTAGTTTTTAGTATAGTTTCATAAGTATCAATGATTTTTGCTTTATTGTTAAAAATAAAATTTTACTTCAACATATTTAAATTTTCAAAATAAACCAACTCGTAATCCCTAAAACAAACTCTAACCCTTGAGCAAACCCTAACCCCTAAATCAATCTTAACATTTTACTCTCACCTCTGTCTTCAGCCACCTCTAGTTGCATCGTCTATAGTCACCTCGCCTCCGGCCTCTAAAGAGTGTCGACGAATCAGAGAGTCGATGAATCAAATTTGAGGTTCCATTATCAATTTTAAGTTCATCGACCACGTCGACGAACTAAACTGAGGTTCCATCATCGATTTCAATTTCATCAGCCCCTCCTCCAGCCTCTATCAAAGGCCGTGAATCAGGAAAGTTAGCACGAATGTCACTAGCGATCATATTTGGTGTCTCCAACGCTTTTGTGGTGATTGTTTATGGCAACTGTGAGGTCGCCGAAAAAATTGGATACCGAGCAAGCTCTATCACGCGTCTCAGTGATTCTTTTTTTAATTAGTTTGTGAAAAGACTAGTATGTCCTTTAATATGATTTCATTTAGGCGTACATTGTCACTACACATTAAATAAATATTTAATTTGTATCTTATTGGTGCAAGATATTCTTATATTTTTTTTAAATACTAACAAAATATTTTAAAATTTAAACAGAGTTTACTAAAGTGAAAATAAAATAATTATGGTATTACATAGACTAAAAACTAAGTTATATAGGGATGCACTCCAATACAAAGTCACCCAAAATGTTCAAACGTCCAAACCAATGTATAACCGTCAGATCTGAGATGCGCGTTATCTTAGATTGCGACACGTAGCAGTTATACAACGTTGCACTACATGTTATACATTGCTTCAATTTTGCACAGGTCTAACCTGTTATACAACATTACACTACATGTTCGACATGGTTATACAACATTGCACTGCATGTTATACAGTTTGGACGTTTGGACATTTTTCCCTGGTTTGTATTTAATACATACTCTATATATTACAAACTCACCCAAACGTCCAAACCAATGTATAACCGTCGGATCTGAGACGTGCGTTATCTTAGATTGCGACACGTGGCAGTTATACAACGTTGCACTACATGTTATACATTGCTTCAATTTTGCACATGTCTAACATGTTATACAACATTGCACAAATCAGACAGTGCAATGTTGTATAACATGCTGGACCTGTGCAAAATTGAAGCAATGTATAACATGTAGTGCAACGCTGTATAACTGTCATGTGTCGCAATTTAAGATAATGCGCGTCCCAGATCTGACGGTTATACATTGGTTTGACGTTCGGACATTTTGGGTGAGTTTGTATTGGAGTGCATCCCTATATATAAGAGAGAAGGTATCGGCTAAAAACCTTTTATTTGATGTCAAAACGTCCAAAACACCTCCCAACTGTCTGATTTGTGTGGAGCGAAAGAGATGGCGCCACGTGTAACCACGCGGATTGGGAGGGAGATAACGGGCACTGATGGAGTCGTTAGTGTGTTGGTGTGTAAAATACTTATTCTGCGTGTGTAACCATTGTGTGTGTAACTGACCAGTTGTTACTGTGTAATACATTCAAATAGTGCGTACATGTGTTCGGTTTTATGAATGTGTAACCAGTACCTTGGTATTGTATAACACTTACAATATAATTGTAAATTCATTCACGTATAACGTATTACCATAATTGATCTGTGTAAGTGTTGAATTGTAAATGGTTAGTGCGTACATGATGCAACGTACGTGGTTAGGAAGAATTCTTTATCAAAAATTTGTTGATTCTTGCTAATACTGAAGATGATAGATTTGAGGGAAACCTTGATTTTTTTATTAAATTTCAAAAACTACTGAATAAAAAAGATTGTATGAGAGTGCTTAAATAATGAAACACAAATTGAAAAAAAAAGGAGAACCCTAATTCGCTAGAAAGAAAGAAAATGCTAGAATTGAAAAAAGGAAAAGAAAATAAACAACAATTATTAATTATAAAAAACTGCCCTAAACTTATAAAACACAATTTTGACCCTCCAAATTATCTCTGATGGCCGAAATATGTCGTACCACATGGCTTAGCCATACCTTTCCTCAGACCGTTGTTTTTGCCTGAAAAACATTAATCTTTTGTCCAAATCTGATACTTTCGCGATAACTCTAATTGTTCTAGCTTATGCATACCGACTTCCTCGACCGCACCGCATCAGTACATGTGTTCGGTTTTATGAACGTGTAACCGGTACCCTTGGTATTGTATAACACCTACAATACAATTGTATAATCATTCATGTATAACGTAAAACCATAATTGATCTGTGTAAGTGATGATTTGTATAACAATAGTTACACACGCGAAACAAGTATGCTACACACCAACACCCTTAACGGCTCCGTCATCGACCGTTATCTCCCTCATAATCTGCGTGGTTACACGTGTCATCATATTCTTTGCTACGCACAAATCAGACGGTTGGGAGATGGTTTGGACGCTCAAAAATGGTTTGTAGTGGAGAGCGTCCCTATATATATATATATATCTAATCAATTGAAAATCACTAATACTTTATTTTAGGGAAAATACAAATATTTTTAAGCAACTAACCCGACATCACGCAGGACAACCGAAGCAACAGATGGTGGGACAGACCCCGCACTGTGATCCTAGCTAATATTAATTAAAGCGTACATAGCTAGTTTGTGAGCCACGTAATTACAAGAGGGACGAGCAAAATAAATAAAAACACATGTCCCGGAAGTGGACTATACGCAACACCCATCGCTAATGATATCTCCAAAGATGTTCAATTCGACCCGTTTAGCATTATGTAGAGCCACGACCTTTACCTCATATGGATAGAGAAACCTTGTAATCCCACTGCATAATGTTTTAACCAGGACTCCATGATAACCCTAAAGACCAATCAACTCAAACCATTTAGCATCATGTAGAGCTACGACATCCACCTCATACAGATGGAGAAACCCCATGATTTTATTGCATACCGCAGTAAACCAGCTTACTCGTTCAACCCTAAGATCAATATGGAAGTTGCGAATCTTTAGTAATCCAAGACCTCCAACTTGTTTGTGCTTACTAGGATCAGCCCATCGACGCTAGAGAACCCCAGATCCGTCCAGGTACCGAGCCCAATGGGACACCCCAAGGACAATGGCCCTTACATAAATCATCTCATCGACGCCAGAGAACTCTAGTTCCCTCCTAATACTGAGTCATCAAACACCCAAAACTGCATCAAGCAAATCGCCAGAATTTTCATGTCATACCTCTGATAAGCCCCACCTTGGTCCGTCTGCTCTCGCTGCACCAAGCTTCTCTGCCCAACCCCCATTGGGCCCCTCCAAGACCCTTCTCTCTTTCCAGATGATATCGAAACAATACCCCCGACGGTGACTTTACCATCGCAAAGTTACCGTCCCTCCAAATTACACCGCCCCTTCAGTCGTTGGAACACATGTTGAGCAGTCCCCAGACGCCTACAACGGTTGCAGACCACTGACGCCGCCGACATCGACTATCTTTCCTAAAATTAATTTATTATTTTTCACAAAATGGATAAAAAAATTTCAACGGACGATTTTTGAATAATTCATTCTTAATTGGTAATGATTAAGATTTAAAAAAAGTCAACGGTGTTGGTAGATTAACCATCATTGGTAAGTCTAGACACATCACATATATTCTATTTTAATTACAATTCTAATTATAATTCTCTTTTACGCAATAAACTAGTTTAAGCGGTGAAGTGATTCAAAAAGTTTTCCCTCCGTCTCTTCGCACTTTGAAGCTGGTCCCCGACACATTATTTTCCTTCAGTTTGAAGAAAACGGTTTATTTAAATTGTTTGTGAAAATAATGGTTTGCACTAATTCTCTTGTTTAATGAGCTTCGGCAAAGGGCCGTCATGCAATAATCGACACGAATTCAAACGACCGGATTAATTATCATTAAATAAGTAAAGATAAAGATGATGATAATTTAGATTATCGTCATATTTTGAACAATTAAAAAAATAAAATAAAAGTACGAGAACCCATTATTTATTTATGAGTATTATAGCAGGAAAGAAAACAATTGGCACTCATGTGAAGCAGCAGGCAATAATACTCAGTAGGCATGGTATTGTTCCATCATTATAAATTGACAAAAAAAATTCTTCTATATATATAAAGAAATGAATTTACACCTGTAATGGATATAATGTTCACTTAAGTATAAAAAACTGACCAGATTAATTTCTTCTTTTATTTTACAAAATCATCTCCATGCTTTTATCTCCTGTTTTGTGATTCTATTTTATCATTTATATATTTTTTTGCTTTCTTTTTCATCTTAAAAGTTAATTTCTTTATTTTTTTAATAATATTTTCTATTTGCTAATAAAAAACAAAACCCATATTGTAAATGGTGGGTTTGAGTTGACCACAAAATCTAAACTCTTAACTCATACTAAGGGTTAGGTTTGAGTCGGTCTTCCCATATGACAATTTAATTATACATATTTTGACTCTTGACGCAACAAAATTTTTATTTCACTTCACCCCTATAAAACTATACATATTTTGACTAGCATTTAGATATACAATTTAAATTATTTCAACAATACTTGTCAGTTATTTTTATAGTTTCTGGATAAATTTCATTTGATTACACTTAAAATAAACGGATCTAAAAAGAATTGTTCTCGTTTAACTTTTTTGTTATGTTCCATTTGATTTTTATTTTTAGTTGTGATATAGAAACTAAAATACCCCTACAAGTATGATTTGGATTTGAGGATTTTGGTCGACCAAGTGAATGCCGAAGAAGACAGTTTTAATTGAAAGTGAATCAAAGATGAGGTGAGAGAGATGAGAGGAGGGTTCAATCAGATCTATAAGTTTTGACACGAGCCAATCTCACCTAATCAGGTCTAGAAGATTCGTGATGAACTGTCTCGACTCCGGACACTTGATTTACACGGGCTTTTTATGCTTTCCATAAATATGATCACAATTTATCTATTTTCTGTTTTATTCTTAATTTTTGAATCATGTATTCAGACGTGACGAAAAAGAATGGAATTAATTATATTTAAACAACTTATTCTAATTATAGTTAAAGTGAAGTTTCTCATATAATTTATTTTATTTTTAAATATACCAAATTTAAGAAGTTGAAAAGTTTTCTATCTGCACCTTCAAAAATAAATGACCTATTCGTTATTTTTGTTGTGTATCTCTATTGTAGGTAAGGTGAGGGCTAGACGTCAACACTTGTTTTGTTGTTGATTAGGTTAGGTTTAGGGCTTTGAATGGTTGGCAAATCGTATTGGAAGGACAGTCAGTCGCCTAATAAACTAGTTTCTCATCCTTTTATGGTTATATTGTTAATCAAGTTTAGTAATAGCTTGTGATTAAATATTCTTACTTTGTCTACCCATTAATTGGTTTCATCCAAATCAAGTAGGAACTAGGATGTCTTATTTGAGCAATCAAAATTGTTGTCAACATATTTTTATTTATAAGATTTCATTTCATACAAATTAATCATTTAATTTTTGCCAATTATGTTTATTTGTGTTTGACTTTTATAGATTTTATATGACATATTTTAGATATATAATTTTTTTTAAATGACAACAGTATTCCATATATGAATCATCATGTTTGAACCCTTTTACTTTATGACAATAAACATAAATATCACTTTCTCAATTTTATCTTATAAATTCGATACAGGTTGGCCTTTTTTGATAGGTAACGTAAGGCTTTGCAAATTTTGGGTATTTTTTAATTTTACAGATCATTTTACTTATAGGCATGAAACGTGGGTCTGTGCCAATTGCAGTCTGCAACTGCATATTTCTCTAATATTTTAAGACCTTTTTTTTCAACTTTTGAGCTCATTAATATTCCACGTGACATGCACTACTATAGTAAAACATTTTTTCAGACAGTAATTAATTATTCCAGAAAGAAACAGTATCTCTGCACACAACAGATCCTCTGTTCACACTTGTGTTGATTAATTACTAGCTGGATACTGTAATAATGTGGTTCATCTGGAAATAAAACTGCAGATAAATGTAGAAGCAAAGAAGCTTCCTAATTTAACCCTTCAGGTTGTTTTGATCAGGTTTGTATTTACCAAAAACATGAAACCCACTCAAAAGTTCAAATATATTTGTATTTCATTATTATAGATTTTTGAAAGTTTTGTTCACTTGTCGTTTAATTCTTGGACTGTGGTTTAATAAAATAGAAAATAGATTCTTTCACACAGAATTAAAATATAAAATAAAATGAAGAAAAAGTTAAATATAAAAATAAAAATTGCATCTAAATAACAATGTTGATGTCTTAATTAGAAAGATTTAAAATTCTTCACAAGTAAACACATTTATTTCTACTAGCTCACCTAATATTAATAATGAGAGTGATGCGTTTTTCAAGTTGAAATAAGAAAATGGTATAGGTTGATGTTGATCTGATGATTGAAGTTGGTCAAGTGAGGGCCAGCTTGGTTGGTGGATCTGACTCACATCAATGCTATTGCTATGCACTCAAATATATTTCCGTACATGAATTCACCCAATTGGTAATTTTGTGTAAACTGTTGATGATCTGATTGTAGCTCTTATATTACTCAGTAAGAAAAAAAATATGTCAGTGCATGTATAGTTAATGATAAAAGGAGAAAATAAACATGATGGCTAATATATATTATTTAGTTGTCCATGATTTGAGACGTTTTTTTCTTCAGAATTAATACTTACTTCACTTACAGCAATCTACGGGACTTGAAAACCCAGAGGTGAAAACCGAACAAAAAAATAGTTCGTGATTCTTAATCGGGAGCAAGGAGTGTCGATAATTTATAAGAACACAAAGCAAAGTCATGAAAAATATACAGACAAACTGATTCAGATGTACATTAAGCTTGCCTGCAAATTAATTAAAAATGCAAAAAAAAAAACAATAACAGAAGAACAATTATATAACCCAGAAACAACTTACTGTAATAAATCAAATGGATAGTTCAATTTACCTGTTTGTTGCATCAATAGAAAAGAAGCAACTGCATATACTTGTAGCATTTCCCTGTGCAGCTATCTATGTACAAAGGAACTTTGTGTTACAGATTTGAATAAAACAATATTTAAACAAAAACTATTCCTGCAACTTCAGTTTTTTTTACATTCCATGTTATGCAAATATTTGCTGAATAACAGTCTCCGCATTTCCATTGTATTGTGCTAGAAGATGGATAGCATCTGCCCTTGGCAATGCCAGAAATTCCTGGACAAAACCAGAATTCATGTTATACACATTGGTTATACCTTGAAAAATAATCATATGGTAGATGAGTATTAACCAGAGAAAATATTGGACCGGTGATTAGAATTTTCTTGCAGCGTAGAATCATAAAGCACTTACCATTACTTTAAGTATTGCATTTTCATCACACCCGACTTCTCTAGACGAGACTTGAGTTGGACTGTTCCCGTCTTCCGACATTTTGACACTTGAAGAGAGGGTGTGTTGAGAAGATCCAAGGGTGCAGCTGTCCACATTTGAATTAGATGTAGCAGCAGCAGCAGCAGCAAGCAAGGACATGTTTGCTTCTTTCAATGAGTTTATCCTCAAGAGGCCTTCAAAACGATCCTTGCACATTTGAAGTTTAAACCACTCAGTATGCGAGTGAAGGGTTGTTCTGATTATTTTCATCAACTGGGGTTCTTCAATACCAAGCCTCCTTCCAATTGCAACCTATCCAAAATAAAAACCAACATTCATTTTACGAGTCAAAGATATTATATCAATACACATCCTCAATTCAGGCCAATATCATAATGATAACACATTCAGTACGCCAGTTTACATGTTTCTAATTTAATCTAGACTATGTATGAAGTTCCTTCTCAAATACCGAGCATTAGAGATTTTAAATGCAAATGGCTGCCATCTCAAATATATAATCAACTTTCACCTTCTAATGTGGAAACACAGTATAGCACATATAGCTCTGACATGTTACGACTGACCCCACAAACAACTAACAACTTGAAAAATGTTGCCATCTCAACATCAATTGATTTGGTATACCTTACTTTGCATTACAACGGATATGTATAAAAAGAAGGGACCCAAATGGAATCTAATGGAATGACCCCACAGCTTAAGACCTTTGACAAAGGACTAATAACTTGAAAAATGTTTACCCTTAATATATCTTAAGATTCTTTACATCAATTAATTTGGTATCCGAATACCTACTTTGCATTACAACGGATATGTATAAAATGAAGGGACCTAACTGGAATCTAATGTGGATGCCCACTGCAAGAAACTGAGAGCAAACAAAAATATTCTAAGCAAACACTGAATAGTTTATACAGAGTATGCCACCGTGTCGGGCCATACCTGTAGTGAAGTTGCAAGTGCGTCTAGAGGCAAGGTTTTCCCAACTGCACCTTCATCAGGCCGGAGCAATGTAAGCAAAGTCTCTTTCAAGGGTTTCAGAAATGCTGGGTCTTTAGATGCCAACGGGCCTAAATGAGAGCAAGCAACCCTCAGGGCACTAGAATGATCGCCAGAGCTGGCCAATTTAAGGAATTCAACCTGAAACAAGCAAAATATAACATTCTGTTTGAGCTTATGTAACACAAACAAACACCATGCTGTGTTACCAAGAAAAAAATCCATATAACTGAAGATTGGTCCATCAATGTAGGATCAACTTGCCTGCTTAAGTTGAAAGAGCAAACCAGGATTTTGCACAAAAAAATTGGGATCCAGAGTGTTAATTTCTTCAACAACCTCTGCAGCCATTCCTCTACTAGCTAATTCCTTCATCCCCAACACAATCTCATATTTATCCTCTCTATTGTTGATATCTAATATGGATTGCTTTCCTGAGAACTTCACAAACAATATATGTCAATGATCAATCTATCACGCGAAGAACTTTTATAGCAATAAAACAGATACCTGCTGATCCTTAGACATATTTGCGCTTGTGAACAACGTAGCACTCTGATCTTGCTTAATGCACCCACGGGAAGAGAAACTTGTAGCAATATCAAGGTCATCATGCCTTCCCCTCCACCGTTTACGTTTGCTCCTTTCTCCAGTTCCATAGCTTTTCTCTTGTTGAGCAACTCTAGAGTTTTGTGGCTGATGTGATCCACTGGTGCTACAATCTTCGAGGTAGATTGTTTGCTCACAAGCAGATCGTAATTCCACATCAGTTCCATGCATGCTAATCATGTCAGAATTGTTTTCAGGAGAACCGACTATATGAGAATTACTGATAGAAGCTTCACCATCTGAATGTTTGTTTGTACCACAATCCATTTCAACAGATGAATTTCTTGAAGAACAATAGCCAGGTTCTAAATGAATAACTTTTGACGGTTTTTGGAGGGTTTGCATTTCAGACACTGAAAATTTTTATTCAGAGAACAAAAGAAAAGATACATGATTAGAGACATTTCAGAAGATTAACCAAATGAAAAAGGAACTTGAAGTTGGATGAGTGGAGTTGGTTACTCACCAGAAGGGGACAAAAGACCGGAATCAACAATACCTCTGTAAACACAGTACTCATGTACAAGCTCATCTAGCACAGATACATTCATTCTCATCCGGCATAATTCATTCTGCAATGTATAAATAAATACATATTTAAAGCACTAAAAAAAATTAATGCAGCCGTACATTAACGGTAAATACATTTCGTAAAAGCATATGATGTCAAAAGGGGGAAAAACACTAGGTCGATAAATTTTACATGATTTCCATTCAATACTTTGGGGGTCTAGTCGTTGGTATGAGGCTTGGTATGAGGCATAACTGAGTGTGACCTTTGGTGGAGGCAAGATCACGAAGTTTATTTCCGTAGGAGTTTAGAGTTCAATATAGTATTTGGATTGTCATCCATATGAGAGATACACGACTTCCCTAGTGCGGCGGTGCAATAAATTTGTTACTAATCAGTATGAAATGTATTTTTGTAGCAGAATGTGGCCATCTAATAGCTTCTATGCGTACCAGGGAATAAAACAAGATAGCTTAGAGGCTCAAGCAAACTAGCATAAGTCCAAAATTCTATAAATACTCAAGTACTGCTTAAAGATGACGAAATCCTGTCTGTTAAAGAAACAGCCCCTCTCCTCTAATAATTCTTGTATTCATATTACTGCAATCTTCTTGCTTTTATTCCTGTTATCGCCTATCTGGTTTATACAGCCACCATATATTAAACTACTCAAAGGGCAACACCCAACCCTCGATCCCATAGATTCAACAATTTAGAGCACCTTCCTCCAAACAGCACCTTTTAAAATTTCAAACCGTTGCCACATCAACTCCGCAATAATAAATCCAAAATCACAAAATTCCGAAAGTTCGCTGTCATTAGAAGGGACACACCCATCCCTATCAAAGCTGATTTGAATTAAAACAGTATATACATAATGTATATAATGTATCAGATAAATTTTATACAAACTAAACAACCAACATTGTTCTATTTAGGTAACTTAACAAAACTGTGTAGATTATCAATCATACTTATAGCATATATTCAAAAGCCCCACACTACTGATGAAATTTAGGTAATAATGGACTGGAGCAATGTATTTAAATGACTGAAGGGTACGCATATTTACTCACTTGAAAAGCTTGGAATAAATCACCCTTAGCAAATCTCAAGCTATCGACTGCCCCTTGTCTTGTAAGCTCTACTGCATGGGCAAGAGCTTGTATGTCCACCTGACCAAAATAGCACACGCATGTGTCAGCCCACTATGATCCTTGCACATTAGGTTTTATAGTTTATCTCCAAGAACTTGGTCATAAGTTGCATTGCTAACCTCATCAAATGGTGGTGCTTCATATAAACTCTCCTGGGGAGTTGCGGGAGGGTCGCGTTCTTCAAGTAGCAACCTCTCAGTAAGATCTGAGATGGGTGAGGAAATTCCTTGGCGGAAGCAAAATCCTTTGTGAATACTATGGAAAACAATATATAATGTTCATGATACGGACATATGCAGACATATTGGTATAACTATTCAATAAAAGTGGATGGATTGGTGTTGAAAATAACCTTATTAGATATCTCAACGTCATTGAAAACACTGGATCATATGCATGCAAATGAGCTCTTAGTACAGAAGACATTAAGCCAGCAATGTCAAATCTCCTCTTCTCAGACCACTAGAACATATCAAGAATAAAACATTATATATTGAATTGATATACGTATCATAAATGCAGCAAATTCAGCATTTAAAATTCTTATACTTATGAGAGTATGCCACCCCCTAACTGCTTTAACAAAATATCCATGTTCCTTAATTATAGGTGTTATGCATATTCCAATGCCGCAGCAAGTAAGAATGACAGGCAGATGCACCGTTTTCCATTGAATACTAAAGAAAGGAGATCAAAAAATGAAATATAACTTAAGTATCAGTGATGGCGCTATCTACCATCTATTTTTGGAGGGATAGAATAGAACCCACCTCATTTGCCACTGGAGAAGTCTGGTCATCTTTATCGTATATGAAAGCAAGAAGAACATGCTTGAATTCCTCGTATGCTTCCTTAAACACAAAGAGACATACATCTATCAGAACCAGGAGCATACTAGGAGAATCGTGAAAGAGAACTTATTGATTTTTGGAGATTGCACTACAGACAAAACACGATCTCAAAGCTATAAAGACTTATTTGAAATTACAGTCAAGAGGCATGCATAGAAGAAGCTGCCCAGGAAAAGCAATGTCACTATTCATTTTGTTTGGTGCTTAGAAATGCTTGTTACACATGGTTGACTCAAGAGAAGAAATAAGTGGAAAGATTATTTCTTTCCTGATTATATTCACTTTTGATTATATTTCCCTTTCATTATATTTCCTTTATAGTATTTTCCCTTTTTATTATTTTCCTTTATGTAATATTTTTCTTTTATGTCTCTACTTGGAAATTAAGTAAGTAAAGGCTACAAAAGGGGATGAGAAGTCTAGGGTACGATACGAGATTTGTGAGTTTAGTCATGTATTGAGCCCGAGAATGGAGAGAATCAGGTTTCTCGAACTACCTGAAATTATCTTATGAATAAAATATTATATTATTATCTTTTTATTTGTTCTATGTTCTCTGTTCTAGTCGATACACTGTTAGGTTGTATCAATGCCAAAAGCTAATTCATGGAATTTAATATGCAAAACTATAGAACAACTGAGGGTATATGAATGAGGTGGCAACTAGATATAGTAACTTTGCTAACTTCTGTCCATCAGCAACCCAAACTCACTCTCCAACACCTGGCCATTGTTTGTTGCCAGCACACCCTTATAATAATTCAAAGACATAAAACCCTGTATCCTACCAAACAAGTTATTCATGTGGGCTTTCATTTTATAGTTAACCTTGCCATTTATAAACAATTCATTTTCAGCGGCGCATACAACAAAATATACTCTGCTAGGTTTTTCCTGCCCTCTTCAATATTAGAATGCAGCAAATCCAATCAGGATAAATAGTGAAATCTGTACACTGAGATTTGATAATAATTATACAAACCTGAAAATATCATTGAAACCACATAATTTCTCATCCAACTACAAAATCCTGTGAATTTTAGGTGAGGCTGATTCAAATATGATATGACCAACTACTTCCTATATTTGTCAATGAACTACCATATCAGCAAAATGCAACTATTAGCAGAAAAGTCAGCTACTACATATTAGAAGATAACATCAAATACGTACAGGATAAGCATCAAGAGCGCAAGGAGCAAGAGCAGTCCTCAGGCACTCAATTGCAGAATCACGATCCTCCACGGTCCCTCTCCTCAGTAGCTCAACAAATTTCTTCACAAAAAATCAACAGAAATGAAACCTTGAAATTTCATGAAACTAAAGAACGATAATCGAATCCTTGGTCGGTTCTCGATTGTTCTAGGAAACCGAAAAAAATTGAAAAAATACCTGTTTCTGGAGGCGGAAGAGAATCCTATGATCAGTGAGGACGAAGGGAGCGTGAGCACGAAGAAGATCGATGGCGGCATCAATGTCGCCAGCCTCCAAGGAGCGCCTGATCTGGCGAACAATCAATCTGGATTGGTAGGACGAGGAGGAGATAGAAGACGGCGGAGGAAGAGGAGGAGAAGACGAAGACGAATTTTGGATTAAGTTCTCTGATTTGGCGAAATCGATGATGAGAGCGTCGAGAGCTTCCCAATTCACAGGTACAGGTGTAGAGTCCATAATTTTCTCGGGAAATTGTGATGCGTGAGAGAAAGAGGAGGAAATGGTTTTGGTATCGAGGAGGAGAGAAATTTCAGGATGAGCGTGAAAGGAGGCGAGCGAGAGAGCGAGGTAAGGTGTAAAAATAAATCGGATTTGGGTTAAATACGTGCCAGGTGTCTCTTACTCTCAGGGGCTAGGTTAATGTCACCGCTTCGTCAGATTAATTTGTCACTGACATCGACGTGGAATGATGCTGAGTGTTAATATCTACTGAATATCTGAGTGGTGACGTGGCCAGAGAGGCACTCTCTCTCCCAGGTCTGCGCCGCCGCTCTCCATATCTACGGATCTACATGTATTAACATTTTTTGCTTATTTATAAATTTAAAAAATCTAATCCAGTAACTAAAAAGATTTATCTTTTAAATCTTTTGCAACAATCATGTAAGAATCATTTCATGATTGCAGAGATTATATATCACATGAATTTTATCACTAAAAACTCTTTTAACATTTAATTATTTTATTTTTATTTTTATTTTTAAATGATATGAAAACATATATGCTGTGAATGTTTACATAAAAAGATTGAAACAACCGACCTCATATAAATAATTCAAAATTTCTCTCATTTCCCTTTATCTTTGATCAATTAGAATTTAGCAAGCACTATCCGTATTATTTTAAGTTGTAATCATTTTATCAAAATAAAGGTAACTTCATTTTATCAAGAGTAGATGACATAAATATACATGAGTTAAATACAAATCATGTAAAATTGGATATATTTGTTCATCATTATTATTAAAATTTACACAAAAATCAATATAAGAAAATGGCTCACTATGATTTTATCTCATAAATGAGATTTTTTATCCCAAAAAATGACATGTATTTATTATTTAATAAGCTCAGGAAGATATTAAATCAACATGCGGTTTGGAAAAGAAGCAAAAATTATGGGCCACCCACGTATCCACATAAACCTGCAGAAAAACTGTGTTATTTGAATAGTGTGTTGTGTTGGATTCAATTCAACCACTTCAGCTATGCAGTGATTCTGTAGAGAACAAGCAAAAGCCATAAACTCTAATCATGTGTCTAGTTTGGATTAGGAAAGAAACTGAATGTAGCCTCCTCTCCTCCAACAAAAACTTCAAAAACCTGGATTGTAAAATTGTTCACTCCATTTTATAGGTTAAGTATTCCCAATCTAATTAAATTGATTTATGCATCCAACAATTACTATTAAGCTCACAAAAATGATGATCTAGCATACAAGACATGTATCGTAGGTGATGATGTCCAAAGCAAATCCTACCTTTTGAAGTAATTTGACTCGTTTAAGCCCTCGAGTTACTTGGCGAGAGCTTGTTCATGCAGAAGCCTCTACCAGATCTTCATCAGCTCCTCCATGCCTGGTTGAAGTAAATGGGTGTAACATGTGGGAATCACAACTCTTGTGACAGTCTTTCAGGTCAACACAGCTCCTTCAAAACATATAGCTTTGCAATGCTACATACACAATTGTTGCAACAACAAAGAAATGTGAACAATCAGTTCGGAAAGCAGTAATGTTTTCGAGGACAAATATCACTCAAATACCTCCTCCTGGGCTAGTTCTCACAATAACATCAAAACAATACACAATTTGAGCATTTTCTCCATCTAGCTCCTGCACACACATACACAATTTGAACATTCTCGCAACTCAAAGTTCAAAGTTCTAGTCCTGTGTGTATGACAGTACGACATGCACATAACTCAAATTTGAATTAAAGAAAGCTCGAGATGGTACCTGGAATAAAGCCTCTAATTCTCCTCCCTCCATGAATAGAACTGTGCCTCGCCTTCACTTGGAAGGCTGCTCTGATCATGCACAACACTAGCTGTTGCCTCACATGTTTTATGAAACTGTATAAATACCCTACAGCTATTACATATCTAGAAAATTACATATGTGGTGAGTCCAGCAATAGTTATTTAATTTGAAAAGACATAAAACCTTGAAGACCAAACCTCTGAACATAAATCAAGCAACATGAAATATTTCACCATTAATTTCACTTCAAGTACCATAAGGACCATGTCTTTCTGCCATTGGACTTGGCTCTTCATATTTATCCAAAACTAGCCACGCAAGATACTATAAATTTCACCCTCAAGTCGTTTACAGTTGCATAACTTTTTCTCACAGCCAACCAAAAACATCCATCCTTTTCTAGAAAGCTCAGTTAAGTCATTTGGGTACAACCAGTGAGGCTTGATCATCATTCATTGGCATGAGCATGCTTCACATAAATTTCTATCCTGAATGGATAAAAAAAATCGGTTTTGCATGGAAATAACTCAACCTCAGTCGAAACATGAAGCGTAAGTGTCATGAATAATCCATCAACATCTCTCCTTATTGTCTAATGCCTAAATGACTCGGCATCCCAAACCACAAACCAACTATTAGAGTTGAATAACTGTACATCCCATTAAGGGAAGGGGAGGTAACTACAAAAAATAACATATGTAAGAGTTTATTGGTTGAATAAGACCAATAATTTAGTTATCCAGATAAGAAACGAATAATGGTAAAGAGATGAATTACAATGCACAATGAAGTGCTCAAATTTCGATCTGGTTGAGGCCAAAACAATCCCATCATATGAAAGAATATGCTGCTTGTCTGGTCATGATTTAACACTGGGTTAGAATCTCAGCTCCATCTTCCGTTATTAGAATTGTGTGTTCAAACTGCGCTGACAGACTTCCATCTTGTGTAACGACTGTCCAGTCATCATCCCATAGTATAGGATTAATGCTACCTATTGTCAGCATTGGTTCTGCACAAATACACCATAATGCACATAGAAAATTATGGTACTCCACTACAGGCCGGCAAAGTAGTACTAGTCACATAAAGGAAAACAACTCTTATTAATATTCCACCAGATTCGATTCATGGCTATTTCAAACAAATATATCAAATTAAAAAGAAGAAAATAAAGTAGTTGGACCATGAAGTATTTTGCCATGCAAATGTCTTTAGGTTCTAGAACTATAACACAAGCAACAACAACATCCTGGTGAGAAACATTCTTGCTTCATTGATCTCATGATATCTAGTGAAATGGGATGATAGTTCAGAGATAAATTTCAATAATGATGATCAAACCTATAAGAAACACGGTTAAATTTCAATAATGGAGAAACGGTACCTATGGTGAAAGTCTGATTCAACATCATGTGCCCACCTTCAAAGTTTCCTATAAGAAACACGGTTAAAGCATATTTTAAACTGCATTTCTAAAATACACATGAATACTAACTGAGCTTGCGGTGAAAGAGAAATTCTAATAATGTCAATTCACAAAAAAGAATGTGATCATAATGCACAAAACCACAATTCCAGCAATTGACTATTGCCATGTTTGATACGTCTAGCTGCCCCCCACATTAGACACGCATTTGAATCTAATGAGATGTAAGCAATGTCTTACAGTATTAAACACAACAAAGATTCATCTGGGTGGAAACTCATATTCTGTGGTTGCCAAAGAGGCACAAGGCAAACAGATACACTTTTCTTTTCTGTACACACTACTCTAATCACCTTAATTTTTAACTTCCTGCACTCTACAGTCATCATTCTTTACCTGTTGGAAAGCCTTTGTTCATGTCTAAGTCCTAACCATTATATAAATATTCAATAGTAGCCTAAAACAAATATTCTCAAATATCAAGGTCTGTGGCAAGAAACTAAACATGATATATTAATGTAGTTATTTAATGCCAAAAACACAATGGGCAATTAAGATTCTATCCCGTATGGCTGCCCAGCCCATTAAGAAAAAAGCTCATCTCTATCAGGTAACAGAACAAAAGTATATCTGCAGGATAACTACCACAAATTCACTCTTCTATTTAAAAGGTATGGATATAATCAGTACGCAGTGCTTAGGAACATGATTTCTTAATGTACTTCTCTTGTAACCACTTGGCCAGATCCTTTGCACTTCAACAAATAACTAATAACTTTTTAAAGAATGTTTTAAGTGTACAGGCTCGTTAGTTTTTTTAGTTATATGATCACCAGGTAAACCCCAATTAATAGTTCATTATTTTGTGATCACTAAGAATTGTTGGCTCATATAGCCTGTTTACTTCCCAGACATTTTAAGCTCTGTTTGTTCTGTTCACTGGTATCATGCTCTCACACACAATTTCATGAACTGTAGTTCCAGTTAATAAATCAAGAACTAAGCTGCAAACTCAGATACAAGTGACATCAAGTTGTAATCTTAATATAACCAAAATCAAAAATGAAAAGAACAATAAAGGAAAAATATTGAGCGAGGAAAATTACTGTGGTGTAGAATGACTGGATCAGCATGGAAAACACGTCCAACACCATGGCCAACAAACTGTTTTACAACACCGTACCGATGTTTATCTGCAATTTTCCTTGAAAAAGAAAAAAAAACTTAGAGCAAGTATAGGCTCAAATTTACCACTAATATCAGTAGAAATATGCTGCCTTTTCACCTAGTGTCAGATTCTCAATCAATAGCAAATAATAACTCTTCAGCATCAAAAGAACAGAGAATAACTACAAGCATCCTAACTGCAAATAGATATATTTTAATCCAATTTTCAATCCCAAGCGACATGACATAAAAATGTAAGAAAAAGAAAGGTAAATCGGGGGGGGGGGGGGCTGAAGCTATAAATTGAAAAGAAAGAAAAAATAATAATAAAAGATCAAACTTTTAAGCATTTATTTCTCATTAATTTTACATAAGTTTTGCACGGACAGAAAAAGAGTTGAAAACAAAGACAAAAAGAGAAGCTTACTGAATTGTTTTGCCAATTTTTTTGTACTCCACTCCAGGTGCACATATTGATATTGCTTTAGATAGGCATTCTTCGGTTACCTGAGTATGTATTCAAAATTAATCTTATAAGTTCATTAAGATAAGAAGCATGCTAATAGAATTTGAGAAGTTAACAGTTGCATCATTAGACAAAAGTGAAAGAGCATTTTAGGAATTCTTACAAAAAGATTGTATTACATTACTAGAAAGCGTAATATGTAATATAATATATACCAAATTATCAACGATAAAATGCTGAAAGCAAACTTGGCAAAAACGAAGTCTAATTACTGATTTCAACAACTACTCAACACGTGCAAAACTATAGCTTGTAAACCTAAGACCCAAGTTTGCTACTTTGTATAATGCTGTATAAAAGGGAACTCCAGGCAATATATAGATCTCAGGGAAATTATTTTCAGGCTAGTACTTATTTTCCCTCGTACTAATTATTGGCTTTATCTAGGATTTGCTCGCCTCAGAAACTAAAGCAACTCATAGTTGCCAGAGTTCTCTATTTCACTTCTATCCAAAAGCTAAATACCAAACAGAATCAAATAATGTTTAGCTACTAAAGGACACTTACTATGTTAAGTTTTGTAACTGTACACCTCATTAAATTACAAATTAAGTTCTCATGTACTCTAACTTTGCTTCTGAATCAGTTTTCGCACTTGTGTTTAAGGTTAAAAATACTCAAGAATTCTGAAGATCCTGATTGGCGTGTTATACTTCTTTAATGAGAAGAATGGTAGCAGACACTGCTGTGTAGATTCCATGGCCAAAAAATATATGAGCATGTTAAGTAGTTCACGCACAATTAATACACTTTTTTATCAGAAAATAAATTTATTTAAAAAGAGACGAGAGGGAGATAAGCCCCCTAATGTGAGTACAAGAGATGATAAAGAAAAGAACAAGTAACACATGAATCTAAGAGCATTTTAAGCCTGTAAGAAGAGCTAGGACAAAATCAGAAATGTAAGCACAAGTAATACGCATGAATCTCCAACGCCTAGTTCTTTTCAAGTGTTAAGATACCAATGACTATTCTTCAGGGAATTGGTCACTACACTAAATTTTAGTCTTGTTGCGCAACAAAATGGCAGATTGTGTAAGATAAACCATAAATTAGAATGTCACTGAAAGATAATAGTAACTCCATTGCTTAGCTCAAGATTTAGGTCGCCCAGGCATACATTTTGGACACATACAAATAGAATGGATGACACTCGAGATGGGACAGAAGTAGATGCATCTTTGTCTATAATCAAGGAAATGATATGTGGTTATGTGTATCTACAAAACCAAGGTATGATTATAATTTATAAACTCCAAACAACAAATAAGCTATACTACTTAACAATGGGATTCATTGTGTTACTTATGACTAGCTTATATTTTACTTTTCCAGATCTACCTGAACTAACTTTCTGGCCTCTTCACTGACATCTCCACAGAAGAATGTTCTTGAGGTATCACCATGATAACCCTGTATACAAAATTCATTCACAAATTTCATAATAGTGCCTGAAAAGCAGTGAGCTATAGGAAGTAGTGAAGTACATTAGACAATATCCACTGAGTGATAAAAAAAGGTGGTGAAGTTGCATTAAAATATTTTTGTATTATAAGCAATTAAACCAGTGCATTTGTGAATAAAAACTGCAATTAAAATTTCAATGCCTATAGAAAGTGCTTACATTTAAATAAACAGTAACATCAACATTAATTATATCACCATCCTGCAGAGAAAAAGAGTATCATCAATTTCAACACACTTAGAAAAACGAATATTGCAAAACAAGATGAAGCAAATCAAGAACTTTATTGGAGACCTCAAGGGGGCGGGAGTCGGGTATTCCATGGCAGATGCATTCATTCACTGATGTGCAAACACTCTTTGGAAACCCACCATAGCCAAGGGGTGAAGGATATGCTCCATTATCAATGATCATTTGGTGGACAGCTTGATCAATTTCATCTGTCTTTACACCTGGCTGTCCATAGAAGCAACATTTAAATTTTCAGATGTAGCAGAATATGCAAACCCTGATACATGCTAGATTCCAAGACGTAGAAAGGACATGAAAAACACGGTAAGTTATCCATACCAGAAACATATCCTTACGAAATGATTGTAATATAATATGTAGCAAACTACCAGCTGCAATTTTTATATGTCATGTAACTCAAACGGAATGCTGAAAATTTTCCATGTTTAGAGGGAGCCAAAAGAAGTACAATACTACCTTGACCAAGGTCCCAGCATACGTAAGAACCTGTGCTGCAAGCCTTCCAGAAGCTCTCATGCATTCTATCCCCTTCTCATCGTGCACCTCAGGTCCACTCGCAATTCCAGGCGGCTTCTGAGATTCGACATATGAAGGCTTTGTTATATGAGCTGGAACAGGTCGACGAGGAGACACTTTTCCAGGCCTTAGGCGTTTCCGCTTGCCTGAAACTTTTTCTGTATTTCTGCAATTTTCAACTACAAAGTGTCATGTGTATCCTATATCTCTGTAGCCATACTTATTTCTTAACCACTAATTGCTTTCAGATTAAATCTGTGTAGTTTCATGCTCAATAATCAAAACTTGGAGGGAATGTATGCTTGTTTAAGTGCTATATCAGTTTTCTAGCCACCCATTCCCAACAGTTTGATCAGTGACTTTCCTCATTGTTAAACAGTCCCAACTCAACCAACCAGGCAGTCATGTTACTAACTTGCCTACCAATTCTTTGTGCTTACAAATAAAAACCGACCATTTCCACTTTTGACTAAGTGAGACAATCATGTTCATTAGTGTGTTCCACTCGGCCATACGCTGTATTATTTGGTTTTCAGTTAAAAATAAACTTCCGTCCTAGAGTAACTCAAATTATGCATATGTATAGTAAAGTCTCCATATACCAACACCCCAAATTCAACCCCTTACTTCCCCACAAACTGATAAGCAGTGATCGGGCCAGAAAACTATACCATAGCCCCATTATTTTTCGTAGCCTGCCTAAATCCTTAAACTATCCACATAACATAACAGGGAAGATAGGGACATTGCAAACCAATTTGAGGCAACAGATCACATACTTTCTATTGAATAAGAGATCGGTTATGCCAGAAAATGTTGCAGACGATTGCAACGAAGTGTGTCTTTTTCCTGTACAAGAATGAAATAAAAATTATACACAAAAACGAAGTGATCTGTATCATGAGTAAATGAAAAGCAACAAGAGATTGGTTACAAGCAAAACACGGGATAGGTAGAGGTTGAGTAGCATGAAACGTGGAAGAGAGGGAACGGACCTGTAGAGCAGAAGCGGAAGAGGCGGTGAAGAGGCGGGTTAGAGTGAAAATGGCGATTGGCGAAGAAGGAAGAGAAGACTCTTGGTTGGAGTTGGAAGGTCGAAGAAGCGCCTGCCATTCTCCTTGTTATCCGTTAACCCTTAATTCAGTTCACTACATACATTTATCATTCTTTTGTCCAACTCAACTCAGTCACTCGGTTTGATCAGACCCGGGTTAGCATCCGGATCACTCGGACCGAACCAGACCGGACTTTTTCTTATTTAAAACCAACATACTTCCATTACCGAAGGTCCGCGGACCAAAGACGATCAAACGGGTACATATAAAACGGGTATTCGCAACCAAAGACGCACAAAGCAAGAATCCAAGGAAAAAATATCTTGCTTTAAAAGCTCTAGCTAATAGAGATTCTGGATTAAAGATAAATTCTCCATCTCTGCTAGCGATAAATTAAACTGGAAAAAGGTCCTTGAACCCCAATCCTCACGATTCCTCCATATTTTCCAAATCATCCTTTGTCAGTTCATGAGCTGGTCTACCAGAATCTTGCGAAAATCCACTCTATATCCCGGATAATACCATTAGGCAACAAAAAAACACACATTGTGTAAGTCGGAAGTCCTTGAAAAACTGATTTCATAATCACCTCTCTATCGGTCGGAGGTACGAACCGACCCTCACATTTATTAATACACTTGAGGATACGATCTTTCAAGTAGAAAATATCGTCGAACGCGTTCTTACCAATCATGTTGGGTAAAATGAGGCACACGTTGTTATGCTAGTATCAATCTCCCTAATATCAAGCGAACTGGTTACTCCAAGTCTGACCACTCTCGGGATGTCCGGACTAGAAAAAAAATCGAAGATTAACCCGGATTAATGACTTAGTGGAAAGCTCTGGCGTAGGTATGAAAAATGGTCTTAAACTGGGACACCTCCTAAACAATACATTGACGGTATAGGTAACTATCATCCTCAAAGAACATATGTGGTATAGAAGGGTATCTCAAAGCACATTGTACCCGTGGATTTTTGCCATAAGCCTTTACAAAAGATAACGTTACAGAGAGACCCTCTACATAAATGATAAAGAGTAAAGGTGATATGGAATCACCCCTCTCCTAGACGAGTTGACAAAATAAATTATTGTCGAAACACATGCCTTGATAAGGGATATCCACCGGTCAAAGAATTTCAGGCGCTTTAGCATAGCCAGAATTAAATCTCATCCAGATGATCATAACATTTTCTCATGTCGAGCTTCAAGGCCATGCATCTTATTTTCCCTTACCCCTTCCTCTTAAAATTCAAGACCTCAAAAGAAAGCATGATATTGTCAGAGATCGACCATCATGTATGAGGAGAGGTTAGAAAAGAAGGAGGAGAGACTGGAGAAAAGAGAAGATCGAAGAAGGAAAATTTGAGCTTCAACGATCACATTCCGATGGGGTTCCTCTAATTTTTTCTGGCTCTAAGTTTATATAGTTAATTTACACTAATGTATTGGATTTAATTTTATATATGACTGAGATTGGTATTGACAAATTGAAATTGAATAAATTTTTTATTAGATTAATTGTTATAAAGATTTAATGGTTTAGAGTTTTGATTGCTGATTAATTGAGATAGGATTTGTGATTAAATTTATATATCGAATATTGTTGATGATCCGTTGAATGTTTAATTCCATAAGACTAAATTGCCTACATATTTTGATGGTTGAAAACATGATAATAGATTTGAGTAGCTAGGCACTTGGTCGGAAAGAGGATGATTAGGGATTGAAAATGGTGTAAAACTGATTTCATGAACTTGTAATGGGGATTTCGGATTAAGGACCTTAATTGTGTAACTTAGTTCTCCACCTCCCAGGTAGGCTTGGCGGTGATCTAATATAGGAAGAGAGGTGATAACAATCAACTTAGGTGTATTCGAACAATTAGGGTGTGTGGACTTACATAACTCGTGTTGCTACGGAAACACGTTGTATTCAAAGGGTACCAACATGAAAGTTAGCTAGTTTCAATAGGTTTTTATGAACTAACTATTTTACGAATTTCCTTCGAAAGGTGATGAGGTTTATAAGTACCTCTTCTCATCGTCCTTGACCTCATTTTTTTCTCTCTCCCTCGAGTTTTAGTAGTTTTTGTACCTTTTATTGCCTTTTTAAGCTCCAAGGTGTTTTGGATGTACGTGCAGTTTTGGGGATTTATAGACACGGTTGAAGGAATATTGCAATGAAAAGAAGGCCAATAAATACGAAAATTGAGCTGTAACGATGTTGTCACAATCATGACAGTCATCGCAAATGACACGTGGCTTTACACGATTTTCGTCATGGTCGTGACGCCATCGGGACGAAAATTTCGAAAGCTGTCACGATATGGCTTCAATTTTTTGCGATTCAAAGTGTAGAAACCCTAATTTGCAGTAGATTGGGTTTAGTTTTTGGAGGTTTTTGCCTCCTTCACGAGGCACACCTCTTTAGTGGGTTTTGGGAGCCCTTTCTCTCTTCTTGGAGCCTTATCCTTAGAAATTAATGGGTGCTCTCAAGTGAAGGAATTATTTGAGTGTTCCAATCATATAATTTCATGTCCATACAAGAAATTAACCTCAAATATCCGAAATAATTTGGACCTTGCATTATCATGAATTGATCACAAGATCTTAGACTAGAATAAAACATTAAGTTTAATTTGATTCAAAATCTCTCTGTTACTAAATAATATTTAGTAACATCTAAAGAACGTCCACACAGGAAGAGCAATCCGGAGATACTCACGACGACCCTTGCTAGAAGATCGAAGCAAGCAAAACGGACGGAGCGAGGGGGAGGGAGGTGGCCGGCGGCTACGAAAGAGAAAAGAGGAGCTAGGGTTTGTGGAAAATAATTCTCTTGATTTTCATATCTGAAAATTACCCTTTTATAACCCTTATTTGGACTTTAATTAATTAAAGGCCATAATGGGCTTAAAGCCCAAAGCTTTTAATTAATTATGTAGAGAAGCACATTCTGGCTTAGCCCATTCTGGCTAGGCCCAATTTAGCTAATTAAATCAGATTATAATTAATTAGTCCTGCTAAACCGTTCTTGATTTCCAGTTTAGTCCTAAACCAAAATCGGTCTAATTCGGTTTAATCCAAAACCGAATTTTGTCACTCTCATGATTCCTCCATATGATTCCATCCGTTTTACTCAACCTTTAATGTGTGACCCTCTAGGCTCACGACACGTCGGCGGACTGGTAAAATTACCATTTTACCCTTTCCATCATGAGTGGCCTCTAGCAAGACATCATGATTACCCAACGCTTGTGATTATCGAGATTTCGACTTAACCTTGTCGTACATGAATCTATCCTTTTATCCTCTTGATATCTTTGACAACCACGAGGCATAGACAAGTCATCCTCGTTCTATTGTTCTGTTTCTTGATTCTGAGATAACTGAATTATAATTGATACTACGTATCGACTGCATGGTCATGCTATTGTATTTCAGTTGTACTCATCAAGTGGCCTAAACTGATATCTGCTTACACGTCCGTATGAGGGATAAATCCTTCAGCGATCTATTAGTCAACTTATGTAACTTGTGATCGAGCCAATCATAGTCGTTATTGTAACCCTTTTACAGGAGACGTTAGACTGAGTCAAACTCGTCACTCATCACATATTGACCTCAATGGTCCTTCCGTATGAGGATGTGATTTCATGAGCCGACATATGAGTATGTTCATGACTGTGTCTATGTAACATACTCATGATCGGGTCGTCCTATATTACCCCTGACTGGTGATACTATGACCTAACTCTAGCCCCCTTCTGGCCATGATCAGTAGAGAGTGATCATTTAGAGTTAGCCTCATACCGATCGCTTCTTATGAAGCTATTCTGATCGGGGACTGCTTAAGTAAGATTTTATCTGATTTGTAGATCTACTATTATGTGTTGACACATCAATGATACAAATCAAATCATACTTAAGATATTACTACAACACCTAGTAATATGAATGCCGATTTTATTTCAACTAATAATCTTTATTACATGATTAGATTGAAAATACATTGTGCTAGGGCACAAAAATCCAACAGTCTCCCACTTTCCCTAGACCCAATTGGTATTCCAATCTATACCCATTCTCCAGACATGTTCCTCATGCTTAGGCTGCGGTAGTGTCTTAGTTAAGGGGTCAGCTAGATTATCATGCGTTGAAACGTAGCTTATCTCTACTGCGCCTTTATCAACCATCTCTCCGATGATGTGATACTTTCTCTCGACGTGTTCGGTCCGGTAGTGAAATCCGGGCTCTTTAGCGAGTGCTACGGCCCCCGTGTTGTCACACCTTAAACTCACGGGATCAGACGTTCGCGGCAGTACATCTAATCCACTCAAGAAGCTTCTAACCCACACCGACTAGCGTCAGCATATCCAGTGACGCTTAGTTTTCTTTCTATCTCGCCATACACTAAGAAGGCGTCCTTTGTTCTCCTCAGATACTTTAGGATACACTTGACGGCAGTCCAGTGATCTTGGCATGGGTTAGACTGAAATCTGCTGGCACAACTGAGGACAAACGATATGTTAGGCCTCGTACAGATCATGGCATACATGATGGATCCCACTGCCGAGGCATACGGGATTTCATTCATTTTCTTAAGCTCATCATGTGTTTTAGGACATTGTTTCTTGCTGAGCTTGATGTCATGGCTTACCGGGAGGTTCCCTTTCTTAGAGTCAATCATTGAGAATCTTCTCAAGACTTTATCTATATAGGTGCTCTGACTTAGACCTAAAATTCTCTTGGATCGATCTCTGTAGATCCTGATCCCCAGCATGTAAGCGGCCTCTCCTAAGTCCTTCATGGAGAAACACTTCCCTAACCAAGCTTTGGTCTCAAGTAAGGTTGGGACGTTATTTCCCATGATCATTATATCGTCGACATACAGCACCAGGAACACTATGTTACTCCCACTGCTCTTCTTGTAGATACAGGGTTCATCTGGATTTCTAATGAACCCGAACTATTTTACGGCTTCATCGAACCGTAAGTTCCAACTCCTGGCGGCTTTTCGTCCATATCTGTCTTTAACTTAAATATCCACTTGCACTCTATGGGTTTTATCCCAGGTGTGTTGTCTACTAAGTTACAGACCTGATTGTCTTTCATGGACTTCATTTCCTCATCCATGGCATTCTGCCATTCTTTTGAGTTGGGACTGGCCAAGGCTTGCTGAACTGTTGCGCGATCATCCTGATCTACAACTATCAAGTCATTACCCTCTGTGGCTAAGAAGCCATATCTGACTGGGTTTTGACGAGATCTTTCAGACCTCCTTGGTCCTCGAGGAGTTTCTGTTGGAATAGGACTTGGATCATTTACTTCATCGGGTACCTCTATATCCTCTGTAGGCTGTTCCGTTTCTTCTCAAATTTCTTCAAGAAACACATGATTTCCACTAGGTTTCTTGGATAAGAATTCTCTTTACAAGAACACCCCACCTCGAGCAACAAAAACTTTGTTCTCTTCGGGTTTGTAGAATTAGTACCCCATGGTTCCTTTGGGGTACCCTACAAAGACGCACTTATCTACCTTGGGTTCGAGTTTATCACCAAGCAACCGCTTGACGTAAACATCGCACCCCTAGATCTTGAGGAAAGACAAACCTCAAATGGATGAACTAGAGTGGTCTCCACTGCCAAACCTCAAATGAAGTGGTCTCCACTGCCTTTGTAGGTGCCCGATTCAAAATGAATGCGGCCGTTTCTAGGGTATGGCCCCAGAACGATATTGGAAGGTCGGCGTGACTCATCATGGAACGAACCATGTCAACCAGGGTTATGTTCCTCCATTCGGAAACACCATTCAGCTGAGGGGTTCCTGGCGGAGTTAATTCTTAGAGTATACCGTTATCCCTCAGGTGACTGAGAAATTCCTGATCTTAGTACTCGCCACCTCGATCGGAACGAAGTGCCTTTGTACTTTTACCAAGCTGGTTCTGTACTTCATTCTGGAATTCCTTGAATTTATCAAAGGATTCTGACTTATGTCTCATTAAATAGACATACCCATACCTACTGAAATCATCGGTAAAGGTTATGAAGTATCTAAAACCTCTCATGTCTTGTGTACTCATGGGCCCACATACGTCTGAATGTATTAGGCCCAGAAGATCACTCGCCCTTTCACCAAAGCCGCCAAAAGGCGCATTTGTCATCTTTCCCATAATGCAAGATTCGCATCTCTCGATTGGTGTGAATTCAAACGGGCTTAGTAGCCCACACTTATGAAGTGTCGAGACGCGTTTCTCACCTATGTGGCCTAGACGACAGTGCCACATCACTGTCTGGTTTAAGTCATCCGACTTAAACCTCTTATTTACGTTATAGTTTGAACTGTAGTTAGTGTTATCAATATTTAAAATATATAATTCACCAACCATAGATGTAGTGCCATAAGCAATATTATTTATTGATAAAGTAAATAAGCCATTCTCTATGTCAAATACAAAACCAAGTTTGTCCAAACTAGACACTGAAATAATATTACTACTAAATGCAGGTACACATAATACATCATCCAAAACTAAAATAAGCCCTGTGGGCATCCTAAGACTAACAGAACCGACAGCCGTCGTTGACACCAAACTGTTGTCTCCGACTCTCAAATCCCGCTCGCCTTTCCCAAGGAGCTTCTTACTTTCCAGATCCTGCAGATTAACACAAATGTGAGTTTCTGCTCTGGTATCAACTACCCATGTATCTGAGAAAGTAACGTTGAGATTATACTCAACAACGTAAATACCTAATCCAGGTCCTGAAGGGTGTCCTCCCTTCTGCAAGCTCTTCACATAATCCTTGTTTTTCCTGCAATCCTTCCTCCAATGACCTGGTTGCTGGCAGTAGTAACAGACTACCTCTGAGGTCGAAGTGCTCCCTTCGATTCTAGGAACCGCTTGGATCCTCGGACCTCTAGGTGCCCTTATTTGCCCTGCTAGGTGCATTAGCGCCTTACCCTTACCTGACACTGCTGGTGCATTTCCCTTGTTGGAGTGTCCTGGTGACTTGCCAGTAGATTTGCCAGCTCTTTTGAAGCTAACACCCTTATTGACCATCAGAACCTCATGGGTCTTGCCCTTTAGATTTTTCTCTGCTGTCACCAACATTGCATGCAGTTCCTTGATAGTCTTTTCCATATTATGAAGATTGTAATTTGTGATCACATCTCCATAAACCTTTGGAAGCGACATCATGACTATGTCTGTTTTCAGCTGCTCTGTGAATTTATGACCTAAACTGGCCAAGCGATCAAAGAGCCGCTTCATCTTAAGGACATGTGGGCTCACTGCCTCACCAGTGTTCAACCTGCTATAAAACAACTCCCTAAGAGTGTCGTATCTTTCGACACGAGCATTCTTCTGGTAGTATATTTTTATTTCCTCCATCATCTCTTGGAGATCTCCTATGAGATGCATGAGCTGGTCCTGGGTGTCATTTTCCATGGGCCCGACCATGAGGATACCAACATCTTGTCGATCACTTATGTACTTGTCATAATCGTTCTTATCGGCCTCGATGGCATCATCTGCAGGCTCCTTTAAAGGTTTGTCTGTAAGGATATACTCATGTCTGTCATACTGAAGGGCAAGCTTCAGGTTCCTCTCCCAAACCAGGAAGTTGGTCCCCGTCAGCCTGTCATTTGACAGAAGAGACTTTAAGGCTTCACTACCAGAACGTGTTGATTTGGGTTGCGACAGTGCCATTAGACTACTATGAAAATAAATTCAGTCAGATTCATAATTAAGTTAAAGTGAGAGATACTTAATTATGAACATTTCTGATTCTTGTGTCTGAATCTAAACCAAGATCTCCGCATACCCAAAACTGAAGTGAGTTAATCTAATCGCCCCAGTTTTGGACATTGGAGTAGGATAGTCAAGTCCTTTCACAATTCCATGTGATTCTTGGCTAGGGCTTATACATTGTGTGTATACGGAATTGCTTTATATCTGATATCCTGGCTCAGATCATCTGAGAATCGCAGCCAAGTCAACCAATTTTCAACGCATGGTCCAATCTGCATGGTTACTACGCTAATGGGCACGCACCCATGCAAACTAGGCCATCTTCTATTAGAACCCATTCTCATGGATACACATTAATCGTATCCACCCATGAGTCTGAGAACTAATCGAAGTGATGAAAAGTGGGCGGTATCTAGCTTGACTTGAAATTACTTGCCTTTTAAATGTCCATTATCACTGATCATTATTTGATCTTAATTTGAAATTATCATCTACAAATTCATGTAGAGATATTTTCAATTCCGATTTACATGTGCGTGATTAACTTATTATTATTAATCTTTGCACATGTGGGTGATGATCTAATTAATATAAACTTATGAAAATTAAATCATACATTCAACCATACATTCATAACATAAATGTAAATTTGCTTTAGCTAGCCCGCTAACCCTACTGGAATAAACTAGAACCTATACTAGGTCTTGTCTTTCCTCATTCTCCTAGACTCCCACTGGCTCCACGCCTCCTCGGGATTACCGTCCTTCTCTTCGGTTCTTCTTGTCTTGGGACTTCGTAATTACATTTAATTTAAATAAAATAAATGTCGTGACACGCATGTCACAATTAAATTACAACCCATAAGCAACTCGTAGGTTGCAAACCGAAATTTAAATTCTAAATTCGGGCTAACTTAGCAATCATGTTGCAAACACCGTGTTATCAACCAATCATGTTACCAAACAAGCATGTTATCAAGCAAATATATTAATTCCAATTTTATCTTGATTTAAATAATAAAATACGGTTTATTGAAACCGTTTTCTTGAACCGGTTAAATTCTGAATTAAATAGGTTCACGCGTTGGTTTATCAAAACCGAACCGGTCTGAAATTTTAATTAATTATTGCTGAAAAATTCTGGATTTTTCTGGGTCGGATCTGACCCGAATCCAATTGGTTTGACTGAACCAAAATTGACCCGAGGGCCAATTAGGGTTTGGCCAAAACCCTAGCCGCCAGGGCTGGCCGAGGCGGGCCGCCTGGCCGGATCTGGTCGGGCCGAAGCCTTCCCCTGGCCGGAGCCGAGAGGCTCAGCCAGATCTGCCACGCAGATCTGATCGGACTTCCCGTTCCGGCCGATCGGCCCGTGGTTCGGCCGGGGTTGGCCTCTCAGCTAGCCTCGGCCTTCCACGGGTCTAGATCCTGATCTTGCTCGGTCAAATTAATTTTTTTTTTCAGCAACATTAAAAAATTCCAGCAATTTTTCAATTTACAATACCGAAATAAATTGCAAAATCAAATCTAGTCTATCATGCTCGAATACAAAATCATGCATAACCAGCCTCTACTACCACTGAAGGAATTATTTGAGGGTTCCAATCATATAATTTCATGCCCATACAAGAAATTAGCCTCAAATATCCGAAATAATTTGGATCTTGCATGATCATGAATTGATCACGAGATCTTAGACTAGAATAAAACTTTAAGTTTACCTTGATTCTAAATCTCTCTGTTACTAAATAATATTTAATAATCTCTAAAGAACGTCCACACAGGAATAGCAATCCGGGGATACTCACGACGACCCTTGCTAGAAGATCGGAGCAAGCAAAACGGACGGAGCGAGGGGGAAGCAGGTGGCCGGCGACTAGGAGAGAGAAAAAAGGAGCTAGGGCTTGTGGAAAATAATTCACTTGATTTTCAGATTTGAAAATTACCCTTTTATAAGCCTTATTTGTACTTTAATTAATTAAAGGTCTTAATGGGCTTAAAGCCCAAAACTTTTTAATTAATTATGTAGAGAAGCCCATTTTGGTTTAGCCCATTCTGGATAGGCCCAGTTTAACTAATTTAATTAAATTTATTTAATTAGATTATAATTAATTAGTCATGCTAAACCGTTCTTGATTTCCGGTTTAGTCCTAAACCGAAATCGGTCTAATCCGGTTTAATCCAAAACCGGATTTTGTCTCTCTCATGATTCCTCCATATGATTCCATACGTTTTACTCAACCTTTAATGTGTGACCCTCTAAGCTCACGACACGTCGGCGGACTGGTAAAATTACCATTTTACCCTTTCCATCATGAGTGGCCTCTAGCAAGACATCATAATTACCCAACGCTTGTGATTATCGAGATTTCGACTTAACCTTGTCGTACATGAATCTATCCTTTTATCCTCTTGATATCTTTGACAACCACGAGGCATAAACAAGTCATCCTCGTCCTATTGTCATGTTTCTTGATTCTGAGATAACTGAATTATAACTGATACTACGTATCGACTGCAAGGCCATGCTATTGTATTTCAGTTGTACTCATCAAGTGGTCTAAACTGATATCTACTCACACGCCCATATGAGGGATAAATCCTTCAGTGATCCATTGAGTCAACTTATGTAACTTGTGATCGAGCCAATCACAGTCGTTATTGTAACCCTTTTACAGGAGACGTTAGACTGAGTCAAACTCGTCACTCATCACATATTGATCTCAATGGTCCTTCCGTATGAGGATGTGATTTCATGAGCCGACATATGAGTATGTTCATGACTGTGTCTATGTAACATACTCACGATCGGGTCGTCCTATATCACCCCTGACTGGTGATACTATGACCTAACTCTGGCCCCCCTTCTGGCCATGATCAGTAGAGCGTGATCATTTAGAGTTAGCCTCATACCGATCGCTTCTTATGAAGTTATTCTGATCGGGGACTGCTTAAGTAAGAATTTATCTTATCTGTAGATCTACTATTATGTGTTGACACATTAATGATACAAATCAAATCATATTTAAGATATTACTACAACACCTAGTAATATGAATGCCGATTTTATTTCAACTAATAATCTTTATTACATGATTAGATTGAAAATACATTGTGCTAGGGCACAAAAACCCAACATCAAGACCTCTCTATCCACCACCATGATTTGGAGCTCAACATCAAGAACACTAAGACTTTGGGGAGATTTGGAAGAGCTCTTCTCTTGAAGACCTTATGAGTCCTTGGGTTTAGGATGTCTCTTTCTTTTCTCTTTGTTTTGTTGATTATCACTTAGATTTGTTGATGGAATGAGTTTTCTATGACTCTTTTTGCAATTATTGAATGTTATTGTAAAACAATAATTTTGTATATTTGAGATATTATTCATGTTTGTTTTCCTTAGTATTATGTGGGTTGATTTTTGTGCTTAGTGTGTTCTTGCCTAGATCACAAGAATAAACTTGCATTAAGTAAATCAGTGCGAGCGTGAGATTTGCTTAGGGCTTGATAATCCCCTAGGAGCAAGGCGTGAGGAGGGAATCTTTGTGCCGGTTTCCTAACCTAAGAATAGTCAGTTTTAATGCATTTCCAAACCATTGACAACATGGAGAAATTGAGCTTCTTTCAATGCTGAGAGGCAAACTAGGTGGTCTAAGACTTAGAGTAACATATCATGCACAACTTGATTTATTAGTATTTTGAATTTGCAAGAATTGTGGTTGAATAGTGTGCATGATAGTGTCATACATTTGTATTTTATAATGAAATATTGTTCAGTGGTATTGTGATTGACAAATGTGGGTGAATTATTAATTGTTAATTGCAATTTAGATTGATCACCTAGACAATCTTGGTTAAAGTAAATCATTACTAGAGTGGGGCTTACTTAGGGTTTGATAATTGCCTAGGAATTAGGGTTTTTTCTAAAAAATATAATTAAATAAAATATTTACCAAAATGTGTTACTATTCAAACTATTTACAAAAATGTGTTTGAGTCCTTTAAAAAGTTGTCACGTGTCAGTCAAAGAGGGAATGCAATTAATTTTTAAATTAATTTTTGTTAGATTATATTAGTTTTCCGATATTTATATTTTCTTTTCTTTTTTATATTAGGGTTTTCTATTATATTCCTATTACCTCTATAAATAGAGGTCTCTTGTAATTCACAACACATTAATAATATATCTCTCATTATTTCTATCATGGTATCAGAGCTATAATCGATCATTGGTCAAATCTCTATGAATTTATCGCTTTACCCACTAGTCGATGATTCGTGACTCTGACGGGTGGGCGAGACAATTCAAATCTCAATCTCTAATCTCTCGATTCCGCAACAATCAACTCGACAATCTCGTAAGCCTCCGTCACTATCTTCAGCAAATCTCCTCTAACAAGTTCAAACATCATCTCTACTCCTTTTTTGTCCTTTCCCTTATTCTGTTATTTTCTTTCTCAAACCAATCGGTTCTTCATTTACTCTTTACCTTATTAATTTTGCGTGTCTCTCATTCTCTCCTCTTCCTATTCTGTCTTGTTCTGCCCTACTTCTTTTTTTAGCCACTCATTTTGTTTTATCCATCACTATTTGTCTTCCAAGGTGCTTATATAAACGTGCTGACGTGCATACGTACTCATTCAATTTGATTATGTCTTGAAGTGCCAACAATATTTAGTGTTCTTTTTTTTCTACTTTTTTCTACTTTGATTTCCCGTAAGTCAAAAATCCCGTAATCCGGAATCCCGTAATCCGGACAACGCGTGGTATCAGAGGCTTAACCGATTCTTGGTTAAATCTCTACAAATATTTTGCTTTGCCCACTCGTTGATGATTCGTGATTCTAACGGGTGGGCGAGGTAATTCAATCGTTCAATCAATCTGTAATATACCGCCTCCGCAAACAACTAAAACACGAGCAATCTTGGTCTTCATCATCGATTGATCACTCGATTCCAAATCTCAATCTCTCTTGGTTCCAAACCTCAAACCGAACAACTTAGAAACTCATACTCATATTTGCTCGTATGGTCGGGAAGGTGCCTAGCCAGAGGCGGCTCCCACGGCTGGGCTCGCGAATTTCGGCGACCCACTTGCCCTAAGTCCTCTGCCTCACCCCCTTGAATCTGCACCGTCCGTTGTCCGGACCTTCCTTCCCTTTCATGCAGCTAACTCGATTTATGCACCGCCCGTTGTCCGGCGCACGCTCAGAGCGCGGAGCACGTCGCACTCTTTAAGGTCAAGCCCGAGACCGACCCGTCCGAAATTGGGTCCATGCTCGCCGGACTCAACGGCCTCGCCGACCTGAGCCAGGTCCTCCACCCCCGCTGTTTTCGTCGGCGTGATGATGGCCATGTGTTGGTGGTGGTTGGTGTAGTCTCAACACACAGTAACTAACATCAATTTTTTAAGTGGGCCATGATGTTGGGCCTGCAAGCTTGTTCGCTTCTTCAACAAATTAATGAATTTATAAATATAAATTCATGTGCTGGTGGTGGTGGTGGTTGGTCCTTGTCTTGCATCTCAACTAGTTTCGGTTGGAATATTATTATTTTTAGATTGCTCATTTCTTAACTGGCTCTGTTTTCGTTCTCTATAACATTTGTTTTGGCCAGCGGCCATAGTCTACGTGTACAATCCCGTAATTCGGAAAAGCTACCCCGTAATCCGGAAATCCTGTAATCCGGAAAAGTTACCCCATAATTTGAAAATCCCGTAATCCAGAAAATACATCCTGTAATTTGGAAATCGCACATGAAAGGATTGATGAGCATCATTGAAATCCTTTTGAAGATTCCAACTCGCAAGAAAGGGAAAAGGACCGGAACATATTATGATTAGTCCAGTACGGCTTCCGTTCAGCGCATCTGACATCATACATCAGACATCTAGCAATCATTGGGCAGCTGCTATCTCACCATCAGGCATCTAGTAATCATTGGGCAGTTTCTATCTCGCCATCAGCCATCATGCATCTGGCAATCATCAGGCAACTGTTATCTCACCATCAGCCATCTGGCAATCATCGGGCATCTGCTATCTAGCCATCAGCCATCAGACATCTGACAATCATTTGGCATCTGCTATCTCGCCATCAGCCATCAGACATCATCAGGCAGCTGCTATTTTGCCATCCGTCATCGGTCGTGAGCGGCGTGCATCTTCCATCCCCAATCATCGCTGCTGCATCACCTCAATACCTCAAAATCATCCTCGACAACCACAACCCTCGCCACAACTCAATACTATCAAGCTTCAAACTCAATTCTTGTTTCACCGCATTGAGTTTGAGGGGGGTTGTTAGATTATATTAGGTTTTCTATATTTAGTTTCTTATATTTATATTTCTTTTTTTCTTGTATTAGGGTTTCCTATTCTATTCCTATTACCTCTATAAATAGAGGTCTCTTGTAATTCACAACACATCAATAATATATCTCTCCGTAACCACAATAATCATCAGTTAGAATGGAGTTTAAACTCAGCACCATTTTATACTTTTAGAATAGTTGCTCTTTGGATAGCACAATATGATGAAAGTTGTAAGCTGTGTTCGAGGGTGAGTTATTGTCTATCGCTAGCCTCTATGGTAGAATCGGCCGGGGGCCTAAGAGGCAGTGGTTTACCCTGTGGTGGATATCAGCGGTTCGATTTCAAGTTTAAAGAAAAAAAACAACTTTGTGCCAATGGGATTCAAAACAGGGCCCTTCACCCAACATTTAGCCACTACCACCTAAAATAATAAATTTCATTTCTACTAAATTTATAAAATAATAAAATTCAAAGTTTAATTTAAAGTTGAACTCATTTAGCTTGTTAAATGAAATTTATTATTTTAAATTTAAAGTAACCAAAAATAATATATCGATAAGAATACTAATAAAACATAAATGAAAGAAAAGAACAACATGTCTCTTGCTTAGTTGGTATTGGCTTAATGTTGGGTGAAGGTCCATACTTTGAATTCATTGATAGAAAGTTAACATGGGAATTGCATGTTTGGCTGATACCCTCTCATTCAGTTCCTAGCCCAAGAATAGTCAGGTTTGATATGGTTTAACTTAAAATTATGGGAACATCAAGTGGTGAACACACTTGCTTAAATGACACTACTCAAATGTAGTAGTACTAGTAGCCCGCCTCACTCACCCGTGTGGAGCTAAAGAAAAGCCTCGAGGATATGGATTAGTGAGTTTAAGTCTCGCTGAAAGGGAATATCTAACGAAATTGTCATAAAATGGTGGACTTACTTGATTACCATAATATAAGAGAATATTATAGTCAACTTACTGTTATTTCAATAAGGGTACACTAGTAAGGGAAACTTACGGTTTATTATGATATTTTTTGTATAATTTTTAATTCGTTACTATACTTTTAAAGTGTATCATGTCAACGTATAGAATTTTATCTTGTAGCCATTTATAACATGCCGAAAATTTATGTTCAATTTTTTAAAGAACATTCAGTATATATTTTTGTCATTATTAAAACGAAATGAAGTTAAATAATAGTGAATTGAAAATAGTTCAGAGTACATCGTATTTAAATATAATTTTTCCTACTATTTAGATCTTCAAACAAACAATATTATAATATTTTAACATATTTAAACCACTACCGAAAATAGAATGCATAGTTCTCATGTCATCACAATAAGTCAAATTTAATTGTCACGCTATGTTAATAAATATAGAAAAGGATAGAAACTTTTTTTGTTGTTGAGGTCACGTGCAAGGCGTATGAATATGATTTATTTTAAGGGAAAATGACATTTTAGTATAGTTTTTCATTTTAGTACACTAAACTATCATCTTCGCTTGTACAGTATCTTAAGTATTTAAGATTTTCACTTTAGTAGACTACATCCAATTATGTAAGATTTTCATTAAAAAAACAAAATTGATGTTCAACCCTAACCCCAATTTAATGTTTTATTATTAATTCAAGTTTTTAATTAAAAATGTATATTCAAAAATATATTATTATATAAAAATTATTTTTTAAATATAAATATTTTTAGTTAATAATAATAATATCGTTTTTAATTATCTTATAAATATTAAGTAATTAATAATATTTTAATGTATAATACTATTATTAATTTAAAAATATACTTTAAATTTATAATATTACATATTTCTTTAAAATATAGTTTTAATTAAAAAATAATAATTAATGATTAATAATAAAACATTAAATAGGCGTTAGGTTAAAAGGTAATTTTGTCTTTTTAATGAAAAATCTAACACTTTAGTAAAGTGAAAATTTTAAATGCTTAGGACATTACATAAGCTAAAACGATAGTTAGGTATATTAAAGTGTAAATTGTGGATAGTTAGGGTTTCTCCAACCCTATCTCTAAATATGCAAAAATTTGCATATTTAGAAAATTTCTTCTCCAATGCATGTATCCAAATATTCATATGAATATGTAAAAATGCATATTTGCTACAGGACGTCTCCAAATTTGGAGACGCACTGTAGCAATCTCCAAATAATTTTGTTTAGAGGAAAAATGAATATAAATGGGTATGTTTTTATAAGTAATAATATATTTATATAAATGGGTATGAATGGCTGGATTTGGTATATTTGTTTTCATTTAAGTGTATTAAACAAGTTTCTTCAAGAAAAAAAATGTATTAAACAAGTATTAATATATTTATATATATGTAATTAATTATAAAAAAAAAATTCAAAAAAATTATAAAATTTCATATGTCAAATATTAGTTAGATATTGCTTTTCTTTTATCCCTTTTATAATAAACCAATCTACCCTATAAATTACTATAATAAATAAACTAATTAACTCTAATTTAGTGATTAGTGATTTTTTTGCAAAATAAATTTTTCTAAATTTAATTTTAATTCAAACTTAATGATTTATTACGAGATTTTCAACCGGTTTCAATTTTTCAGTTTAACCATAGTTTTTCAATACAAAAAGTCAATAACTAATTATAAATAATCAATAATTAATTATAAATATTAATTAATTAATTAATCTATTATTTATTATTATATAATATAATATAATTAATTATAATAACAAAATTGAATAAAATAAAATATGTAGAATTTGTTTATAATTAAAATACTAAAAAGTGGTATTTGATGTGACAAATAGATATATTTTTGAAGATTGGGTTGGAGAGAAATGTACATGGAAACTCAATCATTGGATAATAAGTATTGGATATTTGGATATAGGGTTAGAGATGGTGTACTAATGTGCTATTTTCCATTATTTTACACATTTCCCTTTGAACAAAAAAAATTAAAAGACAAAAAAAATCAAAGAGATATGTGTTTCTCGTTAGCGAGCTCAAAGATCCTGTGAACAAATAATATGTATTTTTGACCATACATCACATATATGGACGAGAATAATGTTTACTCACATTGAATTTGAATACAAAACTCGGTGCTTGAATTGGATGGAGATAGAGCTCTAATTAGTGGTGCTCGCGGCGCAGAAGTAGGGATGGCACTGGGGCGAGTTTGGGGCGGGTCTAGTAATCCCAGACCCAACCCAAAAATTAGGTTCATGTCCCGAACCCGTCCGATTCCCCAATATTTTGCTTTCAAACCCGTTCTAAAACCCGCCCCGACAGGTACAGGTAATTGCAAGTCCCGGACCTGTCCCGAAATCAAATTTAATTCCAATTTTCTCTTACAATTCGTTCTGCATTATATGACCATCTCTCAATTAATTCTACATACAAATAGCAAAATTTATACATAAAACATGATGTAGTAAAACATATTTTTGTCAGAAAATAAGTACGTGATTTCTCATGATATTAATGTGTGAAATATACGTTTTCTAATTTTTTAAAAATAACTATTTCAATATCACAAATTAATTCATGGTTCATTCTAATTTTAAAGAAAATTTTTACGGTAACATCGTGTTTGAAGTCTTCAAATCATAGTGTGTGATGTTTTTACACTGTGCAATCAAAACCAATTATGAGAGCTCAGTAGGCTATGTTTGCGCGAAATATCAAAATTAATAGAAAAGTATATATAGAGAAACAAACGAATAAAATTCGTAACTTGAGTATAATTTGTTTTTGAGAAACCTAATTAGGATTAATTAGTTAGTAATGTTTTCTTTTAAATATAAATATAATATTATTATTTCTTTTAACATACAACGGGGCGGGGCGGGTAGTGGTAACCCCGATCCCGACCTTAACCCGATTAGATACCCGCTTGTTTGCTCCTTTATCCGTCCCGTTCCCTGAAATTAATGACCCACCCACTTCTAATTGAATTGAGTTATGAATTACCTGTCAGGTTTGGATAATTTTGCCATCCGAAGAAGACACTCACCAAGCTTAGGGGGAGCATATGATTTTTGGAATGGATACGTTCCATTGTGAATCATGTGGTACTTACTCACCAACACATGTCAAACTAGCAGCGGCTTATTTCCTTCTTTTCATTTTTTACAGTAAAACTCAAATGGTAAAATCTGGGGACTCACCATCAGACACGTGCCAAGATAACCACCAATTTAGTTATTTTTTTTTTTGAAGGTAAGTATTTATTTTAATTTCTTGTATTATTTGTGTTTTAATAATATTAACCATAATTTGGAATAATTAATTTATATATATTTAATTATTCTATTTTTAAAGTCATTTAAAAATAAATTATTTTGTATATTATTTAATTATATTTTAATCCCACGCATTTATTTATTTCTGTACGATGCAAAGAAAAAAAGTATAATTCACAACCAAATAGAAATTAATCAACTATATGTAAATGAAAACTTTTTATTCATGTGAAATATATAATTAATTATTCTATACAATATAAGTATAAAGAAAAAATTTATAATCCACAACTAAATACAAATTAATTCAATAATTAATTATATAATATTTCACATCAATAGAAAATTATATTATATGTGATATTATTATTTCACATATAATAATATATAAAATAATTTATTCTTGTATTATATGTAATATAAGAATTTATCCTATATTTTTTTTTATTTCATTGTGAATTATAATTTGGCAGGATTAAAATATAATTAAATAATTTATTTTTAAATGACAGTAATAACTAATAATATGATAATTAAGTATAAGTAAATCCTATCATGCCAAATTATGGTTTTTTTAATGAATGCCAAATTATGGTTGATACATAAATAATATAAGACATAAAAATAAATAAAGAATTATGTGAAATAAAAAAAGAAGCCAAATTAGTTGTCACCTTAACACGTGTCTGAGTCCCAAGTCCCAACCCTTACCCAATTTTACCTTCGAAGTTATGGCATAGAAATTGAAAAAGGAAAAGAAATAAGAGGATGTTACTCTAACACTTGTCAGCAAGTGAATAAATTTGTAATTATTTTGTAAGAAGTCCGCATAAAGTCATCGAAAGAAGTTGTACATGAGCAAAAGTCGTCGTCAACGTCGAGGAGGACTAGATTATCCAAGAGAAGAGGAGCATGTTCACGGCAACATTATAAATTTATTTTTTTTGTTTATTCAAGAATATTTTTGACATTCAACTCAATTTTAACACTGCACTCGTGTTTGGCTTTCGTATGTATATTTTAGTGTTATGACATGAACATTACCATGTCTTTTCACATATAAATAATCTTCTTGACAAAATTAAATTTCATTTCCCATATTAGACAAGAATAGTCGGAAAATATCATTTCCACAGCACCAATAAACTAAAAACTTTCCCAAAACTCACAATTCCACCAAATTCAAGTTGTTTACAACATATAAAGGAAATCATCAAGATGGTTACCACTACTAGATAGAATGAGAACAATCACATGCTCATTATTAATACTCAGTACTTCATCCATGGATAAACTAGTAACAAATTAAAAACTGGTCAGTTTACAAATAGAGTCATTATCACCAGTTACCTTGACCTCACCAACTAACACCTTCTACTTCAATCTCAATCAGTGCAATATATTCTCTAGGGTGCTGTTGAGGATCCATTTGTTGTTTGCTTAGCCACATATATTTGCTTCACCTTTGAAGATGGAAAGTTCTTTTCTCCACCGGCCGACTGATTCCTTCCCTGGAATCCCATCCTCCGATGTGACCATTCGCCTCCTCTCTGATAATTATAGCCCGCGGACTGACCATATTGGTGCCCTGAACTTGAACCATTCTTCTGATGGGAGGACTGCCCTCTAAACCCAGAATTTGTGTTCTGGCCAGAAGTGTTGATGCGAGCCGTTTCTACCTTACCAGTTTCTCTGATGGTGCTCACAGATGAGTTCTTGGTTACACCCAGAGTTGAGGACCCAGCAGTAGAAGAGCTTGATGGATTTGCTAACCCTATTTCCTCGGATAATTTAGTGGTGGTGGCATTAGTTGGCACATGAAAACTATGTCCACCTTCAGATGATGTAGATGCTCGTGACTCAGGGAACCTGTTGGCTGCTAATGATTGTTCAACAGGTCCATGGCTAAACTGCGATGGAAGTACACCCTCGGCTTGTTGCTGCATAGGCATTGATAGAGGGACAGGCTGAAGATGTGATACCGGAACACGTGGCCAGCGCGCCATGTCAGGAGAGGCCTGGAGACATGCCACAAGGTTAGCAAATGCATAAGACATGTTAATTCTACTCCAAAAGAGACTTGTTTTTGCAAGAGCTTTCCTTTACAAGCTTCATATTCAGTCTCATGTCGTATTTACCTGGAAAGGAGAGACATCAAACATGGCCAAAGGCGAAGGCATTGGCAAATGCGGAGAGCCAGGAGCAAGATGCTGAAGTGGAGGCATGTTGGTAGGATTCTGCTGAGTAGAAGCCCTGTTCAGGTTGTTCATGTCTCCCTCACCAACACCCACAGCAGAAGATGTTGGGTTGTGCTTCCAATCAGATTGCTTTCCAGATGGGATGTAGGTTGCCCCCATGAAGCTCAAGCCAACTTGCCCATATTGCCCAACAGGAGCAAAATGATTATACACAAACATATGTGGAGGTCCTTGCACCCCTCCAGGTGGACTGATGAACGGCCCGGTAAATCCTGCTGGGTGTCCATAGAACGAATCTACACCAGAATGACATTGCTGCCAGGTCCCAAGTGGCCCCGACACAGACGTACTTGTCTTCTGAGACTGTGATTGGTTAGATGCTGATTCATCATGTGGTCCGAAAGCAAAAATAGGACCTCCCAACATAGGATTCATCTCGTAAAAAGGAAAATGAGATGGTGGGCCTCCGGGGAAATGTGAAAGCATCTGAATTGGAGAATTCTGTGGACTTGGTAAAGGAGGCCACAATGAAATTGGTTGCATCTCCACAGAAAGGTCCGCGGGAAGCGTTACACTTAAAGGCTCTTCTGCCCTTGATTGACTAGCTGAACGCTCATCATCAGCAACACCTGCCAATGATATAAATAATTGAATAAATACCATATTATCTATATAAACACCGATATAAGAAAAAGAAATTAATACCTGATGGCATGCCATCCATCTCAGCATGTACATAACTTTTGGAATCTGAAACAGAGATTGACGAGGTACCAGAAACATTCTCTACAATCTCATCATTAGTAATGGCTGCAACAGCCACAGCAGAAGCGGCTGCTTCAGCTCCACAATCTTCTGCATGACCACGAGATTCATTGGACTGTTTTTCTTTATCAAAGAAGAGACTGCAACCATTCTCTGCTGCTGAAAGATTGTGAGAGACATGCAGATCCGGGCGACATGGACCTCGAGGGCCAATCCTCTGCGCAGCAGAATGGCCACTAGAAGGAAGTATTGTTGGAGATGTAACTGCACCTGAATAAGTAAAACTATCCTTTCAGAAGTGCATAAGCTAAAAAAACTAGAAAAATATAACTCATCAAAATAAATATCTCAAGGCCACTCCTCTTGCACCAAGTTAACTGAATATGTCTAGAAGATTAGAAGTATCTTTCAGCAAAACTGAATGTGTAGAAAAATATTGGCTCACCAAACTGAATTTTCTCCCCAGCAAGCAGGGAATTGATTGGGCTAGCTCCAGAAGAAAATGACTTATCCTTTGTAATGATGGATGAGGACCGCAAGCTGGGCTCGCTAGATGAGCTTGTATGGTCTCCAATAGAACCACATGAATCAAATTTGACAGGTTTCATAGCCTCGTCTAGTTGTGTCTGGGTTAGGGCCATTACCTATCAAGTATAAACAAGCATACGTTAAATTCTTACTGAGCATATCATATATTTGAAAAGACATGAAAGGACTGAGACAGCAGTCAATTCTAATAACATTAACACTTAATTATCTCAGGTTCAAACAAGTATTAGTACTGATCTACTTGCATATCCTGGACCTAATGGTCGTCTCCTTTCAGAAACAGGTCGCTGGGAAAATTGAATTCCAGTCCACCATATATCAATTAGAAACAACTAAAACTGATCACTAGATGCAGCATACAGTAGCTAAAAAGTTAATGTTGTAAAACGGGTCATTTATACTTCAGGTCGGGCTCCACGACTAAAAGTTCAACCTTATTAGTTGGGTGTGACTCTTCCCTTTATATATGACTCTTTCTATTCATATTCTTTCTAGTGGGCTTAACTTCTCCCACTCAATAACATAATATCAATTAGAAACAGCATCATTCATATAAATGCAGTACTGACTACAAAGTTCATAAGATATATGGTAATCTAGGTAAGGTAACATCAGTATTATTCTATGTCAAATCTGGAAGCAAATAATTTGAAGGTGTATCATGTATCCAAGGGACCAAGACCCATCATGATGACAAAACTAAACATGTAAAAAAAGGGTTCAAGAAAAAATAAGAGATCAGCAGAACCCAACCTACAGTTTTACTGCGAATTCAATAAACATACAAAAAAGTATGCGACAATTTTCAGAAATTGATGACAAAAGCATTGCATACCTGTTGATTATTCAATGAATTACCCCAGGAAGCCATAGATGTTTGACCATCGTCTAAAATCTTCTTCATGTTCTCAAGTACTGCACCCGGCACACCTTTCTGACCACCAGTTACAGCAGGAAGTGGAGTTTGCTGGAGAGACCTGTACAAGCAGAAATCAGATTTGCGCCTCTATACATACATCTTAGCAATATAAAACTAAAAATTCATTCAGGAGTACATACTTTTTTGGCTGGGATCTTAAATCTTGCTGAGAATCACTTTTTGCGGCAGGAGTACCAATTGGAGCCAGTGGTTGGGTAACTATGGTCGTCTTCAATCCAGCAGATGCTCCAACATTTCCCAAACCAACTCTATCAGTAGAAACAAAGTCAGAGCGAAGATTCTTTGCTGATCCACCCATTGATGCAGATACTTTGTTTGAGTTGCTACCCTGAACTACACTTTGTGAACTAGAACGAGGCTTTCGTGGCATCTGACACAATAGTAAAATAATAAAAGTAAATCAGAAAATTGAACGTGACAAAAAAACAAATAGAAAAGAGCATATGAAAACTGAAGTGCAATAAAACCTTTGTCACACGAGACTTCGCCTTAATTTCCTTTTCTCTCTGTTCCCTTCGATCATTCAGCATTTGCCTCTTTGATCTGACCTCAATGAAGTCATCTTCATCACTAGGGGCTTCTATGCCAGGCTGCTCAAAAACACGCACAACCCCACTTTGTAATGGAACATCAACATCCTGCTCGGAGTGAACATTCCTTTTATGATTTACCTCCATTGAATGCTGGATATTCTGACTCTTTGTCGATGCTTCTTTTCCACCTCCCTTTCCAAGTCTGATTCCAGAATGGATCTCCCTTGAATCAACTGGACTAGAGGTGAAGCTCTCTAATTCAGGTGTTTGTTTGGATGCTTTAATAGGCGCAATAACCTTCGAAGAATAACTCCTTCCACCTCGACTGAATTTTGAGTGATCGTCCATCCCAAAATTTTCCCGAACGCGAAACTCAGTTTGATTAATATTTCGATGAGGTCTTCTAGGAAACCCACCAGAATCCATATTAGAAGCATCTGCAGCTGGAAATGATGATCGAGAGCCAGAACCTTTAACAGCAAAAGAATATTTTTTCCCTCTGACTCCAGAGACTGGTCGATGTAATTTTGACTGATTTGAATCTTTTTCTTTGGAGACCGATGGAAATGGTTCTCGTCCAGTTTCAGGCTGACCGCCTGATATTCCTGAACTAGACAATGATTTGTTTCTCCCAATCGAACTCAGTTGGCACTGGTCCTCTACTTGTCCACTTGATTCAGGTGTCATATTGTTATCGTCAGTACGATAAACCTCTGATTGACCCTGTGGTATCATAATGGTATTTTCCATATTTCCGCCTGATGAAACTGAACTTAGCTCTCGTGGCATGCATCCTTGAGATAGATTCAAACGCCTTGCAACAAGGCCTGGTTGGTTATCCGTTGAGACTGAAATAGGGTTATTCTTCATACCATTATTAGAAGATATGTCCTGCCCATGTTGGATAGGTAAGGTATTGCCTTGATTTCGATTCATGGACATGTTGGGATGAAGAAGAGACATTGATTGAGGATCCAATGGCAACACTCCCTGAGAAATAGGAGAAGTGTACCTTAACTGGCCAAATTGGAAGAGAGGAGGCTGTGATGAGTGCATGTGAGCCACGGATGAGCCAACCTGGGGATGCAGATGAAGAGGCATCTGTATAGAACCAATCTGTATTGCTGGAACTGGAGATGGAATCAAAGATGGACCGGAAAACAGCCCAAACTGGAGTTTAATGGGTACTTCGGCCTGATTTTGAACTGTCGGCCTTGTAGACATATCTGTCTGACCAGATGAAGAATGACTGGCCACAGCAACAGGATGTTGAGCAACAAAATCTCGACTACCAGAAGCATCCACATTATTCGGAGTTTCAGATATCACTGACGACTGAGGAGTATTATTATTGGGCTGATTATGCAATTCTTGCATTTTCTTCTCAGTTTCTTTGAGTATTCCAGAAGAACTATCAACAATTGCCTGGGGTATAACATCAACAAGTTCAATGCTTGGCTCATCAACCTGCGCCTCATCTAAAGATCCTTGTTCTTCTTGAGAAGAAACGTGTGGTTTCCCAAATGTACTTACTTCATTCATTGAACTGCTTTCAAACTCATCACTGGGCATCACAACTTCAACACCTTCATTGAAGCCTAGTACCACATTGTTCACTATGGTTTCATGAGAGTCTTTCTCCTCGAAATCCATAGCTCCAAAATCACTGGTTAGGGCAATATTCACTGTATCTACTTCATGCACTTCATCTTCTTCCTCATACCCATCTTCATCTTCATCATATTCTTCTTGCTCTTGTAAGTGCTCATTGTTCTCAACAGTCCACTCTTCATCATCATCAGCAGATGCAGAATTTGAGGCAGACATCATATTCTCTTTTCCAGATTTAGTAGGCAAAATAATAGTTTCATTCCCTGACTGAGAAATATCCCTGTTTTGTTGAGCAGCTGATGACATAAGAGACTCCGCAGATTCATCCAAGTCATCATGAGAAAGATGGGTTGGAGAACTAGGGGGGCTGGAAACACAAAGTGAGGATTGTGAATCACATCTTGGGGTTGATCTCCTACCTAGATTTTGCTCCCCGCCCACAAAATTATTATTTTCCTGCACATCTAATATGCCAGATCTTTCATGATGTCTCTGATGACCACCATCATATCCTGTCTGCGCGATAGGTTCTCTTCGTGCTTCATGATTGTACTGCATCTCATCATCCACAAAAGTTGATGGACCAGGGCGCTCAACGTCATTTCTATTATTTTTGTGTACAGAAGCCAGTGATGGAGGGGGAAGAACACGAGGCTGCCTCATGACATACCTTGACCTTCCAGACAAATAAACCCCATCAGCATCTGAATTTGGATAAGGACACTCGGGATATTGAGAATAGGAATTCCCACGCCAACGACCCTGTTCCCATCCGACATCACCAAATCTTTCGGCAAGGTTCTCCTGAAAAGTTGAGTCGAAGTCAGAATTTCTGCTAAAAGGATCTACATCTCCTGAAGGATTCCACCTCTGTCCTTTTATATGTGCAGAATCATCCATGTGCAGCTCTGGAGCCCCACCTTTCTGTTGAGTCCTAGACGACATAAAACCATGCCCTCCATAGAACTCTTTCTTAGAGAAGGATCTCCCAGCAACAGATGCATCTCGCCTCGGACTATGATGACTACTTTCCTGCTCTTGTAGAAGGGTGTTTGAGCTGCTTCCACTGTCAAGAAAATCCCTTCTCCATGAATTAACAGGTTTGTCTCTGTCCATAAAGACAGGGCCATCTCGAGCAAAATGAGACCTAGGCTCCATGTCAAAAGGCCTATTCAAACTAGAGGAATCGTAAGGTGCTGAAGTTGTGAGTCTCTCCACCATTCTTTCACCATCTTCCCAATCACTCATATCAGCAATCCTTGAGACATCGTTCTCACTAACCATTCGTGACATTTTTTCCTCTGCAGTGGTTGAAGAATTACCCCCAGTGTTAGCAGATTCCACCTTCCTTTTTGCCATTCTTTCCTCCAATTCTAGGAGCTTCTGTTTAGCAGCCTGTTTTCTCCTCTCTTCCTCCATAAACATCCTTTGTTTCTCTTCTTCTCTAGTTATCCTCAGTTCTTCAGCTTTACGAGTGGCTTCCAATTGTTCTTGTTTTGCTCTCCACGCAGCTTCTCTGGCTTCATCTTCCAGCCTTCTCTGTCTCTCTTCCTGTTCCCTAGCCAGACGGGATCTGTCCTCTTCTTCTCTCCGAGCTAGATCCAAAGCTCTTTCTTGTTCTTCAATGATCCGCTGCCGTTCCTCTTCTTGTATCTTTTGAACCCTCTCAAGTTCAGCCTCAAAAGATTCCCTTGCAGGATCATGAAAATCTGTCTGTTTAGCTACATCCTTCTTCCTCTTAACTAAACTAGCAATACCCCCAGAGAAAGGATCTCGCCCATCAAAACTTGTAGCCCCAAAATCTTTCACGAAGGGGTCCTCTAGGTAAGATTTTTCACTCTTTGAAAAGGAACGTTTCTCTCGACCAAAATTCAGTATCGGGTCATTTATAGGGAGTCGTTGACCACCAGAAGAAAATGAAGATTTAGATGCTGAGCTGTTCTGGAATGCATCACCTTTGTATCTGTTGAATTGTTCATTCCCATACCGCTCTCTTGTGCTACGCTCAGGCATTCGGCTACTAAATGAGCCCATAGTGTTATTCCAGGCTTGCCTACCACCCTGACCATACCCTGTGTCTTTCCTTCCAAAACTTTCATGTGTACTTTCAACGAAATTTGATGGGACGTACTTATCACCCTTTCCTGTATCTCGGCTCAGACTAGTTGGCCTTGCATCAACATTGTTTCTGTCACTCCCAACCTCTTGCACAACAAATCCATCTTTTGGAAGAGGGGAACCTCTCCCTTCTCTACTAGGTACTTTTACATCACCTCTCACACGAGGGTCTACTTTCGGAACTTCACTAGAAGTGACCCGCCCAGCTTTGTCGTCATGCTGACCCCACTTGTCATAAATTTTATTAGCAGGTTTGTGAGGTAAAGCACTAACCCTGGGAGCATCAAATGTTGTATCCCAAAAAGATTCGCTACGGGAAAACCCATTATCTCTGCCCCGGTCTGTCATACCATGGCTTGTGTCGCGTTCATCATCAGCCCAATCAGATCTTGGGTTCATACGAACCAATGGTAATGGACCTGCAAAATAGTCATCCTGCTTCCAAGAATTGTCTGATGAGCGGGTAGTCTTATTACTTTGACCACCTTTCTCATTCAACCCATTGCCAACATGTTGGCGAGATAATTGCAATTGAGGGCGCATATCAACAAGTGGGCTGGAATCAGAGCCATCCCTTTGCTCATTAGCGTAGTCCTGGGAAATCAATTGCTTTTGTTTCAGAGTGAAGCCATCCTTTTGCTTCTGCGGGGTCACAGATGTGGAAGGCAATGCTGCCCGGAGAGAAGGAAAATCTTCTCCCCTCAACACACTAACTTTCGCTACTGGGAAAGGATGCACTTGAGCTGCAGCAGAAACTGAGATTCCTCCTGCACCTGAATGAGCTGAAGGTGGCATATACATGCTACTTCCCCTGTTTACCACATTGACGTTTGGCAAACATTGATCAGTACCATCAGCTGAGAGATCGCTATTCGTTCCTTCTTTCATTTGCAAAGCAGTTGTGCCGGGCTTTGACCACCCCACACCAGAAGAGCTGGGCCTTGATCCACTTCCCAAAACTCCTCCACCAGCAGACCCACCACTGGATCCCACTGAATCAAACCGTTCATGTTCTTTCCGCAAGGAAGGCAGATTCAAGGGGGGTGGAACAGCAAGCTTCGACCCAGGCTTGTGAGAACTGCGAGGTCTTGAAAGGACCACCATTCCTCCACCACCGCCTCCGCCGTGACTGCCAGGTCGAGTTCGATTAGATCCATACAAGTTTGAATGATGATGAGGATTAGAGTGTCCATATGACTTGTTTAGATTCACGGACACATATTTGTTCCCAGCACCAGGATTGGCCATGTCCAGCCAAAAACCTAACTTGGATGGTGAATTCCAATGATCCTCGCCAGCACATCAAAAAACCCCAACCTTATCCTCCTCAACGCAACACAAAAGAAGATACAGTTTCAATAGATCCGCCACAGCAAAATTGAAGGTTGGAACAACCTATAAATTATGACAAAAGAAATGTTAAATTTACAGAAGTAGAGACCTTATTAGTCCCAGCGGCTCAACTCAATTATGCATACATTTTGAAATTTTACATTAATATGTGTTCTGGAATGGTTAGGATTTCTCTGGTAATTGTATGGGAGAGAATGTAGAAGGATAAGGAGCTCACCCCTCTAGAGGCGTACCGGTACAATACAGAACAGTAGGGTAATGTTGGAGCAGGGAAATCGAGATGAGCGTCAGAGATGCCCAGCTGGCTCTTAACCTGAAGAGAGAGATGACAAGATATTAGCTCATACAAAAGAGAAATAACATACTGCCGCTGTAACTTTGTGCTTACAGAAACATAAACAAATATTCTGCAATGAAAGTATATATTTCATTCTAAACAATGAAAAGCCTGTTAATTTTTAGTACGTAACTGGATTCTGGATAAGGTACATTTAAACCACCCCTCTGTCAGTTATTCAGAATTGGAAATATATTAAAGCATCCTTATTCTTATTCCTACACTAACTTAAACCAGATGAGCAAAAGATTATTCAGAAAAGACATCCTAATTCCGACACCACCTTAACCCGGGTGGAAATATGTTTTTTCCATTAAGTACATTTTTAGTTCACTGGACGCAATTCCCAATCAACACTCTTTGAGATAAGTGTTTAAATGGACAGAAAATGTATCCCACTTGTTAATGCTATAGCCAAATGAAAAATAATCCTAAATTCAACAACCCTTTAGTTGAAACAAACTAGCCAATGTTTACAAATAATATTTAATTTTGTATATTTTCAACTGACATTTTCAACCAAGAGAATAGCTGCCCAAGGGCAACAAAATCTTAATTCTTCTACTCCATTTGTATTCCATACATAAAAAAACATAGCCCGATTCAAATCAGAGCACATAGAACTGTAGGCAAGGATCCAATAAGATACCATATGAAACTCAGAAGATAAAATCTAATAATTTCAGAGATTGAATCAACAAAGAGGGTGGGAAACAATCAGACATTTGTGCTTAAATGGTTGAAATCCGGCTTATTGTACTTTAGGGAGTCCTATGGCTTGCCCATCTAAAATTAGAAACTGATATGCATCAAAACTGTGAACTGAACTACCATTGGAACTGGAAAGAGCATAAGTTGGAACACATATCATATAGATGACCTAGAGACATTGACTTGATAACGAGAGAGAGTGTGTGTGTGTAACATAATTAATCAGCAAATAAAAGTGCATGAATCGAACAAATGGCCGTAAATATCATATCAACAAATGCAATCTGATGCTAGAGAAATGCCTATTCCTGCAAGCAAAAGAACCGATCAGGAGTTCCGACTCATCACCCAATCAAAATCAGCAACAACACAAATGGCACCGAAATGAATCCCTAACAAGTTTAGGTTAGGCAGGAAAAGAGGAGATTTCTGAAATAAGAAGAAAAACAACAAGGAAACACCGAGATCAACATTGAAGGGACACAAACACAGACGGACCGATTGGTTCGATTGTTCATAAGAAATAACACAGATTCGGATTCTCGAGAACCAAACGGAAAATCAGAAAAACTTACGGATGGGGTGGAGAGAGGCGCCGGAGAGTGGGAGAGGAAGTGGAGAGCGCCGGAGACGCGTGGCTGGCTGGCTGGCTGGCTGGGTTGTGAGAGACGCGTCCGAGGGGAGGGAAGGGAAGGGAAGAGAGATCGAGAGAGTGAAGGGGATGAGGGTTGTTCCTTTCGCTACTTCCTCTTTTGTTACACAATTTACACTTTTATCCTCCCTCCACCAGGTTAAGTGTCTCAACATCTCACAACAAAACAAATACATAAATAAAAATTCATCTTTTACGATTTTTCATTTTAACATAAAATTATGACAAAATTGAGCACCCTAAGAAAATTCTAATGTAAAATACAAAAATAATATGAAAGTTCGAATTACCCTTATGTATTTGCAAGAGAAAAATAATATTTACTAAATCGAGTCATGAAATTATAATTTATAGAAATGATTTCATTTTTTTCATATTAATTTACTATTATAGGAATGTTCTAGGGCTGTGAATTAACACACTTGTTATACGGATAGTAAATTACAAAAATAAATACAAATACGTTTAGTAATTTGCAATTTCCCTTAAAGAAATTTTTAATGTACAATCCTTTAGTTACTTGGACTATTTGCATACTATGTTTAATTACTTTCATCGGAGGTATATTTTTTGTGAAATTCCTTTACTTAGCTGGTACACAGATCAAATGACAAATTTGCCATTTTAACAATGACGTGCACATTCTATGCAAGTAAGAATATTCGATTTGGATTTTGGATTCATCTATCCAAGAAGGCCCAAGTCATTGGATCAGGCCGTTGGGCCGTCCGAGTCACAGGTCGACTATGGCTTAAGCCTTTCAGATTTAACAGAAATGGGCCCAATTTCAAACATGTGTAAGTGTAACCGCTTGCCTCGGCCCATCTTAACCAGTGTAAAATGGGTGGCCTTCACAGCAAAGCTCTCCTTATGCCTCCTCTGCAAATGCTAATTAATCATCTTATTAATGGCATGATCTGTGGCATTTCACCTTCCACTTCATAAAGTCGTCACTAATAATGTTTTCAAATCGATTTCGCTAATGAGTTCCATCCATGTTTTTCTTGTCACGATTTTAATGTTGTATTCTTTGTAATCAGTGTAGAAGTCACATAATGGAACCCTTTATGAGAAATTATTTAAAATAAATATTACGTAATCTGCTACTTGATTTTGGTAAGATTTAGACAGATTAGAGTAGGTATATTTGTAACCTCCTGTTGGTTTATACATGTCTTTTTACTAAAAGTAAATTTTAATTATGCATAGACTATTTTACAAATATGTAGATAATATACCATATAAATATAATTCAAATAACATTTTCAATCAAGAATAATATATTGGTATTGGAAATAAGGTGGAATATATTTACATGGTAGGCATATAATAGAAAGTAGGGCAAATGACATAATGATACATTTAAAAGATACACTTTTTAATTTAAATATATCAAAATTAAAATTTGTCATTTCTGCTCACATGAATTGTCATTTTTATTATTATTATGCACTGACATCTTTTGAAAATTTAAGTGTTAGTGGAGGGTATTTTCGATCTTTCTATAAAATAACTAACTCCGTTAGTGGTGGGACAAAAAAATGACAATTCATGTGAGCGAAAATGACAAATTTAAATTTTGGTGTATCAATGTTAGAAAGTGTATCTTTTAGATGTATTAATTTGTCATTTTCTCTAAGAAATACTAAGGGAAAAGAACATTTTTTGCACCTAACTATAGCGAATTCCCACTTTCATACCTGCATTTTTTAACGTTATTTTCAGTATCCTGAATTTCATTTTGGGACAATCCACTCTCAAAATACTAAAAATAACTCTCTAAAATAGAACAAAATTTTCAAAACATAGCCCTCTCCTCTCCTCTTCCACCGCCCCCTCATCTTCCTCACCCTCGCCTCCGTCCTCTCCCTCGCCACCGCCAACAACCGCCGCCCCAATCCTCCTCCGTCACCTCCAAACCCTCCTCCTCGTGTTCCTCACTCTCCTTCTCTTCACCCTTCATCCCAAAGTCCCAAATCAGCTATTCCCGGAGACTCACGTCCGAGAAGCTCGAATCCTAGTCCAGTCCAAATCCTTCGTCGTGGGTACTAAGCAAACCTCATTATGGCCCATCTGGTCGAGAACGTCGCTGACGACGACCTCCGATTGTTCCTCGGGCTACTACACCACTCTGGCTTCATCGCCAGATCTGACCTCGTCATGCTCTTAAACTCGGTCGACCCGACGGTGCGATTTCGGTCCGGTGATTGAATCTGATAACGAATCGTTCCTCCGGTTCATCGATCGTCACCGAAAAATCAACACCAACTCGAGATTTGACATGACGCACTTCTCCGAGCTTAACCCGGATAACTCGTTGTCCAAGTTCATGGGTCGTGCGCCGGTGGGCTTGCTACTCTATGATGTTGTTCCTCGTTGTTGTTCGAGGTTGGGGGCGGCGGTGTTGGCGGTATCGAATGAGAGGACGGAGGCGAGGGTGAAGAAGAGGAGGGGGTGGGGAGGAGGAGGAGGAGAAGAGGGCTAGGTTTTGAAATTTTGAAATGGATTGAAAGGCATTTTGAACAATACCAAAATTGTGTCGATTCTCTCAATTAAACCATATTTAATTTTGTTTCAATTTCAGTGATAGTTTTGGTATATTTAGTATTTTTAGAGTAGATTGTCTGAAAATAAAATTCAAGCTTAAGAAACAAAATATATGATATGAAAGTGTAAATTCGCTAAATAAAATTAAGTGCTAAAAGTGACATTTTCTCAAATACTAATAATGAATGACTTTATGAACATACAAGTACATAAGATAATTCTCTATTTGTGGAGTGAAAAATTTTCATATATAACAACACGCCTATAAAACTCTGGCCGTCACATTCATTTTTTTAATAAATAACTCTTAACCCACCCATGGGCTTAACTTTGACCCTATTTGAACATATAATGCAACCGTATCCGTCGCAGGAACAATGTGCGGTTGACAACGACATGTCGTTTCTGGGTCGTTAGCCTTACCGATGACGAGTGCAGAATTTTGGAATCCAATGCTCAGAGAGAAGATACTACTTCGAGTCAGCATCTATCTGCCAGCCTGGCCCATCACACGTGTCGGGACGTGCGAATCTACATTCCCCAAATTGCTTCTTCGGCCATAAATGTCTTCTCTACGGCGTGAGCTGGCACCATGCGGGTCCCACATGCAAACAAATGGCTGACACGTCACGCCTTGGACATATATATGTACAATACACGTCATTTAGTCAGCTGGCAAATTCTGTTATGTCCATTTGATTTTGTTTTGTGAATAAAATACATAAACTAATAATTGGAATCTAAATTGGTGAAATGATCCTTTGGTTTTGAGCAGGCATAGAAAGGTGGTCGAAATCGAGGATATATAAAGCCCATGACACACGGCACATGTATATGTGTTAGTTACTTGACCTTATTGGAAGGGACCGCAATTCTACTATAGTCAACTTCCTTTTGCATATGGTCCTAATTTACACAATCGGTGCACATGAGCCACACCAGCATCACCATGTGCTTGGGTTTTAACTTAATTTTTCAAGCCTTTCTCATTTTGTACCCTTATTCATGATTCACATAAAAAAGTATTGAATGCAATAGGTGCAGATTCTGCCTTGTTATTTAAAAGACATACCTTCAAAATATGGGCCGACTTATTTGCCGTCGGCTAGGTGAACATATATACCCGATGAGCTATACAGTCTTCGTTGTGGGTACCATGTCGTCGAACATTGTTATATAATTAATAGCCAATATATATAAATGTTGTCTCAAATAATATATAATATTAACTATCAAAGTTTGTACAATTAATATATATGTAAATATATGTTTCTGTCAAGATTTGTATGGCAGAGTCGTTTGGCTTCTTGCACAGCTTTTCCAGTTCCCATTGTAATGGCAATGGATACCACTCATGCATGCATGCAAAGTACACAAAAAAATCAAGGTCAAAATAAAGTAAAGTATAAAAACTGGCAATACTAAACAAAATCGCTTCAACAAACCCGTGAAAGGCTCTTTGGCACATAAACACATGCACATATTTTTCTTTCATCTTTGCTTCTTTTATCCGGTCCTCTCTTTTTTAATAAATCTTTCAAATTAAATTATAAAGATCGTGTCTTTAAGGAACATTGCAATGATTTGAGCCTCACACTATTAACAGAATGATCTGACTCTTTTAAACCATGTTGTGAATAGAGCGAAAAAGAATTAAATTGTAGATTCAGAATATGATGTAAAAAATTATAGCATATCATTAAATTTTATGATACAATGAGAATTAAAAATCATAAAAGAGCATAAAATAAAATTAAAACTAACTCAAGTACGTGGAGTTTACTAATGTTGAGGGTGCCACTCAATTATGTCATTGTCTGTGGATATATGACACCTAATGTTCTTTGTATGACCTTAAAAACAGGAAAAGGAAAACGCTTCAGTTTTGAAAGGAGAAAGGTCCCATCAATGTCTGATCCAAAGGTTAAAGAACTTGTTCTGGAAAGAAAAAATTGCTTTTGAAAATGAGATAGGACCATTTGAGAACTAAGAAGAGAGACCTTTCAATGTCTGAAAAAATTGCTTAAGAAGAGAGAGAGAGCACATAGTTTCTGACTTTCATCACACATGTATTGGACATGAAAGGAATCGCAACTTTGTAATTTGCAAGCTCTCATTTCATGCATGGTAGTCAATCTTTCAAGTTAACTAGGACTCAGACAAATAAACGATGAATAATTGCATATGTTTACTTTTAAATTTTGATCACGAATACATACCTACCAAATATTTAAATTTCTATACATGATTATCCAAATAAATAAATAAATAAATTTTCAGATGAATTTTGAAAAACAATGACCATTTTACCATTATTGTAATTTCATAATTTCAAACTCATGTCATTACTTAGCAAAGTATTTAATTAGCTTTTTTACTTTTTGGGAAAATGACAATATATTGTATCTAGGTATTAGTCATTCTCACATAATTATATCTGATTTAGTTTTTAATCTGTGCAGTATTCTAACTATTTACGTTTTCACTTTATTACAATTATGTTAAATTTTATGTTGAAAAGATAAAATTGTCCATTAGCACATTTCAAAACTTCAAAATAAACACAAACCCTTAACCTAACCCTAACCCTCAACTAACCATAATCTCTACCAGCCACCACTAGCTTCGCCTCCGGCCGGCTCCGTCACAAACCATACATCAACTCTCAATCTGTCAACATCGTGTGTAATCTTCTTGGAATAAACCATGAAAAAAGTTTCTTTGAAGAGGGGGTCAGGAGGAGGACGAGGATTTGACAGTTTCTGACGAAGTTGTGTTGGTTAGAGGCTAAATCTGGCGGAGGCCTAACTGAAGATCCAACACTCAACACGGTAGACCTCAATGTTTCCTTGAGTGATGACGACGACGATCCAAATCGAGAGCGATGATGAGGGTTTCAAATCCAAATCGTTCATGTATTGATTCAGATCAAGAGCAGTGACGACAAGTTCGAAGCGATGACGATAGTTTCATATCCAAACTCGATGAAGACGGTGAGCCCCTGGTGAGACGGGCTCGAGGGAAAAATGTCGGTTTGCGCTCTCTAGAAAGGATGGAATCATGCAAAAAATTTCAAATTTTTGTTTAAAATTTGAAAAGACCATTATACCCGTGTACCATAAGTTACCATCAATATTTAATAAAAGTAAAAATGTAATTTTAAAATATCAATATTTTATTAATATTATTTAATTTTAAAAGAACATGATGTCGTGACTTTAAATTTGGAACCAGGAATATTGGCACTATTTCACATTAAATGAAGATTAACCTTGATAAGTGTAATTTTGTCACATTTTGAAAATACAAACATGATAATGAAAAATACTAATAGAGTATAGTAAAGTGAAAATAAATAAATATTTAAGTTGCTGCATAGGATAAAAATAATTTAAGTATACTCAAGTGAAAGCTACTGATACTTGCGTATGTTGAACTGACATTTCCCTCTATTTTTTTTCTTCCATCACGGTTAGTTTTTAATTAGTGTGGTTAAGTTTTGGGGAAAATACTCATAGGTACATCCAAATTAAGTCCATTACACTATTTCACTAATGCAAACCCAACCCCTAATCATGCTTACCAATCTCAATTAATTGCCAAAACATCATCAAAGCCATTAATCCACAATCTAACCCAACTTAGTTCATGATCTACTATTAAATTCTTACAATCATCATTCAACCCAACCCAAATCTTAGATTTAGCTCCTCATCAACATAGAAATATCAACATTAATTCAAAGTCACTCCATGTTCATCAAAATATTCATATCACAAAATCAATATCAATCAACAATCAAACGTTCAATCCACATAATCTATTACCAAAATCCAACAATCAAACTCAAAATAATGTAGATTTAACAAAACCCAAAATCATTAACTATCAGATACTCAAAATCAACTAAGCAAGATGGAAAACGAACTTATATGAATGTAGAAGAGTACTGCTTACAAACTGATCAATCCACAATCATCAATCCCCAAAACTAGCTTCTTCACCTTATTAAGATCCTTCTATCTTTTTCTCTAGGCTACCCATTATCATCTTGAGCTCTCTCACACCCTAAACCCTCTTAGCCTATGTAATATGTATAATACCTGCTCAAATCAGGGGCAAAATACACAGCTTCAGCACAAAATTCTGCGCGGCTCGGTAGTCAATGGTTAAAGTTGGTGGTGACTACCCACTCTGGACCACCGACTTGGGCTCATGAGAGTTGTTATGTCTCAGTCTTTGGTTAGAGTCGGTGATGATCATTCACAAATGTCCACTTTACCCTTTTTTTTTTGCTCAGCGTGAAAAGAAATATTATTAAGACATGAACCTGACAAGCTACCAAGTTGGGAGCAAGACCAGGGAAATTACAATTGTGTAATTACAAATGTGAAGTAAGAGAAAGCAACAAATAGAATGTCACTGGATTCAGCAGTGAGCTTCAGGCGATGCTTGAGGAGATGGTGGTGATCTTTTTGATAATGATATCGGAGTTAGGGAAGTTGTGATTGTAGACAAAATCGTTTCTTGCAAGCCACAGATTCCACAAGATCAGACCACAAAGAGGATTCCATTCATTGCGTCGAGCCCGATTTGCAAGTAGGCCGGGCCAAATGCACATAGGGATCTGATAGTTCTTGGAAAAACGCAATGGACCTCAAATTGAGAGAGAAAATACCCCCAGATGTCGCGTACCCAGAAGCAGTGAAGAAGGATGTGTTCAGATGATTCAAAAATTTTGGAGCAGAACTTACACATATTTTGGGCTATGGAGATTTGCAGGCCTTTTGAAGCGAGGAAGTCACTTGTGGGGATTGCTTCGTGAGTAGCGAGCCAAGTAAAACATTGGATCTTAGGTGGAATTTTGGGGAGTCAGATAACCTTGGGCCACATCTCAGAAGATGGGGCAGTAGCTTGGATCGCGTTGTAGATTGCTTTGACGCTGAAGTCCTTTTCATTGGTGGTCCAGACCAGTTTATCTGCCTTAGCAATATCTGGTCTAAGTGGTTGGATGAGGAGAAGGAGGTCCTCGTAGGATTCCAAATTTCGGCCGATGAGAGGCCTCGAGAAGCTTGGAGACCACTTGCTCTGTATCCATGAGTTAAAAACAGAGGCCTCCTATTCAAGAGCCAGAGCATATAGTCGAGGAAAACGAGAAGAAAGAGTAAAGTTTCCCACCCAGTTGTCTGACCAAAACTTGATTAGAAGCCCTGAACCAAGTTTCCATTGCAAACATTGGCCTCCGATTAAATTGCAAAAATGAGGCTCTGTGCTCAGATTGAAGATATGTTGCAAGAAGGAGGAGCCAGCTTGGAAGCTAAAACTAAAAAGATCCCATTCCTCCGAGGGCCATTTATATTTTTCACATAGGACTGACTTCCAGAGAGAGCCCGAATCAGTTGCGAAACGCCACCACCATTTGCTTAGTAGACATTTGTTGACCAGCTCAAGATTTCTGATGCCAAGACCGCCCTGAGATTTTGGTTTGCAAGCCACATCCCAACTTACTTTGTAGGTGGCTCTTCTGTCAGGGTTGTTTGACCAGAGAAATTTCATCTGAATTTTGGGTCATTTTCTTGATAACAGCTTTTGGGGCTTTATATACTGACATATAATAAATGGGTAGGCTCGATAATGAAGATTTGATTAAGGTTACTTTACCTCCCATAGACAGATACCTTCCTTGCCAGAGTGCCAGTTTGTTTGCAAATTTAGAGAGAATTTTGCTCCATGAGGATACTCTGTTTGGGCTGACTCCAATAGAAAAACCCGGATATTCAAAGGGGAGCGATCCTTCTTTACAGCCAAAGATAGATGCTAGATAACTTTTTTGGTATTGAGATTGATTTATGAGGAAGAGCTTAGTCTTCTCGTAGTTTATCTTTAGACCTGCGAAATATTCAAAACATGTTAGGACTGCTTTGGCGTTTAGAATTTCCACTGGATTTGTTTTGAGGAACATGATCGTATCGTCAACGAATTGTAGATGGGAGACAGTGAGTGTTGCGCTTAGATTCATTCCTGTGATTCTTTTGGATGCTTCTGCAACTGTCAGCAATTGGTGTAGGCCTTCACTGGAAATGATAAACAAGAGAGGGGACAAGGGGCAGCCTTGTCTGATATCTTGGGAGAAATCAAAATCCTCTGTTGGCGATCCGTTTACCAGAATCGAAGCCGATGCCCGGAGACATCCTAAAATCCAGTTGATCCATCTGTTTCCAAAACCCATTCTCTGCAAAATAGTCATGAGGTAGCCCCAATCCAGGTTGTCAAATGCCTTTTCAAAATCAAGCTTGATAACAGAGCATTGGGCTTTTGATTTCTTAATCTTGTCGATGATTTCATTTGTGATAAGGATATTATCAGTTATCTGTCTTCCACTGACAAAAGCAGATTGATTATCACTAATCAGGTTTTCAATCACTATCTTGAGCCTTGCAGCAAGAACTTTTGCTAGGATTTTGTAAGGGGTTGTAGCTAAGCTTATCGGTCTTAGATCGGAGCATGTCTGTGGGGAAGCAGATTTTGGAATTAAAGCAATATAGGTGGCATTTAGCCATTTTCCCACGCACCCTGAGCTGTGAAAATTTGAGAGGAAAGCCATGAGATCTAATTTGACAGTTTCCCAGCATTTTTGGAAGAATAGCAATGTGAAGCCATCGGGACCTGGAGCTTTTGCGCCATCGCAATCTTTGATGGCTCTGAGCACTTCATCCTCTGTGAAATCAGACTCAAGATAATTAACTTCATTTTGTGTAATTGATTTGAAAGGGAGATTTGGAAAGGGAGGTCGGCGCATTTGGTTTCTCGTGAATCTTCTCTTAAAGTGCGAGAGGATTTCTTCCCTTATTTCTTTGGGTTCAGTTGACCAACTCCCATCAATGAGCAACCCTGAGATATGATTTTTGAAATTTTTGCAGGCAGCAACTCGATGGAAGAAAGAGGAATTGCGATCCCCTTCTTTCAACCAGAGTGCTTTTGATTTTTGTCTCCACAGGATCGCCTCCTCTCTCTGTTTTGTGCGAGAGCTTTTTGAACTTTGACCCTACTCTCTGTTTCCTTCTCCGAAAAGGTTTTTCCTGTAGATGTTTGGTCAAGATGATCAGAAACTTTCTCGAGTGCTTTGATAACATTCTGAATATTTCCATAGGAATCTTGGTTCTATTTTTTGAGATCGTACTTCAATAGTTTCAGCTTTTTCTATAATGTGTAGCTTGAGTCGCCTTGAATTGAATAATGGCTCCATTTATCAGAGACAAAAGATGAGAAACTCTCTGAATCAGCCCAGGCGTTTATGAATCTGATTGGTTTTGGGCCCCATTCTGCTTCAGGGAAGGATAACATAATCGGGCAATGATCAGATAAGCCTTTGGATAAACAAACCTGGGATGGAGTAGGTAACTGTGATAGGATGCTCGGGGAGATTAGGTATCGGTCAAGTCAGCTGGCTTTTGATCCGTGGCCGAACCATGTAAAGGCCTTTCCTGAGAGAGGAAGATCAATTACTCTGGCTTCATTTATAAAATCATTGAAGTCTCTGGCAGAGGTATTGGAGAAAGCACAATTGATTCTTTCTGATTGCGATCGGACTGCATTGAAATCGTCTGCAATTATGAAAAAATTTGGGATATGCGTCAGGTGGGTTAGAATAGTAGACCACATAGTTCTTCTTTCCGGAATGGTACAAGGAGCGTAGATGTTGAAAATGGCGCATTGGATTCCGAATGGTAAACATATCCCTTCCCAATAGCAAGAATTGTTGAAAATTGAGATGCTTGATAAAATGAAGAGGGATTTGTCCCACGCAGTTAAGGTGCCCCCAGAGGCTCCATTTGCAGGGATATGATGGAAATCCCATTGATGAGTGATACCTAGAGAGTGCAGAATAGCATTTGGGCAATCTTTGAGCTTCGTCTCTTGTATCATTATAAAGGAGGGTTTAATTGATTTGATTTTTTGGGAGATTGATCTTACTTTCTCCACTTTCCCCATTCCTCTTACATTCCAGCAGAGGAATTTTGGGAGGGTTGACATTATTGGCTTTAGGAAAGCCGAGCTCTGCTCTTGGCTTCAATTTGTTCCAGAGCTGCAATCATATGTTCCTCAGTGATGTCGTATTGCACTCCCAGATCTTTGCAAATATCCCAGGCTCTCATAGCATTTTCTCTGATGGTGGGGACATGGTTTTGCTGTTGACTAATTATTTGGGAGTCGGGGATAATCGTTGTGTTTATCTGATTGGTTGGTTGGTGTGAGGATGACGTGGCAATGGGGGTTGTGGGTATGGTTGACGTGGATGAGGTTAAGATGGGAGAGGTAATGGCATTATTTATTAATTTGTTGGGAGCGAGGAGGTTTGAGGGGCCTGGCTGTTCACGTTCCTTGAGAAGTGGTTGGGTTGAGATTGGGGTTTGGTTGGGGATTTGGGGATCAGTGAGTTGGGGTGATGATTCGGCTTCTCTAGGTAGGTTTGAAATTTGAAATTGGCTAGGGTTTGGTGTCGTCTTTAATGAAGATGACTCGTCGGATTCCAATTCGTCGTCTCCGGTGAAGATCATTTCTCCGGCATCTCCGTCGCCAACTGAGGCCGATGCCGATTTCTCTCCGATTCCTTCATTTTCGAGATCGATTTCGCCTTCTTCCAAGCCCAAAGCCATACTGGGATTTGATGTATCAGCGATCTCGAATTCAGAAGAGGTTGCAACTGAGCTTGCTTGAGCATATTGAACAGGCACTTGTTATTGCACTTGTGTGGACATTTGATCAAACCGCAGAAGCAACAAGGAGGCAATATGCTCTCTCAAGACTCAACAGAGAGCCCACTGAAGGCATCCCAAAACCAAACCACCAACCAACCAAACCATCACCACCTCTACCCAAAACTCAATCCCAACACCTTCGGCAATCCAGAAACTAATCAAAACAGTTTTTTTCTGCAACCTACCTGACAAAATCAACAAGGACATTATGTTGCCTCCTTTTTTTGTTGACGAAAAAGGACAATTTTTTTCTGCAACCTACCTGTACATATTGCCTCCTTGTTGCTTCGGTTTCATGGATATTATGAATTCAACGGGTAAATGCATCTCTCTTATTGAATCTATAAATTTTAGTTATTGTTTAGATATGAGCGAGTTCTCATAGGAAAAAGAAAGAACTCTTTCTTTTACAGCTTATTCGTCATTTAGTTTGCACTGACAAATGGATGACTAGTTTCTTCGTTCAGTTTAATTAAGTTCATATTTCCATTCTATGTTCGTGGGGCTATTTGATTTTTTTGTCCGGGACAAGTTTACAGGGACATGTCCTTGCTTTCGAATCTCCTGTGAGTAAAATCCTATTCGACCATTCAACTTGCTAGTTTCGGCATTTCAAGTTGACCCTTTGTCCGATAAGACAATAACATTTCTTGCCATTACTCGCATTTGAACCCTATCGCCTTTGTGTAATCTTTTCCATAGCACTTTTCCATCAGTGCCATAATTGTTAAGAGGACAATCAGACATGGAAGTGAATGCCTAGAGTTACGACCTACAGACTGATCCGGGTCGGTTGGAAAGACATTCGCTTATAGATAGATTAAAATAAAGAAGAGATCACAGTTAACAAGAGGATAACAAACGGCTCACTATGAAAATTATAGAGCTCATTTTTTGGGTTTATTGATATTATTTAGGTCTTACTTTTATTACTTCATATGTTAATGATAATATTTGTTTGAGAGAAAATGTTTGCTTATGTTAGTTCATGTACTTCATTCTTACTTCCTTTGTAAGATTTTTCTTATCATTAATAATACTTTGAATTCTTCTCCTTACAATTCTTGATTACCTTTTTAATCGAAGTTTAGGTATGATTTAATGAGTCTCAGACCTCCACCTTTTGTTTAAACAAATATACGAGTCTTTTGTGATCCATGATCACCACCCTCAAGTTTATCACCCTTTTTATAACTCATTTACTCACAAATCTCACATATTAGAATTCCACATTTTGTTGCCTTTTCGCATTTTCTGTCTATTGGCAAGTTTTTGTAATATGGGCTCTTTTCTATTTGTAGGGTACACCTTAAGAGATTGAGAAACCCAAAAGTTCCTCAAATCATTTTAGATTTGCAGCTACTACGCGGTCTTTAAGTGCCAGTAATGGTCTTGCATAGTTGTGTACTGTTGTGTCCACATCATCAATCTCTATGGTATATATCATCAATTTCATTTTATGATGGTTTCATAATTACGTGTTCCCAATCACCTACTAATGCGGTTGGCTTCGACAATAGTTTAATAATGTTTCTACTCTTTCGTGCGGATAATATTAACGGGATGACGATAGGGTGGGTTTGACAATCTCATCTTCGTCCTCATTAAAAACGGAGCGGAGGTTTGAAGTTTCCTATTTCGAACGGGGCGAGTTTTTTCTGTCGAGTTCGAGAACCCCTCGTATTGAATTTTTAACCCAAAAAATAATGTTAGAACATATTTACTTTTTTCATAAAATTTGTATTAAAACTATTATTTATTTTTTATACCTAAAATATTATTATTTCATTAGAAATTTATTATAAAACTTTATTTAAAGATTATTTTTTCATTAAATATGCATTAAAAATTCTTTTTAATATATCGGGTCGGAGCGAGAATATCTCACTCCGCCCCATATCCATGTTGGGGACGTGGAATATTACCATCACAAAATATTTATGCATTTAAATACCCTTTCAATTTATTAATGCTTGAACATAGGGCTGGACACGGTTTTGGAACCGGACCGAACTGGTCAGAACTGGAACGAACCCGATCAATCGTTTCTTCATTTTGGAGACCCAAATCCGGACCCAATAAGCGGGTATCGATCCGGTTCTAGGCGCGGTTCTACGACCCAATTGAATGATTAATTTTGAAATTAAGGGTCCGGTTCTCTAGTATAGTTGTATAATTTTGTCAAATTAGATCCAAATAATGTGATATTCATACATTGTTCAATTTATAGTGAAAATTATACACAATTAAACTTTTTTAGGCTAAAACATAAGATTGAAATACAAAAAAAAACTAATTAAAACCCCCAAAATTGGTTCGGTTATGAACCGGTTAATTGCCGGTTCTGCACTCTCATAATCGGAACCAAACCAAATTAATTCGGTTCTTAATTTTCAGACCCAAATCCGATTCTATACCCACGTTTTTCGGTTCTTCGGTTCAAATTCGGTTTGGATCCCGGTTTGGTTTGGGTGTTGGGTAAAAAATGCCCACACCTACTTGAACACAGTGTATATGCATTTAAGCTTGTAATTTATAACGTGTAATTTTTTAGTATTTATTTAAGGATAGTTTTTTCTCTTGCGAAAAATAAATTTTTTCAAGCAAAATGTCTTTTACTTACTTATTTATAGAAATAAGTTACTATTCATACTATTTAACAAAATATGTTTGGCATAAAACGGACTTTGGTGCCGAACTTGCGGTTGGTACCCTGCGCCACAACAGGCGATTAGGGTTTTGTCGATTTGGGCGACCTCTCGCGTGTCTGCGAGAGAGGAGATTTACTGTAGGTCTTGGGTCGTGCAGTGGTGGGTGGTGACACCTGTGGGAGGGTCGGGGGGACGGTGCGGATATGGTGAGTCAGTTTAGGGTTGGATTTCATTTTGGGTTTGGTTAGTTTGTGATGGTCAAATTGTGGGGGTATTATTTTGATATTATGTGTAAGGGGAGAGATCCGGGAGGGGGTCATCGGTTGATGGGCAGAGAAGCTTCGGCGAACAGCTGGGTGCGGGAATGAGGGTGATCAGGACAAATAAAATTGGGACGGGGTTTATCGGAGGTAGGTTCGGTTTTGGTTGGTTGGTAGATCGGTACTAGGAGAGAACCAAAGTTCTCTGGCGTTGGTGGGCAGATTCATGCAAGCATGTCGAACTAGGGGGTCTTGACTTTTTTAGGCTTCAATACGTCACCTGGGTGTCCCATAGGGATCAGTACTGGGAGAAAACGGGGGGTCTCTAGTGTCGATGGGTTGACACAGGTAAGCCCAATGAGCTGAAAGGATTTGAATTTTTAAAGATTCGCGATTATCATATTGATTGCAGGGTTGATCGAGGAAGCTGATTTAAGGCGGTCTGCAGCAAGATCACGGGGTTTCTCCATCCATATGAGTTTGAGGTAATGACTCTGTTTAATGCTAACTGGTTTGAGTCGATTGGTCTCTAAGGTTATCATGTATGCCTGATTAAAGTATTATTCAGCGAGATCACGAGATTTCTCCATTCGTATGAGATGGAGGCCCTGACTCTACATGATGTTAGACGGGTAGAGCTGAACAACTTTGAAGGAATCATTAGTGAAAAGTGTTGTGTACTATTCACTATCAGAATATGTGTTCATCTTTCTTTTGCTCGATATCAAATGACTCACGAATTGGTCAAGTTTGTTTTAACTAACTGTAGTTTGGAATATGGTGACGGGTTTGTCACACCATCTGTAGTTTCAGCTGTCTGACTTTATGTCGGGTTAGTTGCTATTTAATCAATCAATTCGCTTTTCCCTCAAAACCAAAATATGTTTGACATTTAGTTTTTTTTACTTCTTTTACTGTGATGCATTGTAACAACACTGATGTCGATTAATAAAAAAAACAAAACTGCAATACTGATAATATTGATGTTGTTTCTTGTGCAAAATCGTGAAGTCTCACTATCAGATTTTGCATCAATGACGGTGCATGTTTAGAAAGTGTGTCGTTACAAATATCAGTGACGGTGTACATTCACCGTGCGCCGTCATTATTCGAGTAACATCGTACAAAAAATTGTACGTCATTAGTAATTTCACTTTGTAACGGGGCACATTCTATTGTGCGCCGTTACTAAAATATTGACTGTTGACCAGAACCTTACCGTTAGACGTTAACGGTCGGAAATCGAGCCGTTGGTGTTACCGTTAGTTTGTAACTGCGCATATATGTATGTGCGCCGTTACAGAGTAATTTTGTAACGACGCACTCCCATATGTGCGCCGTTACTAATGAAATCTTTAAATGTTGGCAGCACCTCCCACAGAACCTTCACTTTTATTTCCCTCCCACAACTTCCCTACACATCTTCCTCCAGAGAAGGGTATTTTCGTAATTTTGTTGAAAGTTTGCCGACTAGTTTTAAAAATTGAGTATCCTATATTAAGTCTCCCCCACAAATACTAGTCTTCTTATTATCGCTCTATATTAACTATTGGATTCAGAATTGCGGGAATTAGAAGGTATGTACATTTTGAAATAATGTATTTATATGAAAATATTTTAATTCATGTCATTTAATTTAAAGATATATATGATGTATATTATTATTTTATAATAATTTATATATGCTACATAGAATGGATCGACGATGGATATGATCCGTAAAAATGAGTGAAGAATAGATGCACGGACTAAGTACTTTTGTAAAATTTGCGAAGCAAAACGCTCCAAAAGATGGCGTGGGACGTTTCAAGTGTCCGTGCACGAGGTATTGTAATTCAGCTTGGCACGATATGGACACCATTTGCGATCATATATTTAAGAAAGATTTTCTTAGATCGTATAATGTGTGGTTCCATCACGACGAAGCTGGAGAAGCTAGTTCGAGTCGCAATTGGGATATGAGTATGATGCCAACATTAGGGAATCAGCGTTGTTCGACGTCGGACAACAATCCAATGTACGTTGATTGTGTGCAGCAGTTCGTGGACGTTGATCCTATGCATCAGTTTGTGGAATATGTAGACCCAACTAGAGATGTAAGGGTTGACGAAGACTAGGATGAGTTTAGGATGGACTTACCAAGTGTCGGGGGAGAGACAGAGTTTCATGGAGATGCTTGGAGAAGGCTCGATAGCCTCATCTGCTGGAGCTGGCAGTTCAAGGGAACCCGAGTTCCCGTTGAACGAGTGGGGCTTTGTATCTCTCTATGCTCTAGAGTATCCAACGAACGATTTCTACTTCGACTACAAAGTCGAAGATGGCGCACTGGAGAGCGGTAGCTAGAAGCACATGGCTAACAAGGTGCAAAAAGTTGACATATGCATAAAAAATGAGCACAAAGCGGTCGAGAAAAACGACCATCATCCTGTTCCTCTGACCCGTGTAGACGGAGAACCATACGCCCAATTCCATAGAGACTTCGACCCGTTTGTTGTATAGAGGTTAGTCTATGTTGTAGGCAAGTTTGCACGAGAATGCAACGCTTCTTACCAGACTTAGGTCGATCTTCCAACGATCGAGTATCAGAAATTTTGGAAGAGTTTTTGGGTAATTTAGAAACTTAATTTCAGTCTATTAAGTTTTAAATTACGTATTTTAAAAATGTACTAAATATCTTATAATTCCAGCGCTTGTATCAAGTGGATGATACTTCCATCGAGTTGAAGACGTGGATTCGAGAAGTAGCCGCAGATACTTACAAGGAGCGGAAGTTCAACATGAAGCGCATGTACAAATTATACGTAGACCCGAACAAGCTAAAGCGCAATGGAATTCCCAAAATATTAAAAGGGAAGAAGTCCCAGTGGCGGTGGATCGTTTAACACTTTGACGCTAACGATGTATATTAAAAACCGTAAACAACATAATTAAATTTTTTAAAAAGATTCAGGGCATATTTTAATTTCAATTTGTTTTCAGGAAAAAGTTGGATCTCAAATGAAAAACAATCGATCCAGCAATAACAAATTGAACTATCATACGGCCCAATACTGTTCCGAAAAGTTTGGGAGAGGATGGAGTCGGAAGATATCGTACAGATCTCCAAGAAATTGGAGGGCTAGCTCAAGTCTCACCCGAAGCCGCCTATCCCGGATTCTAGTATTGATCAAGTGCAGGAGGTGCAGAAGGAGGATGAGGATCCGTAACGCATAAGTTAAATTTTATTCATTAGTTAACGCTATTTAAAAAATATATATTTTTTAATTTATGCTATTAATTAATTTTTAATTTGATTTATAGAATTTCATTAACCAAGTTCATGAGACAAGCTGCCCAACACGCCAGAGATGTCGAGGCCGCCAAACGAACAATCATCACACCCTCCCGAGGATGACACATCCGGGGTAACGGGTGTCATTACCAGGCACCGCCGAAGCAAAGAAGACGTGTCGACTCCTCCAGCTCCGGTGCTGCTGTGCGGATGACGGAGTTTGAGACTCAGGTTCATACTCAATCATATGTTATTTCCACTCAAGCCGATCAGATTACAGACCTCCAGACTGCAGTACTTCTATGACCCACTGCGGTCGGTTAAACCGAATATGCTTCCATTTGACCCGAATATGTTTAGAGGTCCAGACTCGTCATTATAATTTCCCGACGTAATAATAATATTTTATTCAAACACTTTATTTTAATTATAATTTTAGAAATTTAAATATTGATTTAAAAAAATAATGAAAAAACCGAAAATTAAATAAAATTTTAATTTCCCAAAAATTAAATTTTTCATTTTCATTTTTTTAATTATTTTTTAAAGAAAATCATGAGTAACGGCGCACATATCACGTGCGTTGTTACAACTCTAACGGCGCACATACGTTGTGCGTCGTTACACTGTTAACGGCGCACGTGGTATGTGCGCCGTTACAAAACTTCCGTCACCGTGCATTACAAAAACGGCCACGTTAACTTGTAACGGCGCACGGAGTTTGGAACGGTGCGCCGTCAGTCTTGTAACAACGCACGTTTGATGTGCGATGTTACAAAGTGTAACGACGTGTTTGTAACGGCGCACGAAAAAACTCCCGTTTATGCGCCATTGGGGTTTGTAACGGCGCAGAAAATGCTTGTAACGGCGCAAAATGTGCTTCGTTACTATTAGGAAAAACTGTTAGTGTCTGCCAAGTGCCAACTATGTTATTTTTTATTTTTTTATTTTTTTTTGAATGTCACTTTAACGGTTCCAATAAATCATAAATGTACTATTTTATTTTATTCATATGTATAAATTTAAAATTACAAATATAACGAGTTCAGCCTAATATTTTATTAATTTATTACCGAGAAATTAGATGAGTCAAATCAAATTTAGTTGATCTCGATGTGGCTCGTTCATTATATATATAATTTAATAATTATTTTAAATTTTAATAAACTTTTTTTTAAAATTAAGCAAACTGAGTCGAGTCAACGCGAGCCGAGCTCGAACTTATTTAATTTCCTTGAAGTTGAACTTGAGTTTAGTTGCATATACTTTAACTTTGAGCAGAACAACTTTTTACGAGTCGAGCCTTGCTAAATTGATGGATATGGATAATTTTTATATTAGTACCCGAAATAAAATATATAATAATTAAAGAATAAAATAAATTTGTTAACGTTCAAATTAAACCAACCCTCCAATAAGCAATTTTAATTAAATGCAAAAAACACACATGAAATAATTACTTGTATATAAGAAAACAATGAGTATATACTATTATTATTCGAAAAAACGGTATATACTATTATTAATTATATAGTTTTTATGAGTGTAAGAAGGCCTAAAAAGAACCTTTATTTTTAGCGGATAGTACTCTCTCTGTTAGGGTTTCTCGCGGCGCCCATCTTCTCTGGTCGTGGCGTCTGCGTGTACCGACAGCGATGGCGACGGCTTGGTGGTGCGGCGGTAGGGGCGGAGCTCCTGTGGTAAGTATAGAAGTAGTAGCTAGGTTCGGTATGGAAGAGGCGAGGTCGGGACTCGTTGGGCTGAGACGACTGAGACGGGAAGAGGGCGAGACGGAGAGGGGAGAGGTGTGGATGGATGAAGGCGAGGTCGGGTGGCTGGGACGGGTGAGGCTTGAGTTGGGGCGCGCCTGGATTGTGACGGCGGAGCATGGAGGGCTGGCGGAGGGAGGAGGACTGGGGGTTGTGCTTTCAGGACAGGGCAGGAGACGAGAGAGGCGGGGCTAGGCATGAAGGAGCTGGGGTCGGGGACTACGGCTGGGCAGGGAAGGGAGGAGGCGGAATGGAGCTGGGTTATGCGTGTACAGACGGGATCGGGGAGGGAGGTGCGGCGGGGACAGAGGGTTAGGCGGGGACAGTGGAGCTCAGCCGGAGGCCAAGGGAGTGGAGGCGGTGAGCAGGAGGGGAGGGAGGTACGGAGGAGCTATGCAGGGTCTCGGGCTGAGAAGGAGAGGGGAGGAGGAGGATGAAGGGAGGGAGGCCAAGAGAAGGTGGGGATCGGAGAAAAAGGACGGCCAGATGGTGGGCTGGGGAAGAGGAGGGGGTCGGGGTCAGGGTCAGAGGTGCGATTTGAGCCAGGACGGACTGAGACCCGAGAACCAGTAACCGGCAGTTTTGGTTGGTTGTTAGGCTGGTACTAGGAGAGAACTGGAGTTATCTGGCGTCGGTGGGCAGACTCATGTCAGCATACCGAACTAGGGGGTCTCGGCTTGCTGAAGATTCAATACGAACGACACTGGAAAGAAACGGGGGATCCCTGGTGTCGATGGGTTGATCAGGTTAAGCCCAATGAGCTGGGAGGATTTGAATTTCGCGATACCAATATTGATCGGATGGTTGATCGAGAAAGCTGGTTCAAGGCGGTCTGCAGCAAGATCACGGTGCTTCTCCATCCGTATGAGTTGGAGGTCGTGGCTCTGCATGATGCTAACTGGTTCGAGTCGATTGTTCTTCAGGGTTATCAAGGATGCCTGCGTACCACATTCTGCAGCAAGATCACGGGGCTTCTCCATCCGTATGAGTTGGAGGCCTTGGCTCTACATGATGCTAAACGGGGCGAGGTGAACAACTTTGGAGGAATTACTAGCGAATTATGTTGTGAACTACCCACTATTGAAACTTGTAATCAAATGGCTCACGAATTGCCCAATTTTGTCTTAACTAACACTAGATGGGATTATGGTGAGGGGTATGTCCCACCATCTATAGCTTCAGTTGTCCGGTTTGATGCCGGGTTAGTTACTATTTAATTAATAAAATTCGCTTTCACCTTAAAAAAAAGTATATAGTCTTTATTTTTACAAGAGGTAAGAAATAATAAGGATAAGGTGTAGAGTAATTCTTTTATTTTCAAATTATTATTATTAAATGCACAATGTATCGATCGGGTAGGATATAGGTCTATCCATACCCTACATATACCCGATAAAATATCTGTAAAAATATTTGTGTTTTTTTCATTATCTGTTTGTTTTTGGATATACCCCTTCTTAATTAGATTGGGTATATCGATTATCCTTCGCGTTCGAATTCTTTTGACAACTCTAGCATCAATATTTCAATGTTCATATTTGTTTATTTTTAGATGAAGTATGTTATTTTAAATTTTTAAATGGATCTCACTAGTAAAATAATATAATAAATTGTAATTAAAAAATGAAATATGAGAAATCATAAATCATGTATATAGTTAAATTGTGTGAATAATACTAATTGAGTGTGATGTGGTTTGTGACCTACTTGCTTTCTTGAACTCGAGTCCTAGGTTCGAGGCTCGATAGGTACCTGAAGAAAGTTATGCTATTGCATTTGGCATATGAGTGCATGGATTGTCCCATGTAAATACTAAAAATATACAATAAATAAAATTTGTTGGGATAATGACACTTTGTTACACTTAACTATAGGCGAAATGATACTTTCATACCCTAACTATTTTTGTCTCTTTTTTATTACCCTAATAAATTTTTTTCTGACAAACTATGCTAAAATGACTAAAATATCCATGATTTAAGAAATTAAAATAAAACTAGTCCAATATGATTTATCAAACCATATCTGAAATGGTTCAAGTTTAATTTTGCATTTTCGAGTATAATTCTATTTACATCTTAAGTACAAATCAAATTGAATCATAAATAAAAAAAAATTGAACTAGTTCAATTTATAATTTTTCACATCAATGATTGTTTAGGAATCTTAGACTTTTTAGAGATAGGTTGTCACAAAAAAATTGTTAGAGTACTAAAAAAATAGAGAAAAATAGTTAGGGTATGAAAATGTCATTTCGTTATAGTTAGGTGTATCAGAATGTCATTATCCCTATTATTAATTTTAGTTTAGATATTATTTTGGCTCGAGTTTGTTATATTTTTATTTTAAAAATTATTCATATGGATATAATAAAAGAATGTATTTATGATAATGTATTAGTAATGTTAACGTGACATAAAAGAAAAGAAAATTCTTTTAATACAATTTTGCACAAGCGCTAGGTTCCATTTTAAACACGTCAATATTGCAGTTTTATTTTTTAAAATTTATATAACTGTTGCTATAGTGCACTACAGTGAAAAAGAAAAAAAAAGAGCCAAACATATATTTTTAAATATTATAAAGATTTGTTGTGAAAAATGTGTTATACGTGAGTGTTAAGAGCAACCAAAATTAATTAGCATAGCAAGGATAGTAAAAGCAATTAAAAATAAAGCATTACAAGTAAATAAGGAAGAGAGATTTGCTCTCGGATGATCAATATTTTGTATCTTCATTCTACACTCCCTCTTCACCTATTTATATACAAATAAGTGATGATGGGGCATTAAATGCAAAATGAAAACTACACACAACTATCCCCCAAAATATGGAACAATTATGACATAAGAGGGTAGAGGAATGGTGATATAGGAGAGTAGAGGTATGGTGGTGGTCATCCTTTTACAACACTCCCCCTTGAACACCACCATTCATAAGAAAATGTAGGTGATGTTAAACGTGCTTAATAGCTGCCTCGTTAAAAACCTTTTCAGGAAAACCCAGCGGGACAAAACCTGAATAAGGAAAAAAGAGTGTAGCGCACAGTCCAGAGTGTGATCATCTTCATATTCTTGCTCCCCCTGATCGATGCTCCCCATGATGATCGAAAAAGTTACTTCGATAACTTACTAAGTCGACGCATGCCGATTCGCCATACTAACTTCTCAAAGGTGGATGTCGGTAAACTCTTAGTGAACAAATCTGCAAGATTTTCGCTAGAGCGGATTTTCTTGACATCAATCTCATTACTCTTCTGCAGTTCGTGAGTGTAGAAGAATTTAAGCGATATGTGCTTGATTCGATCTCCTTTAATGTATCCTCCTCTGATTTGAGTTATACACGCTGCATTATCTTCATATATTGTGGAAGGAGAGCTTGTAATCGAGTGAATTCCACATGTATCTCGTATGTGTTGAATGAATCAGCGCAAGAACACACATTCCCGACTAGCTTCATGTAGTGCTAGAATTTCTGAATGATTGGAAGATGTTGCCACCAAAGTCTGCTTCGTAGAGCGCCAGGATATTGCTGTTTCATTACAAGTAAATACATATCCTGTTTGTGAGCGTGCTTTATGAGGATTTGAAAGGTATCCAGCATCTGCATATCCGATCAAGTCATCGCTATTTGAGGATTTCGAATATAATAATCCCAAATCTTTGGATCCACTCAAATAGCGGAATATATGTTTGATTCTGTTCCAATGTCGTCTTGTCGGTTCTGAGCTGAATCTTGCAAGTACATTTACCGCAAAAGCTATATCTGGCCTTATACATTGCGCCAGATATAATAAAGCACCGATCGCATTTAGATATGGTACTTCAGGACCAAGTATCTTTTCATCTATTTCTTTGGGGCGAAAAGGATCCTTCTTAGGATCAAGAGATCGAACGACTATTGGAGTGCTTAATGGATGAGCATTTCGTATATTGAAACGCTTCAGGAGTTTTTCAACATATGCTGATTGATGGATCAAAATTCCACCTGAAATATGCTCGATTTGCAGGCTGAGACAATATTTTGTTTTCCCCAAATCTTTCATCTCAAATTCTTTTTTGAGATATTCTGCAGTGTTTATGATCTCTTCAGGAGTCCCAATTAAATTTATATCATCAACATATACTGCCACAATAATAAATCCGAGATTTGTTTTCTTGATGAATACACATGGGCATATAACATTATTCTTATATTCTTCTTTGGTAAGGTATTCCTTAAGACGATTATACCACATCCTACCAGATTGTTTCAGTCCATACAATGCCCTTTGTAATTTTATTGAATATAGGTTTCTTGGACTATTTTTAATTGCTTCCGGCAATTTAATTCCTTCAGGAAGTCTCATATAAATATCTGTGTCCAACGTACCATATAAATAGGCAGTGACAACGTCCATCAGATACATATCCAATCCTTCAGAGACTGTTAAACTGATCAAGTATCTGAAAGTAATCATATCCATTACAGGTGAATATGTTTCATCAAAATCGATGCCAGGTCGTTGAGAAAAACCTTGTGCTACAAGTCTAGCTTTATATCAAACAATTTCATTTTTCTCATTTCTTTTCTTTGTGAACACCCATTTGTATCCAATTGGTCGAACATCTTCTGGTGTTCGAAGTATGGGTCCAAGGAGTTGCCGTTTTGCCAATGAAGTCAATTCTGCTTGAATTGCTTCTTCCCACTTTGGCCAATCATGCCTTTCACGACATTCATCAATTGTACGTGGCTCAAAATCAAAATCATTCATTATCTCACATGCCACTGTGAATGCAAAGATTTCATCTACATTAATCAATTTTCGATCCAAGTATTCATTAGTGTAGGAATGATTCATGTGTATTTCCCCACTTATTTGTTCTTGCAATTCTTCAGGAATTTTAGAACTTTCATTTTCTCTTGGGATCGACGGTCCTACGGGAACCAATGGTTCTTCAGGAACCGATAGTTCTGCTTGAACTATTTGTCTATTCATTTGATTTTTTCGTTTACGGGGATTGATATCTTTTGCCCCCAATGGCTTCCCTCGTTTCTGGCGTGTACTAGAGGAATCGACTGCCGCTTTCGAATTATCATCATTAACTTTAATTCTCGCAGGTGTGTTGATAGCATCTATGTATGACCTTGTTACTTTTGATGAATGTGCAAATGCATCAGGCATTTGATTTGCAACATTTTGCAAATGTATTATCCTTTGTACTTCTTTATCACATTGTGATGTACGTGGATCTAGATGAGACATGGAATTTACTTTCCATTCAATTTCATGCCTAACTTCATGAGGCTTTTTATTTCCACCCAAATGTGGGAACGTCGTCTCATCAAAATGACAATCTGCATGTCGTGCAGTAAATAGGTCACCTGTCAAGGGCTCAAGGTACCTGATAATAGATGGTGAATCAAAACCAATATAAATCCCCAATCGCCGTTGAGGTCCCATTTTCGTGCGTTGTGGGGGTGCAATAGGCACTTGCACAGCACAACCAAAATTACGTAAATGAGATATATTAGGTTGATGTCCACACACAAGCTGCATAGGAGAATATTGATGATATGCACTAGGCCTTAACCGAATTAAAGAAGCAGCATGTAATACAGCATGTCCCCAAGCAGAAACTGATAATTTTGATTGCATTAACAATGTTCGTGCAATTATCTGTTTACGTTTAATGAAAGATTCTGCTAAACCATTTTGGGTATGCACATGCGGAACGGGATGCTCAATATCAATATCTAATGATATGCAATAATCATCAAATGTCTTAGATGTGAATTCACCAGCATTATCAAGACGAATAGACTTTATCGGATAATCAGAAAAATGTGCCCTTAACTTAATGATTTGTGCTAACAATTTTGCAAATGCAACATTACGAGTTGACAGTAAGCACACATGTGACCATCTGCTGGATGCGTCAATCAGAACCATAAAATAATTAAATGGTCCACTAGATGGGTGAATAGGGCCACATATATCTCCCTGAATTCTTTGCAAAAATGATGGAGATTCAATATTAACCTTCGTTTTTGATGGCCGGACCACTAATTTTCCTTGTGAACAAGCGGTACAAATTATTTCATTCGACGGAAAAATCTTCTGGTTTTTCAAAGAATGTCCACATGAATTTTCAATGATCCTACACATCATCATTGATCCTGGATGACCAAGACGATTACGCCAAAGCATAAAATCATTTGGATTAAAGAACTTCTGGTTCAATACCGCGTAGACCTCAATTGTTCTTATAGTTGTATAATACAACCCAGATGATAGAACAGGTAATTTTTCTAATACACGCTTTTCACCACAATCTTTTAATGTGATACAAAGAAACTCCGTTTCATTTTCACTTGTGGTCTCAATATGATATCCATTACTGCGGATATCCTTAAGGCTAAGTAGATTTCTTCTGGATCTACTAGCATATAAAGCATTATGGAATTCTAACCGAGTATCATTTCGTAACAATATAGAAGCTCTTCCGGAGCCTTCTATAATATTTGCTGAACCCATAATAGTATTAACATTTGCCTCAACCAAGGTTAGACATGAAAAATATTTCTTTTCTTTAAAGATTGTATGTGTAGTGGCAGAATCAACAATACACACATCATTGCTATTCTTGTCAACTGGGGACTCATTTCCGAAATCCATATCCTTTCATAAAAAAAACATAGCATTAGATTACAAACATTTGAAAGGATTACATAATATATTACAACATCATGATTAGTTAACAAAGGTTCATGCTATGTCATCGGAAATCAAATTTCCTATATTTCCGCCGTCATCTGCAAATAAGTCAGAGACATCCAAATTAGTCAGATCTACAGGATCCGAGTTATCCATAAAGTTTGTCTCTACAACTTTCTCTTTTCCCTTAATTGATGCTTGATACAAGACCACCAAATTCTTGGGAGTACGACAGGTACGTGCCCAATGCCCTTTTACACCACACTTAAAACATTCATGTTCACTGCTTTTGGGAGTCTGAATTTGTGGGTCTTTTCCTTTATCGCGCCTATCGAATTTGTTCCACTTCTGGTGGAGCATTTTGTCATTTCTCCCACGAGGGTGAAAATTATTGCGCCCACGGCCACGACCGCGCCCACGACCACGATTAGGGCCTTGGCCTCTCCCAAAAGAAGGATAACCATCATAATTTGTCACATTCACTTCAGGGAATGGTGAACTGCCAACGGGGCGAGTTTGATGATTTTTCATCAACAACTCATTATTTTGTTCAGCAATCAATAAACATGCAATTAAGTCAGTGAACTTTTCAAATTTTCGCTCCCGATATTGCTTCTGCAGGAGCATATTAGATGGATGAAACGTGGAGAACGTTTTCTCAAGCATCATAGCATCAGTTCTGTTGTCTCCACACATACGGAGCATGGATACAATTCTAAATATAGCAGAATTGTATTCATTTATGGTCTTGAAATCTTGTAGTCTTATATTAGCCCACTCATGCGATGCTTGAGGTAAGGCAATAGACTTCATGTGCTCAAATCTTTCTTTCAGCCTCTTCCACAAATCAAGTGGATCTTGAATATCTAAATATTCAGCTCGCAGACCAGAATCAATATGATGACGTATGAAAATAATGGCCTTTGCTTTGTTCTGCACAGACTCTTCATTATCGTCTACAATAACTTCTCCAAGATTCATCGATCTTAGGTGGAGAGTAGTTTCCAAAGCCCATTCAAAATAATTTTTCCCGTTGAGACCGAGGGCAACATATTGGCATTTTACCAGGTTCGTCATCCTGAAAAGTTTAACCGCAATAACACAATTAAAATATGTCCAAAATATTTATTCAAAAATATGACATATTTTGCGGATATTTAGAACTGCTGGTTCTAACTTTTAAGACCTCAAGTTTTAATCTCGGTATCTCATGATATAGTTCGTGATTTATACATTGATTTGGAAATTCGGGTTCCGTAAATTTTAGAAATTCGTAAACTTCTGGTTTACATGAACATCATGTTCAACAACTTTTTTTTCGGCAATTTTAGAACTTCAGGTTCAAAATGCCTTTGGTTTTGTAAACTTCGGGTTACAAAACATTATATATAAATATATAACAAGTATAATAATAGCAGATACATTTCTGATGTGAAAGATCCAATTTAAAATTGGCGATCACAGAGCATACTTATAGATATATAATAAGCAAAGTAAATTTACGAAATAAACATAAATTCAAGAACTAAATTAAATTTAGTTAAAAATATAAAAATTATGATAACCGATCTATTCGTGTTGATAACGTGTTGTGAAAAATGTGTTATACGTGAGTGTTAAGAGCAACCAAAATTAATTAGCATAGCAAGGATAGTAAAAGCAATTGAAAATAAAGCATTACAAGTAAATAAGGAAGAGAGATTTGCTCTCGGATGATCAATATTTTGTATCTTCATTCTACACTCCCTCTTCACCTATTTATATACAAATAAGTGATGATGTGGCATTAAATGCAAAATGAAAACTACACACAACTATCCCCAAAATATGAAACAATTATGACATAAGAGGGTAGAGGAATGATGATATAGGAAAGTAGAGGTATGGTTGTGGTCATCCTTTTACAACAAGAGTAACATATTTCTATAAATAACTAAATAAAAGACATTTTTCTTGAAAGAAATCCAAAATAACTTCAATTCAACAATAAAATTTTGGTTAAGATTACAAAAGGTATGAAGAACATTAATAAGTTATAGCTTTCAGTGCCTAATCGTACCTAAAGCTCCATGTGACTTTGTCAACAACCGAACTCGATTGATCGAGGAATCTTACCTTTAATTAATTATTACTTACCCTAATTATTTAAGTATCAGGTTTGGTGCATCCCTTTACTTTGAACCCAGAAAAAAGATCGAACATTCACTATGGGCTATGGCTACACATTTTTGTACTAGGAATTATCGTTTTGACTTTTCTTTATTTTCATATTAATTCGGAAATTAACTATTAACATACATTATCCACGAAACAACTAATAAATGTATTCAAGGTGAAAGTAAACATATTAGTAAAGAACGTTCTTAATTTAAATACTAATAAATGCGATGCACGATGGCTATTGAAATTTGAAGATAGATTATTTTATAAAATTGGATCAAATAAAATAATATATTTTAAATGGCAATATAAATCATTGGGTTGTTGGCTGAACATTAACATCACCCGGGACCCTTGTAACAGTTACACAAATCATGAGTGCCAATATGAGGGACTTGAAGTTTTAAGGGCCGTACTGGCTGGAGCATAAGTTAATGTAATTAGTAGACAATTAACAATAACCTATTTCTTACGAGACAAAAGATCTACTTTATAAAAAAAAATTGTAACAATTTATTTATATATTAGTTCAATTATGCATATTTGATTAAGTTTGCATGTATTTTCTTTGAAAAGGTGACGAAAATCGTTTTTGTATTGTTACAGTTTGACAAATAATTTGTTTACGTTATTTTTATTGTGCACTTTCTGTTAACTTGTATTTTTTGTAGCATAAATATAAATTCATAATTGGTGGGGGGGGGGGGGATTTTAAATTTTGAAATAACCCGGACCACTTATTGTATACAATTACAAAAATTACCTCTATGTTATTACGATTTTGCAAGTCCCTCTAATCCAACTAACAGACACAGTATTGTGTGTGAGTCTGGTATAAATATATCAGGCGCTATCGTACATGACGCACAATTTTGTAACTTGTATTAACATAATTGGTGGGGGGGGGGGGATTTTAAATTTTGAAATAACCCGGACCACTTATTGTATACAATTACAAAAATTACCTCTATATTATTACGATTTTGCAAGTCCCTCTAATCCAACTAACAGACACAGTATTGTGTGTGATTCTGGTATAAATATATCAGGCGCTATCGTACATGACGCACAAGTTTCACATGATCCCATTTCGGGCCGATTGTTACCGATGCATTCTATGCGTATATAAAGTTTCATTTTGTATCAAATTAGACAATGGGGTTGGATTTTAGTTAGTTTTCGGTGTAAAATGACAAAAACGTCTCTCCTTACCAGTCAACTTTTCAAAAGCATGCCAAAACAAAACTGAAATCCCTTATTTCTGTGTTGATGATCCTCTTACGTTCAAGGTCGTTGTCCAGCTGCAATGTAACCCCACAATTAGAAACGAAAATCAAAACGAAATCAACAATCACCACTCAATTTCCAAAAATAGCTCAAAGAGAGTTACTGATTCACTCTAAAACCATCCATCACTTAGCACAAATTTAAGAATGCACACCTGAAAAAGAATAACAGAATCAAAACCATAACAATCGAATGCAAAAAACACAATATTTCACTAGGATTAACCATGACTTCTCAGTGCATAATACAAATAACTCAATTTATTACAATTCAAAGAACAACCCACAAACTGGAAGAACATGAATAATCCAAATCCAGCTCAACGAGTCACAAAATCAATCATATATCAAAACTTGAGATCGAAGATCGAGATGGAAAAATTTACAATCGGGCCGTGAACGAGATCGGAGGAGATGAATTGGTCGACGTCTGAGGCGGACCATGAAGGAAGAGGCTTGTCGCACTTGACGAATTTGGAGTAGTTACCGAGGTATGAGAACTTCTCTGACAAAAAACCTCCCAACTCTCTCTCTTATTCGGTTGCTCAGAGATCAAAGTGAATTAGTAACTCTCTTTGACGTTCATCGGAGGATCGTCAAGACATAATTGGATTTGGGTTTGGGTTTTGTTTTGGCATGCTTTTGATAGTTTGATTGATAAGGAAGGACATTTTTGTCATATTACACTGAAAACTAACTAAAATCTAACCCCGTTGTCTAATGTGATGTAAAATAAAACTTTACTAACCTTAAAATCAGTTTTCTATCTTAACTGCACATAACTGTAAAAAATGTTAACTTAATTGTACCTATCTCAGATTAACTCTTGATTTATTTTTAGGGATAATTCTTTTTCACTAAGGTAAAATTGGACACATTTTCACTTCATTTCGGTGAACTTATTTAAGTGTCAGTTCAATACGGGGAGGTATTTATACATGTCATCATCCATAACTCTGTCAAATTTAGTGTAAAATGACCACAATACCCTTAAATATCATTTAAATTTTCAAAATAATCCAATGAACTTAATTTTTTCTTCTTTCTTCTCTTTGTGCCAGTTCCTAACAAATCATTCTCCAAAGTCCAAGTAGCTATCTTCTTTGCTTTCATTACACTAGTAGCTTTTGATCTGTGCTTAAAGCACCCATACACAATTAAAAATTAAATCCATTCTAATCCAAAATATTTAGGTCTCAAACAAACACCAAAACCCACATATTAGATCTCCACAAAAAAAACAAATGAACAAAGAAATAGATAAAGTAAGCTTTACAATGGATTAAAAAAAAATATATATATATATATATATATATATATATAATGAAGACAATAAAATCATCTAGAAGAAATCAGCTCAAACCACAATAGATTTGAGCACAAAAGTTATGATTCGATGAGAAAATTGCAACAACAAGAAGAAAATTACCTTGCTGCGGCGTGACGTGACGTACCAGCACTTGACGGACCAGCTAGTACCCTCAGGATTGGAGGTGGACATTCGGAACCATCTCCGCCGCTGGTTGACGTCGTTCCCTCCGCTTGTGTATTTGGGTTGAATCCTTGAGGATCTGTGGCTTGTTCGGGATGAGAATTAACAAGGAGCACGGTCACTTCCCAGTCCCACGCCGCCGCAGCTGCTCGGGCTCTTCTGGCCCCTTCGCTGAGAGTCGTCTGCCGCGGTGGAGGCGATCTCGGCGGCTGCCAAAGGGGTTGAGTTCCAAGACGCCCTATCGAAATTCTCAGAAGATGTTCTATTTTACCCAGATCTGATTTTGCCCCAAATCGCATATCTTGTTGGAGAAACAAACTTCTGTTGTTGCCTCCACACCGCCCGACGGTTGTCAACGTTATGCCTCGGACCCTCGCTCCGACCAATTACATATTCTTCCATTTAAGGAATTGCAATTTTCAAATCTCCGCAAAAGTTTGTAGATCTGTAATTGTATTGGTTAAAGTTTTGTTTTTGTTTTTGATTTGTAGATTTATAATTTTATTGGCTTAAATTTTAAAATTTGCAAATATGTTAAACATGAACATGATGAAAATTAGTTTTATGAACATTACGAAGAAAAATGTTAGTGGAGGGTCTGCGAAGAAGAAGAACAGTATATTAGTCTTCTTTTTTATTTTTTGAGTTTCAATACAAGGGCATTATTGGTATTTAATTCTTTTATATCTCAAACAATATTTTTTCTGTTAGTTTTAATAGAGTTTTGTTAACAATGACACTTAAAAATACACTCGTATTAAATTATTGACGCTTAAATAAATTCACTATATTGAAGTGTAAATGTGTGAAATTATCCCTTATTTTTACTACTCAACTTACGATTACACATTACAAAAAATCCAATATGTAACCAATTAGAGCAGTGATTAAATAGTTACCTTAAAAGTGACTGAAACGTGACTGTTTGGACCAATTGATAGAATGTGAACGAAAATTTGAGCTGTAGGAACAGTGGAGACTGGAGGGTGGTGGTGGGCCCAGGTAATGTTGGGCACCATCAGGACCAAATGAATTAATTTGTGGAGCCCACCTCTAATGCATAAATAATATCTCTTTCCTATCCTAAATTATTCTTCAATATTTCTTTAACCACCATAAACTTTCACAAACATCAGACCTACCAATAACTATTTTCCTTTAAAATGTCCAATTTCTGACAAAACAATTCAACTCTATCATTTTATTCTAGAGTTGTAATGAAAAGATTAGAGTTGTAGAGGATAAAAATTCATGAAAAAACCAACTACCATAGGATATATCAGTTTCTCCTATGGATCAGAAGCTGCCAAACCAATATTGTACCACAAACAAAACAAGCCATTAATTTTCGATTTTGATGTTACTCGTTGCTTTTTAACATTTTGCTCTTTTGTTATTTTTCGTTGCAAAATGGTGCAACCAATTAGGATTTTAAAGCAGAAGTAGCAAATAGTCTGAACAATTTATATTTGTTTCAAACCCAAAACACCAAACAAACACATTGTGAATATCAATTACAATTATCAAGTCATTGAATTGAATTGGTAATTTCGTCATTCCCTTCAAGTATAGGGGTAAGAAGGTAAATTTGGTTGCAAGAGAGTCACTCACAATAAGTACGCCCGAAACCAGCCCTTCACCAAACGGGCTTCTAAGACCGAAACACGATCCTAACCGCAAGATTCGTTTTTCTTACCCTCCCCTTGTTTATCGCTTATCCGTTCCAACTTCTTTTCGTACGGTACCAAACCATTGCTCTCCGCTGCGGTTACGCCTCGTTGCGACTATCCACGCGTCGCTTTTTCATTGGCTTTGAGGTCGGTGCTGGCCCCACCTGCATAACGGCGCCGTCACAATGCCCGTTTCAAGATTCCCCGTTACCGTTCACGGGGTGTGGACCACCAACGCGTAGCAGGACGAGCCACGGCACGTAGCGTCTGTTAAAAGCCAAAACCAATCCGCACCATATTCTTCTCCACAGCTAGCATCGTGCTCGACCCAGCGACAAGCGTCAGACGGATCGAGAGAGAGAGAGAGAGAGAGATTGTGGCTCAATGGCGACGACCAACTGTAGAGAAATTGTGAGGTCGACGCCAGCTATGGCGGCTCTAGCCATGGTGGACGAGAGCTCAGAAACAACTGCTAAGAAGAGGAAAGTTAACAGCACTTCCTCACAGTTGAAACTCTCTTCTTCGCGGCCGTATGTGGAGGAGAATCGGTTGCCTAGCTGCACCAGCTCTCGTGAAGCTCCGGCGTCATGTTGCTCCAGCAATGGATCGAGCGAGTTCGTGAAGGAGGAAGTCGAATCCATGGATCTGGAGGTGTGAGAATTAATCTCTGAAACTCAGCTTTCGTATTTCTCTGACGTTTATCCGATTTCTCAAGCTTTAATTGGTTGTATTAAATCAAATTTATTGAATCGTTTATGTTGAATTAATTTTTTTGCAGGAGGAAGCTGGCAGTGAAGTTGAAACATCGACGACGTGTTATTGCCGCAGAGAAAGGTTGCTAAATTAATATATAATTCGCTCTCAAAATCTTTCTTCTGCATATCATGTTCTTCACGTTTGTTATATACCATTTGAAATTCAAAATGACAGTTCAGTTAAGTCCATTTAAATCTCTGAGCGCCTGTGCTATGTAAATCGTGCACACATTCGAATTTTGATCACAGATCACTAAATCTGCGTGTCCTTTTTTTCTTAGCAGAGAGACGACGGCGTCGAGCCAAGTTGGAGAAGAATCCGAAGTGGTAGAGTCAGCAGCCAGGCCGATGTCGACGGAGGAGGTGGAGTCCAGCCGCGGATTGACGCCGGAGAAAATTCCGTCTGAGTCGGAGCTCGAAGATTTCTTCGCTGTCCACGAGAAAATAATCCAGAAACGGTTTGCAGAGAAGTAAGTGGCAAAAACACGGTCAATCATTCTGCAATTTTCCTGCACATTCTGTTTGTTTGCCTGGAAAGTACTAAAACGAGAAAACTCACAAGTCTCGTTTATACATGAACTTGCCTATACTTTCTCGTCTGTTTTCCCACACTTTCCTGTTGCCCAAACAGAGGGACGATGAGTTAAACTTGATGAGCTGTTGTAGCTATGGGAAGATGTATATCTAAAGAATGAATGTTTTGACATTGCAGGTACAATTACGACATTGGCAAGGACAAACCACTGGAAGAAGGACGCTACGAGTGGGTTCGGTTAAAGCCATGAAGTAAAAACGAAGCCATGTATTGAACACATTACTGCTTTTTTTTGAGCTATCAAAGCTATGGATTATCGTTGAAAATGGAAATCAAATCATTTAGTTGCAGCAATTTTAATTTCAAATTCAAAAAATTTAGGTCCGAGTCCGATATCATTTTTTTGTAGCTGTGATTTGTGTACAGCTTTCTCTCGCATTAAATTTGATCACTGTAGATGTATGTGGATTTTCACAGAAGCTGATGGATCTGTTTGTTGTTGCTTTCTCTCTCTCTCTATCTCAGAGAAAGAAAATCCCCTCGGGAAAGAAAGAACAAACGGTTGAATAAACGTTATCGTTATCTTTTAGCTCTGTCTGGACTGTCTTTCTCCGCCTCCTCCTCGTGCTCTGCTTTTGGTACGGTAATTTCATTTTCTTTATTCAAATTCAAATAAAGTTTTCTGTATTTTGTTACACCCGTACGACTCGTCTATAGAGAGAGAGGGGGTAATATAGGAATGATTGTTGTGGGTCGTGGGTGGACGGAACGTGCCGTGTAAGATACGGACACGTGGGTATGGTAACGGAGATGATTGGTTTGGTGTTGGCTCCTCTTATCCGGTTTGCGCCTATTTCTCACTTAAAATTACAAACCAGAGTCTGCGCCACAAGGGGACATGAACGTGTATTTTTCAGCGCTGGTGGTGGTGAGGACAGAACTGTTGCGGTGGCAGAGATTGTTTGTTTTCTGTTACAATCATTGCTTGGAGGAGAAAGTGGCGATTCTGTTGGAGATATTTGGCAGCTTTTACCAAAAATATATTATGTGGGTTTTGGATTATATTCCCCCCCTAAAACTGGACACCATAAACCTAGCAACCAAACAGAACAATTGTAACAATAAGCAGAAAACAAATATATACGCCAAATGGCACTATATTGCAGAACATAGGTTAGGCCTTATCTAATCTAAAGCTACCTACACACAAAGAATGGGTATGGATGGGATCGAGAAGTAGAGGTTGAATTGAATTCTAGACGATTTCAACAGACCCTATGGATCTCGTGGAGCTGGATCTGGCGGAGCTGTCTTTCTCCATTGAATATGCAACCAATGTCTTCACCACATTTCGGAATTTCCTTCTATGTGTTGGCAACTTGGATACGCTTCTTACCATTCCGATCATCCTGCACCCAATGCACATTCATTTTCAGCGAGTACCAAAATGGTTGATATGACTCTTGTTTTCTAAGTTTAAGGCCATACCTTCTGCTGATTCCCTGAACTTGAGCTGCTCTGAGGGCGTCTCGAGGTAGTGAGCCGCCGTTTTCCCAACCTTCCATGCGTTGGGCATTGCTTCCGAATAGAACAACTTTTTCCAAGAACCGAACTTCGCCTTCTTCCAATTTTATGGCCTTGATCTGTTCTTTGAGCACCATTACGGGTGTGAAGAACCAGTCCAGCAATTTGTCCTGTGGCCTGTTGTTGTGTGTTACCTCAACATCATCGAGCAGCAAAAGACCGCCAGAACCAACTCTGATGGAGTGCAGGAGGCTCTGCAGAACCGAGTAACACGGTAGGCCGATGCCTATGATCGTTGCTTCGCTGCCGTTTTTTGCCTTGAGCCATTCGTTGAGATCGGATGTTGTTATTATATTGTTGTCCAGCAAGTACTTTCCCCTTATTTCACAAGACTTCATCATAGTTCCCCATATCTGTTTCATTTGACCCCAATACACAAAATCTATCACCATCAACAACCAGAACAAGAACACGCAATGAAAAAGGCTTTTACTTTCACGGATTATCTTACTGCATATATAAGCAATTTCTATGATGTTGCTAGGCTCTAAAATGGTAATGTATACTATCTTTAAGGCAGAGACAGTTTGTCAAGGTTTATGATTCAATATGAGGCCAGTGAATAACAGACAAATGCCCCTATAAAGAACTTAACAAAGCGTCATTTAGTTCTCGTCTACAGTAAAGTTAGAGAGCAATTTGGGTATTAACAATAAGATATTTCCAATGTTCGTAGCTAGTTCTCTATGAAAGATAAATCTCAAAATAATCAGCATACCTGCACCATCTTGACTTCTTGAATGGCCTCCCTAACTGATTTGGAATTAGCTAGGCTAGGCATGAGCATCGCCGGCGCTTCTTCTGAACCAGTGCTGAACTTGCTTCCAACCGAAAGCTCGGATGAACGCGGAACTTTTTTCTTTCTATATTGGGGCCTGAAAATAAGCAAATGTGATTTCTACTGTTACAAATTGAAAACAGAAGTACGGTATCTCAGTAGTGTTTTACAATGAGTTATAAGTCAATACATCAAGAAATAGTGTTGGGGAAGAGTATTACTTTGGAAAGATGGTCCCTTCTCGAAGATATAGCCAGTCATTCGTGTACTCATCAAACTCTGCAACCATTGCAATCACAAAGGCTACTCCTCTCCAGAAAGATCTTTCCTGTATCGGATTCAACCACAAAGCTAAATTCAATACCTACGAAAACAAGGCAAAGATACAATAGTTGGGGGTGAGATAGAAGCAGACCTGATACACTATAACTGACCCATACAATCCAATGAAGATGCTCGCAAATATAGCAATCAAGATGCTCCCAACAACAGCTATCGGCCACAAAAGGATTGTCAAACCGGCTACAGGTATGCATGCTGTTTCAGAGAACGGACCTGCTAGGCTGATCAGATCATGCATCAACCGAAACCACCCTTTAAACAGCATGTATGGACTCTTTATTACAGCAATGGCAGTGTAAAGAGGAATCTCCACAATCAGACCCATGAGTCCAACAATGATACACGCTGGCACATGAATGAACCTATGATAAAGCTTAAACGGGTAAGGTTGAAAACAGAAGGTACAAAAATTTGAGACACAATACAACATTGCCAATACCTAAGAGGTTTAAGCTCCTCCGAACCAGAGGGTTCTCGTAGTTCTTTCAAGTAGAGAGGATACGAGTGGAAACAAAGATCTGCAAAATCTCTAACTACTGTACAGCTCCCTTTGATAGTGCCCCATGTTCCGTCCTAGTTGTTCAAAGAATGAACTGAATTTTAACACACACAGCCAAATCCGAGGATATAAAATCCAAATTAAAGACGAGCAATTTACCACAATGCAATGCAAGAATTTCTCGGAGATGTCCTCCTGCCTAAATGCCTCGAAAGTGGAGACCCAAGGAGTGAAGAAACCATAGCCCACAGCCACAATCACACTCCCTGCAATGCTCAAACCCAGCCATATACCAAAAAGAGCTGGCAAGGCAAGCAGGATAGCAAGTTTAAGAGGCTCATCAAATCTATTAGACCTGCAAATTCCAGATAAACTTTGCCATGTCAAGTAACAAAACTTAAAACCAAAAAAAAGTGCAATTTCTTTCAAAATCAAAATTCACAACAAAATTAGCAATTATTGAAGATCAATTAAGGGTTTTGGTCTCACTTACTTAATAAGGGTGTAGACAGTCCAAGCAACATGTGCAGGACACAAACCGAGAATCACCCCAACATTCCCTATTATCAGAATCAGACAAGCCACAGGACCCACAACCAAACCTACAAAACATTTCAAAACCCACCATCAAAATTCAAAAGACGCCCCCAAAAACTTGGGAAGAAGCCAAAATGATCAAAACCCAGAAGCAAAAAAGGAAAAAGGAGAGACCTTTGAGAGCGCCCAAGAAGAGGGCAGAGAAGAAGGCAAAGACCATGTAGAGGACACTGAAGAGCCAGGTCCCCTGAAACTGAGCGCGTGACGTGTCCATGCTAAAACATCACACCATCAAGAAGAAGAAACTGCAACTGCTCCATCAAGGAGGCAATAACCATAATTAGCATGTACCAAGCACAGTTAATATATTTATATGCAAAGCCAAATAGGGAAGATGAAGAAGAAGAAAGATACAGGAAAAGAGACAAACTTGAATGCGTGGGTATGTGGGAAAGAGAGAGAGTCGTGTTGATTGCAGCAACAACATGACAAAAACAGAGAACAAGACCCAAAACCCAACCAGAACCACCCACCTCTGTGCTGGGAACTTGGAACCCCCACAAACAGATTATTCAACTTCTTCACAAAATTAAAATAGAAAAGGGAGAGGCAAGTACAACAAGAGTAATTATTAATCAAGAAAAAAAGGGCTTTTACTTCTTCGTTTCCGGAATTGACCAGAATTTAAAAATAAGGAAAAGGGTCGTATATTTCCCAGAATTCTCTCTGTTTTTGAGTGGCATCATCAATGGCGTTAACATGCTTTGAGACAGGTATTTTAATGGTCTTAAAAGCCCTACTCACTCATGACAGGTGATCTATGTGATATGATCCAACGGTTGGGATTAAACCTGTATTGTACATCATAACATCAGAAACTAAGTTTCTTTAACACTGCATCTTTGAAAAAAGAAGAAGCATTTTTCAAGTACTCTCAAGCATACACGCTAGCAGAGCAGCAGGATCAGGAAAAAACTGGGAAATGTATATTACTTTAGAAGATGAATTGAATTACCCAAATCAAATATAATTAAGTCGGATTATAAACAAGTTGGTGGATATATAATACATTTACACCATTTTTGTTCAAATATTTATATTACCCAATCCGATTTTTATAAAGGTTACATTAGTGATAGCTACAGAATAGCGTATTATCGGATAGGTTGACATTTATAAACCGTGGTGGACAAGTAGTATAGTTGAATGATTGAACATTCACATATAATAATTAAGCTATGATATTAAGAACGTTGAGTCACGTTGAGTCGTATCATCTGGAGAAGGCAACGGCTGCTTGTTGAATTGTTCCAAAGGGGACACTTTGCCTTTAAAAGACTGCATAAATAAACGGACCAAACAAACTGGCACTAACTCAACGTTGACATAATCAAATTCTACAATCTGTCATTTTCGGAGAAGATGTAACAGTAACGGTAAGGCATTAGATAGTAATAAACATGTGTATTGGAGAGTAAATCCATCCTTTCAAAAAGGCTATAGTAATTTTCAATCTTAAAATAGTTTAATTTTTAAATTTGATTTTGAAATTCTGGTTAAACGCAAGATGTCTCGTATGATGTTGAAACTAAGTGTGAGACATTTTGCCGGTGCAAAGTTAATAAACGAAACAACAAACATAAATTAAACGACACAGGAGTTGGTTACCCAGTTCGGTGCAACATCACCTACGTCTGTGGACACTCTGTCAGTAAACAAGTTTCACTATAGATATTCAATCACACATACAAAGTTTTATAATTATCAAATCTAAACCCTATGGTATTATTATCAAAGTTTCACTATAAATTTTCATATTGTTCAAATTTATACATTTGTAAATGTTTATTATCAAGTGTTAATTTAGGTATAGTCTCAATAATAGAGAGTTCATTGAGTTTTATTTTGCTGTTATGTACTTCAGAATGACAATATCTATACTTTTTCATTGATGAAATTAAATTTAGGAATAATGCCACTTAAATCTCCAACGTATCCGGCCAAAAGTCTCACGTACATCCTTCGAATTACAAATGTTAATTGTGAGACCCCTTCGGTTCACTAACGTCACACAACCCCACTCCGTTAATTTTGTAAGAATCTCGTTAATTTTTTTAAAAATGAAAAAATACCCTTGTATTTTAAAAATTAAAATTATTTTTAGAATATTTTTTAAACTTGATTTAAAAATAATTTTATGAAAAAATCAACGGAAACTGATTTTTATAATATTTTTGTGAAAGTGTTTTTATAAAAAAAATTTTAAATTTTAAAATGATTTTTAAACGTCATTTTTTATTTTTAGAATTAAGATTTTTTATGCTAAAATTAGTTTTTATTATTTATTTTATAAACATTTTAAACACAAGGGTATTTTTATCATTTTCAAAAAGTTAACGAAATTTTTAAAATAATTAACGGAATCAGAGTGGGGTTAAATGGGACATTGTGACCTAAGACCATCTCCAACACACATGCTATATTTGCATCTCTAATGCAAAATATGTTATATGAACTCCAACAATATGCTATTTTGCTATGCTATTTTGGCATATACTATATTTACATGACATATTTGACGTGTAAATGTAGTATATGTCATTTGTCTCTCCAAGAAAAAATATTACTTTATTACTACTTTATCATCCAAATGTTACTTCTACCAATTAACCAAATAAAATAATCATGATGATACAATAAAAATAATATTTTTCATTTTGTTTATTATTAAAATATTAAAAAGGAAAACAGCAAATAACATATAACATATGTGGTTGGATTGAAATAACATATGAATGCTAAAAAAATATCATATAGCATAAATTTTATGTTAAATACAACATACCATTGAAGATGCTCTAAGGGAACTCACAATTAACATTTATAATTCGGGGATGTAACTTAAACTTTCAAATACCTAGAGAGATTTAGGTGGCATTATCACATAAAGTATGATTATTTGTTGTTTTTTGGGTCATGGGTCTAACACCCGACTTGCCTGCAACCCACACAGCTTTCATCATACTAGACCTACATCAGTTTGGGTGGGTAGCAAGGCTCTCTTGGCCTAACCCGCACCTATATGGGCAAACAAGAAAATTTTCATTTGGGCAACTGGCCCGCCCCCCTAATCCAACCCACCCGCAACCCGAAAAACACTCAATGGGTGGGTGACATGTTCCTCTATTTATCACCAGCGGGCGGGTCCAAAAATGTGCAGATAAGTCAAAACATGCAAACCTTAAAAGTTATTAATATAATTTAACAATTTATATAAAAAAATATAATTGTGATTCATAACCATGACTGTTTAAGATTGTGCTTGTTCGACAATGGAGGAGAAGTCATGATTATAGTAAATGTGAATATAGTTTTAACAATTTATAGAAAAAAATTAATGTGAGTCATATCCATGAATACCAATAATTTTTTGTGGGTTTTAACATTCTATGATCGTACTGTGGGGTTTTACCATTATACCAACAGACTCAAACAATGTTTGTATTTAGAAAAAGATTGAGTTTCCACAGAATAACTTTTATAATTAAACGTATCAAAATGAAATGAAGGTTAATTATGTGGTGCAGCAGAAGGGTGCTTCGAAACGAAACAAGGATAAAACCTTAACTTTTGGGAGAAAATGGAATAAATCCAAAATACTCAAGTTTATAATAATTATAATGATGATAATAATCTCTACACAAGCTAAGACTCATATGAGTAATTTTCCAAAACTAACTCAAACTAGTAGACCTAAATCGATAGAACTAATCAATCCAAATTAATTAGAGTCAGAAAACCTGACTTAATATGAAATCCTAAAACTATCCAAAATCTAATGCAATTAAAATTCTTAATTGAGATTGTCCTACATCATTGTGTGAATAAAAT